>VWZI01004545.1:500012-617512 GCA_013396835.1 Psilopogon haemacephalus | reverse complement strand
ACTTAGATTTACCCTGCTGACCTTTCAGGCAAAATACTCTTCTTTCTCCTCTTTTTGTCCTTTACAGTGCTATGCCGAATCCTATGGATGACCTGCTGCTGTCTACAGTGCAGGTGCTGCACTTTAGCACAGCTTTATCTGGCTCATATACAGTTTATTAAGAACCAGGAAACTAAAAACTGATTTTTTTTTTTTACTTTTCTGCAAGCTACACAGAAAGATACTGTGTTCTTGTCCTCCATGTATGCCACAAAATCTTAAAAAATATTTTCTGCTAGTGTAGGAATTTCAGGGAAGAAAATATTGCAGCCCTTTAAACTTTTAAAGCAGACAGTTTAGTTGATATCATGACCTAAAAGTAATGACAGTTTTTAAAGTCTCAGAAGTCTGGAAAGTCTCTAGAAAAAAGGCTGTGTCTTTGGGCGCCTGTTGTAACTAACTCTTTTTACTTGGATACTGGAAAGCATATGCCCAGCATGTATGAGAGGGAAGTTTAAGTGGCTATTTTTATTCATTAAGAAGTCACTGCCCTTTTGCTCAGCCATGTGAGTTACGAATGATCCTGCTTACAAGAGTTTCACACTGCTCTCAGAATGGCTTCTCTTTCTCTCTTTATAATTGTGTTTGCAGGATCAGCAGCAGTTCTTGTTTCCCCAGCCTCTTATAGTAGGTCTAAGCAGTAGCTGTATAATGAAACATAAACATTGCTCTAAAGCTCATAGGGCCTAGAGGATGACTTTCTGGGTCAAAAGAGGGGGTACATCTATCACCAAATTTGCAGGACAGCTTTGTTTTTGTTTGTTTTGTTCTCCATCCTTAGGCCTTTCTCTTTCCACGTTTTTAAAATCACAGTTACTCTCACTGGCAGCTCTTCCTACGGTTTCCCTTTAAATAAGAAATTCTTTTCTGCTGCATCATGTCCTCCTGGCCATGGGAATTTCAACCTTTACCTGTTGGTGATGTGCACTTATGTAGATTGGTGGTGTGTCACCTATCTTGCCTATTGCAAGTCCCATGGCTTTTTTTAGGTGTAAACTTGTGTGTATAGCTTGAATGTATTCATGGTCAATCTTTGTACCAAGCAGTTTGTTTCACTGTTCGTTAATTCTAGCTCTGATACAGACTCCCTGGTCAGACTATGGTGAGTCCCTTTGTTGATCTGATGCTTTTCCCATCATAAGTGGGGTTCCTGGTTGCCTGTTCTCCACATTTTGAGGAGAGTTGCATCATCATGGCAAAATGCTTTATGTTACTGCAGGTTCTAAATACAGCCCTGTGTTTTGCTTTGCATATCCCTCGTTCCCTTTTTCACATTGTAAGTAATCACAATTCTTTCATTCTTCCTGAGCTTTCTCCCCATCCCTCCTACTCTTTTTGCTGTATAGGGTTAAGCTTCAGTTTTTTGTGTCTCTGAATAAGCTTTACTCTTGTGACTCCCTGTAAGAACTGTCCATGCCATCTACTGCCTATCCAGCACCCCTATGTGAGTGTCAGCTGGTGCTCTGGGATCCCTTTATCTTCCCTGCATAGAGAGCAGTGAGGAATGGAGAGCTATGGTTTCTTTGCCACCCTCTATTCTGTACAAAGAAATGAGATGCAAGGTTGCCTCCATGTGCTCAAAGTGCAATATATAGACATCTTATTGCTGTTTTGAAGTAATTGTCTATACCTTGCTGCAATACCCTGTTCACCTGGCTACATCCAACTCTGTAGTCTCTTCTGGCACATGGGCTCAGGGAATGTGTGTATAAGTAGGACAGAATCAATGGGGCTGCTGTTAGGTGTGTGAAGGGTTTACATGATGGAGGAGGAGAGCCAGAGCTTCTCCTGGGGAATAACGACTAGCCAGAAGAATTGATTGTCTTGGCCTATTGATCCTTTAGGAAACAGCACAGAAGTGGTAATGGTCTACCTGTTACTCTGAGGCATTTTGTACTAGCAGCATCCTCTGTTTACTTAGGATAGTGCAAAGGAAGAGTTATGTTGCTAACCCATTCTAGAAAACCCCTGTACTAGATATGTGTTGAGTTCACTGTTCAGACATCTGTCTGCTCCAGAGAGAGGTGCATGTGCAGAGAGGTAGCTCAGCAAGTGTTGGTGTTCACTAGTGCTTAGTAGAGGTTGCCTGCAAATGGGAGTTTGAGAGTTACTGTACTGAGTCTTTGCTGGCAACACTTTGGTCTGTAGCATTCTGTGAAGTCTCAGGCTATCACATCACAGCGTAACAATCTCCTCCATCTCCTTTCCCTCCCTTGCCCTTTTAGGCCAATAGGTAGTCACATCCCAGTTGGTCTTGCTTGTAAGTTGAAACAGGGTAGGTGAGTGCTTTTGATCCTGTGGACTTCATGTCAACTTCTGGCCACCTGTGTGGGCTGATGGGGGGAGTGGGGGCATGTGCATGATGAAATATCCCACCTGCTTTTCACTGAAGATCCAAACTTGCCCTGAGAAGTCAAGCATTTCTCTCTGTCCTCAGGGTGGCAGAGGTAGAAGCACCCACTTGTCATGGGAGCAACTGGAGGAGCAATCCTTTTTGTCTGCTCAGCTACACCACTCTTACAGATGGATGAAACACGTGTCCAAAGAACACAGCATATAGAATGCCAGCACTAAGGATGTATCTGTTGGGTTGCTTCTGCAACTATAGGCCTGCAAGGGATGGGAGATTTCCTGCCTTTTTCTGCACTCCCGGATGTCCTTGTAGCACAATGGACAGGGGAAGCCCTCGCACTGTTCCCCCTGAGACACCAATTCAACTTAGTTGATGATGGGCTTGGCTCACACCGTTAGCTGCACCATTGCTGATAACTGCAAGTTCTGGTCTCACACCTGTGGAAGAGTAGCTTGCTCATAATGCTCACTATCTCCTTTTTTCCCCCCTCTGATTTGTGCTTGTATGTGCTTTGCACCCTTTCTCTTTCTGGATATGTCGTGATATGAGCAATCTCAGGCAGGTCTCTGCAGCTTCCCAGAGCCCAGTCAGAAGACCAGGAAAGCTTGGGACTGTTTGGGAGGGTATTGCAAAATCTTGGACAAAGCCAGGAAGGCAAAAAAGCTGTTGTGAAACGCTTCTTTATTAAGTCAGACCAGCTTGTATATAAAGATACACGAATAATTTACAGAGCCATTTAATTGCCCTGTACATCATTTCTACACTCTACCCTCTTTGATGTTGCCAACTTTATTGCTGTACTTGACGTTTGACTTGACATCTCCATCATGCAAAAGCAAATGATGAGAAAAGCTGCAACTTTGCTTTGAAAGTGTCTAGACCACGAAGTTTCAGGAAGCAATTCCAGAGATTTTGTCCCTTTTTTAATAGAAGGGGGTGATAAGAATAACCATCAGTGTATCATATAGAACATAATTATGTTTATTTTGGGACTTGCTCAGTAGTTGAATGTTCAAGGCTCATAATACTGGGATTAATATAGTACGCAGCATTGTGTATTATGTAATGTAAAATTATTATCTACTACTTAATAAATCTCATGCTGTGACTGTTCTACTTCTTTTTAACTAGCTCTCAGACTACGGCTATGAGTTGTACTGTCAGCTTTGGCTGCTGCTTCTGCTTTGCCCTTGTTGTTTGTATCACATTTCCTACTATTTGGGCTGTTGTATTTAGCCATGAGACAGCTTCTGTCTGAAAGATCTTCCAATCTGGTTTAGGATCAGAGACTACCAGGGGGTAGTGTCAGTCATGTATTCTGTAGCTGGAAGAAAGATGAAGGTAACCAAGGTAGGAATTTGTGGTAATGTATTGCTGAAGGTGTGGCTTGCTTGGAATCCAGGTGTCTTTACTTGCTGTGCACTTAACTAAAAGACAAGAAAAAAAAAAATAGACTTCTATTTTCCTGTGTAAAACCTGCCTAATTCTTTGCTTTGCAAAATTAGCACATCCAATTTCCTAGCTAAGAATAAAGCTCTGCTACATGTTCTCACTATCTTTTTACTTGCATGTGTTTCCTTCCTTTTTTTTTTTTTTTTTTCAACACTACAGTCAGAATTCTATCTTTAAATCAAGTGCTTTAAATAAACCAAATGAAGTATTTTTCCACATAACACAAAATTAAGCTGTGGGATTTATTGACCTCTGCATCATTCACTTACAAAGTTATGGATGAATTAAAAAAGATACAAAGGAATTCCTGGAACATGTGGACTCAACAGTGTCAAGTACATGTTATGGTCTAGAGGGAACAGCCTAAGCCACATGCTGCCAAAATACTGATTGTGAAGTCTGCAAAGGTGCACTGAGGTGAAGAGCAGGGAAAACATTCTCATTTTTTATAGTCTTTCCCTGAGCACGTGTTAGGGGTTGATATCAGAGATAAAATAAGGGACTCAGTGACTTCTTAACTTGACCTGGCACAGCTCTTCTTAGTTTCTCTTGTAAATGGAACCAGTCTCACTCTTTGCAGAGAGCTGAAATTACTTCTTGACACAATACTCTGTTACAAACATGCAGTATCTGTATTTTAGGGTACCTGATCTTGCTTACCCAGAATGTTTTTCTACTGTTATAGGCAGTGAAAACTGTAAAAGTTACTAGGATAGATAAGCTATGCCACTGTGAAAGTAGCAGTGAGGATGATAATGCATCCAAGACGTGTGACTGGATCTAAGCAGGAATAATGCTTCCTGAATTTGTCCTTTTTTGATTGGTAATGTGTTCCTTTCCACTGACTGGGTGGCCCTTGTGGTGGAATGTGCAGGGCAGAAGTTGGCTCAAAAGGTAAGAGGCAGTGGTTTAGAGGATGCTTTCAGGTATTCATGTTTAAAACCACATTATGCTGCAGTTGTGAGTTTGCTTCAGTGTACAACATATTGTACTCTGCAATGTATGGCTATGCAGAAGGTTTAGTCACTTGATGGGTTTTGGTTTGGTGGTGTCTGTAGCCAGAACTGCATTTCATTGCTGTACCACCAACTGGTGGTGGTTTCTTGAACTAGGTGGGCACTAGATTATAACACACAGGTGTTTTGCCATGCTGATACTTGGTACTTGAAACTTTGTCAACGGATTCTGGCTTCATTTTTCCCATCTGTGAGTGAAGGGGATTGATGTGCCTGTAGTATCTTCCTTCTGCAGAGGTGCACCTGGGAGTATCTTGCCAGGTTTTACCAGAGAGAAGAGGGCATTTTAATAAGAATAAGATGTTTTGCTTTTAAGATGAGAATCTGATGTGAGAAAGAGGAAAGGCCACAAACTTCTGTGCACTCAGGTCATATGGAGTAGCTTGCTTGCTTCTTGTATGACACCTACCCTGTGCACCTAGAGTACTGAAGAAGTGCCCTGTTACTTGGTGAAAACTGTAACTTGATGTTTTGGCTTATTTTCCCCCCCTAGATTTCATGGACCTTCCTTGATGCAGCCACCTGTAAACTCATAGTTGTAAACCTGTGTAAACTTGGAAGCTGTTTTGTGTAGTTTTGCTGCTTAATGCATGTCTTCAGTAAAACGCAAGCGCCTTGGGGCTTCTGAGCAAATTTACTTTCATAGCCCAGAACTCACCTCTGTAGTGAAGAGGACAGTTCTGCATTACTTTCTCGGAGCTAGAAGAGGCCAGGCAAGGATCAACAGTGCCCTCCTGTCTTGCTTCAGATGTAGGTTGTAATCTTTTGCGTGTTTCTTCAGTACTTTGCGTTGGTGGGTGCTGACCCACATGGGAGTCAAAACTGAAATATCTTATAGTGAAAGCCCTGATAAGCACTCAGACCTGAAAAACACAAAACAGGCCTAGAACATTGGGAACCATTGTAGTTTTAGCTAGAAATATTCCACATTTTCCTTTTTTGTTTGGAGTCCATCAATAACGTGGGGCAGTTATGTGGCTGTGAAGATTGAGTTGATATTGTACAAACATCTCTTATAGATTAAAAAGAGGAGCTGAGCGGGAATTTACACTACTGGTTTCCCATTCATCTGAGAACTGCTGCAACTTTGGTAAGAGCACGTTTCTGCTGAGAGAGGACTTGAGCTGCTAATTTGACTGTAGGAGTTTATTTCTGGTATGCAGCAGTGTTTCACGAATGGAGCAGCTGTCCTGGAAACACTTACCACATGGGGTCATTTTCCTCTCTGTGTAATCGACAAAGCCACCCCTGTTAATCTGAATCCTTTTAAGTCTCCTAAACTAGACCACAGGGAGTGCAGAGAGGTCTACAGGACTCTGACCTCCTTCACTTCCATCTCCTATCATTAGAGAAGAAAAAAATAATCTCATGCTTCCATGTCCCTTAAAGGGGAAACCTCTAATCTTTTCTGATCATGGAAAACTGTATCAATCAGTGACATGCTAATCATTTGGGGGCAAGTGTTGGTCCCCCATTTTCTATGGATATTTTGTGATAGTAGCTCCACCTCTCCCAAGTTTACCAGCTGTTCCAGGTTGTGGAATCACACCAGTTGGATGTGGGAAACGCTTCTTGGGTTATTCAGTTCTTTTTCTTCTGCTTGATTTGCTTTGCTGGCATAGTTTTCTTACGTTCCTATTTATTTCTACAGGTCAATTTCTTCTACTATGAGACAAATTTTCCTGGTTATTCAGTTTAAATGATTTCTTAACTCTCTTGTTGCCCAGCTCCTTCCTCACTGTTTGTACTCTTCAGCACCTTTTGGACATGAGCCCTGTGTCTAAATCCTCTTTGCCTGCCTGCAGTAGGCTCAAGTTTTTCCACGTGCTGCAACCTTGCTGCAGTCTCTTGAACCATTGTATATATGTTGTAGTTCTGTTGATAAGGTTTCACATTCTGAGTTTAGGGTCTTAAACTTTCTTCTAGTCCAGGGTGAAAGGCAAAAAACAGGTAGAAGGTCTTTGTAGGTAGGAGGACATTCTCTCTCAAGCCTGGAGAAGCACTTTTTTTAGAGGTAACCACCTGGTAAGTCCTGCACGTGTGTCATGCTACAGGTAAGATCCCAACCTCTGCCTGTCTCAAAGCCTCAGGACTCTTCCAGGTCCACAGCTAGGGCTTTCACTGAAATATGTTCAGAAAGTTAAAGACAGGCTTAATTTATTAAAGCAACAGGTACAACGGATTTGGGATTCCGGGTGATAAAGGCACTAACTGAAATTAATTGAATTCAAGTTAGCAATTCCCAAGTAATATCTGACACAGTCAGAGATGCAAGACTTCACAGTAGTACTAATATGGAAGAGGAATGCTAGCAAAAATCAAAGTCTTATGCTGAATGAGAGTTCTTGATGAGATGTTTGTGTCCTGGGTGGAGGAAGAGGGGCACTACTTCTTGCCCATCCCTGTCTCTGCTTCAGTCATTCCTCCTGATCAGAGCTATTTCCCTTCAGTTTTTTGGTTTTTTATCCTAACCCCCACTGTCTCTGCCTCCTAGATGATGTTTAGTGTGATTTGAGTGGAGAGTTATGTAACATAGTCATGTGTGTTCAGCATGTATTTCATTTGGCTCATTACCATACTTAGGAGTGTAATCTTTAACTTTGCTCAGGCACTATAGCCTTCCAGATCTGTTTTGAAGCTGCTTGTTTCTGTTATTTTAGCCTTGCCTCATTAGTTTTAGCCAAAACAGGGCTGTGTTATCTTCATACGACTTCCACCTTCAGCTGCCTGACAGGCTAGCTTGGTGGATCTGCGTTCCCAGAGATAACATAAATATCTCTTGGTTGTAAGCATCTCAAACTTTCTCCCAAAGCACACTAAATGAACCTGCATTCCTGTCATGTGGTTGGCTGGGCACTTATCTCACAACCTGTGATCTGAGCCAGCCTTGCTGCAGCCCTCATGGATGCATGGAGCTCTGCAATGGAAGTCTGCATCTTCCAGGATTCAGTGACTGCTTCTTCAATCAGGTACTTAAAACTGAGGAGGCAAGCTAGTCTGAGGGCTGCTGTCTCCTCTTTATCCAGGGTGCATAGCTAGTGTAGCTTTTTAGATGAGTAAATATGACTGGGGCTTTCTAAAAATTAACAACCTTGTCAAGGATTTTTGCCCCTACAATCAGTTGTTTCAGAAAGCAATTTTAAAATTTGACACCTCAGTGAATTCATCTGGAATACTTAAGAGCTTAATTTCAGATTGAAGAAAACTCTAGAAAATATTCAGTGGCCCTACAGTTGTTGGTTTGGGTTTGGCTCTGGATTTTTTTTTGTTTGTTTGTTTGGGTTTTTTTTTTCTTTTTCTTTTTGTAAGTTCCTTGTCCTTCCAGATAAACGATGGGGTGAGGATAGTCAGTCCTGTATTGCCATTATGGAAAGGTGGGGTCTGAAAGGAATCAAGGGTTTGATGTGACCCCTTTAGAGAAAAGGCAATATAGGTTTTCCTTATCAAGAGCCAAGGGGTAGTAAGTCGTAGTAGAAAAGTGTCTTTCTAACATGTTTTAGAATCCAAGGCTAAGAGATATTACAAAAAGGACAAGTGATCAGTTTTTAACAACCTGCTATGATGCAAATTAAAGAAGGGAGTTGGAGAGCAGCAGTCTGTGCCTCCAATAAGCCTTCAGTAGACAATAAAGTAGTAGATTGACATGTAATGGAGAAGAGAAAAATATTATCCTGAATGCTATGATAGAGTCTCTTCTGATGGAACGTGGCTATGTTCACTCAAAATTAAATAATGGATTTATGTGTTAAAGCTCGAGTGGTGATTGTTTACCTAAAGTATTTAAGAAACTGGAAGAAGAAGGATTTTCCTCTCCCATTTATGAGCAGGTGTTACAGCAGAGTTCACAGCTTGACTTCAGGCTTCCAGTGCACCCATATTGAAAATGCATACTGTAGCAACAAAGGTAACATGGAACAGGGAGGCAAACATACTGTGATTGACTGACTGATGAACAGTTAGAATCATGAAATTGTTTTGGTTGGAGGGACTGCCAAAGGTCATCTAGCCCAAACCTCCTGCAGTGAGCAGGGACATCATCAGTTAGATCAGGTTTCCCAGAACCCTGTTGAGCCTGACCATCTCCAAGGATGAGGCCCCAACTACCTCCGTGGGCAACCTGTTCCCAGTGTTTCAGTATCCTCATAGCAAACAACCTCCTGCTGACATCCAGTCTAAATCTACTCTAATTTAAAACCATTGCCCCTCTTCCTATCACTACAGGCCTTTGCAAACCATCCCTCTCCAGCCTTCTTGTAGGCCCCCTTCAGGTACTGGAAGGCTGATACTATATCTCTTCAGAGCCTTCTCTTCTCCAAGCCAAAGACCTCCATCTCCCTCAGCCTGTCCTTGTAGGAGAGGTGTTCCAGCCCCCTGATCATTTTTGTGACCCTCCTCTGGACTTGCTCCATCAGGTCCATGTCCTTCTTCTGTTGAGGGCACCAAATGTGGACACAGTAGTTCAGGTTAGGTCTTACCAGAGCAAAGTGGTAGAATCACCTCTTTCAGTCTGCTGGCCATGCTTCTTATAGAATAGAATAGAATAGAATAGAATAGGCCAGGTTGGAAGAGACCTTCAAGATCATCCAGTCCAACCTATCACCCAGCCTTATCCAATGGCACTAAGTGCTCCATCCAGTCTTTTCTTGAACACCTCCAGGGATGGTGACTCCACCCCACCATTCCAATGCCAATTACTCTCTCTGTGAAGAACTTCCTCCTACTATCCAGCCTACAGCTCCCCCAGCACAACGTGAGGCTGTGTCCCCTCATTCTGTTGCTGGTCACCTGGGAGAAGAGACCAAGTCCCACCTAGCTACAATTTCCCTTTAGGTAGTTGTAGACAGCAATGAGGTTACTTCTGAGCCTTCTCCACGCTAAACAACCCCAGCTCCCTCTGCTGCTCTTCACAGGGCTATGCTCCAGGCCTCTCACCAGCTTTGTCGCCCTTCTCTGGACATCTTGCAGTACCTCAACATCCCTCTTGAATTGAGGGGACCAGAACTGGACACAGTACTGTGTCCAGTTTTTGATGCAACCTAGGATGCAGTTGCCTCCTGGGCTTATTTTGTAATCATGGTGTATTGGATTTATGGTATTCTCATTGGCAATTTATTCTATGAAGCTTGAATAAAATTTCAAAACAATAAAAGAGATCTTAAAAAAAAATCTCATTCTCCTCATCTCAATCCACTTCAAAGATTAGTGAGCTCAACACATGGACATATTTAACAGACTTTTCCTCTTTGTTATGATTCATGCTCTGTACAGGCATTAGTCTTTATACATTCTTTATATAGGCTTCTGGTATGTTCTGGTAGATGCAACATATGTCCTCTGGGTAGTTTTTCATAGCAGGGTTACTATAATGCGTAAGAAATTGCCTTGTAAAACCCATGTATGACTCAACTGAAGCTTAGTGGGAACAAACAAGTACTGGATAGTAGAGAACAGCACAAACACTTTGTAGAGAATTACTTCAGCAGACCAAAGCAGATGCTGTCTTTGCAGGAATTTATCTTGCTTTCTACAGCTCTTAAAGAACCACAAAGCATCTAAACAGATTTTAAGGTAGGTCCATATTACCCTCATACTCTAGGCCTGACTTCACAGCACAGGCCATTGCTACCCACCTAGTAACTCTTGCACTTACCTGGGCAGCTTCTCAACATAAGTGTTTTCTAGAGAGACAAGCAACTTTGATATCAAGACATTGTGATGCATTATCCAGCATGCCTCATGGTAAGTTGATCCAATGACCAGTTCCTGCTGCTTAAAAATGATTTTCACTAAGTGAAATTTGTCTGGGTTTGGATATCAGGATTAGTCTTGTCTTGCATCCTTTTAAAGATAGATTAAAGAACTTTCCACTATTACATTTTCTTCTCCTTACAATTAGATCAGGTCACTCCTTAGCCTATTCTTGGAATTAAATTTATTCTGCTTCTCATATCTCTCACTGGAAGCCTTTGTTTCAAGCAGGTAGTGGTTTGACAGTATCTTCCTTTTCAGTTCAGGGATTTACGTCCTTCGGTTTCATTCTTTCTCAACCATGTAGCCATTTACCTGCATGTAAGGGAAAGTTTTCAAGGAAACATACCCAGATATAAGTGCTTTTAAGAAACCATTTGACATTTGGAACACTGACCCAGGTTGCCCAGGGAGGTAGTTGAGGTCCCATCCTTTGAGATATTCAAGGTCAGGCACAACAGGGCTGTGGGCAACCTGATCTAATGGAGGATGTCTCTGCTCACAGAAGGGGGGTAGGACTAGATGACCTCTGGAGGTCCCTTCCAACCCAGACCATTCTATGATTGCTGATGGTTTCACAACTTTCAAAGCCTCTCTAATGTGAGGATTATGTGTCAGATACAGGTATTTGTGTACACTTGGACTTCCAGCAGTTCTGCTGGTGGTTGGTTTGAATTAAACTAACATCTTGATGTTCTTAACCCAGATCAGCTCCCCAGTCTGACCTGTACAAACACATGTGCTAACACAAGGAAGGAGGCAGGACAAATGTGGCTCAAATGAGGATGGTGGGATCTCCCCTTTCAGCAGCAGAAGGGGATTAAAAATATTATGCAGTCTGTGTAGAGACATATCAGTTTTCTGTGATTTGATTTGTAAAAGGTAAAGCGTTTAAAAGAAATAAATAGGCAGTGTAGTGAGAATATGGGGAAGAAATCCTGGCTTGGGTGATTCTGTGTTCATATTGTCCCTGCTTTGCACAGGAAGTTGTGCTCTAAAAGAGATGTTCCCACAAGGACAGAGCTTGTAGCCTGTTGTTAGGGTCAAAACGCATCTATAGATATAGTGCTAAGGGTGAAACTTTAGCACCAGAGCAGCAGAGTTAGATAATGGCTGAGCTTGATATTAAGGGTGTTTTCCAACCAAAATGATTCTATGAGAGAATCAGTGTGAGGGAATGGGCTTTCTCGTAGGATTTTAGAACATTTGATTATTTCTTTCAGTATCTCTCCCTGACCTGCCTTCCATAATGCCATGAGAAAGCCACCTCCTTTTTATCCCTCTTAGCTAAAATATTAAGTCTAGTCAAAATCTGCCCCTGTGAATGGGTGTAGTAATGAAGCCCATTCAGGAGTTTCAAATGTAGGTGGCCTGTACACCCATAACTTCCTATGTGTTTTATTTGTCTTCTGTTAAATTAGAACTTGATTATCAGGAGAGAAATTGTAAATTCTTTGCCAAAGAATTCACGAACCAACTGAATTGCTTTCACATTTACTACAGCTCTATACCTAAAAATACTTAAGATTATGAAATCAATATAACTGGGCCTCATGTATCAGAAATGTAGCTGCTGGAGTGAAATATACCTTCTTTGTACTTTCTGAGAATGTTGTGATATGGACAGTCTAAGGCTTGTGAAAAAAATACTTCTCAGCTGGTGCAAGCTGTGGTGAAACTAAATGAGCTCTGCCACTGGACACCATATTAGTTTGGTTCTTGGTCTAGTTAGGTAGATGTTTCCTTGCTTTTAAGTGGTCAGATTTTGTACATGCAATAGATAACTACATGGCTGTCAGCAACCTAAAGCAACCCTAAGCATGGTTCCAGCAGAGGGTTTTAGTTTCAGACTCTACTTGCAGGAGCTTACTTCCAGGGGAATTATTCCCATAAGGTAAGTGGAACGTGGTAGAGGACTGAATGAGTGATGGCCAAGTCCAATCTGAGCTGGCATGGAGCATGACTGACCAAGGAGGCAAAGTGGGCAGGCTGCATGTGTTGGGCATTTATGTGAGACTTGATTGTATTGTAAGTGGGCAGATATGTTTCGCTACCATGAAGCATTGCTTAGTACAGTTGTGGTGAGATGTTCAGCTCTGGGCACTAGCAGCTGAAAATGCAGGGGAAACTTGGAAGGTAGTCAGAGAACAACAAAAATGATAACAGAGCTGGAGGGATTGTTTTTATGAGGGAAGATCAAAAGAACTAAATGTGTGGAGCTTGGCTAAGTGATGACTAAGAAGGGAACATGAAAACTACCTACAACTGTTTGAAGGATATAAACATTGGAGGTGAGCAAACAGCAGGGAGAAAATGTCTGTGAATTTGAAAGTCATTTTCAGTTCAGCTGTGTTTCCACCCTTTAGTTCTCACGTTCTCTTAAGACTTGTGCTTTACTGCAAACATTTTCAGGGAAAAGCACACTTAGATATTTGAATAATTCAGTATTTGTAAGGGAATTCTGAAATGTAAACCCAAGTTTAAAATTTGAAATTTGCTTTAGCTTACATAAACCATCTATTGTGTAGTACATTGTATTAATAAACAGTATGCAAATTTTCTGCCTGGCAAGTTAAATATGTGGTTTCGAAACTGTACTTTTGGTTTTAAAATCATAATTGTGTGCTTCCCTGATAGAACTACTTAACTAAGATATGCTGGACATTAGGAGGAAGCTCTTTACTGTGAGAGTAGTGGAGCACTGAAACAGGTAGCCCAGGAAGATGGTAGAGACCCCATCCCTGGAGACATTCAAGGTCAGAGTTGATGGGGCTCTGAGCAACCTGATCTAGTTGGGGATGTCCCTGCTTACTGCAGGGGTTGCTGGGCGAGACAACCTTTAAAAGTCCCTTCCAACCCAGTGCATTCTATGATTCTTTGTAGTATAGGTTCCAACTGCTTTCTATTAACTTTGCACAAAAAAAGGTGCCTTTGTTGACAGTGGTATGATTTGCCTGCTTATCTGCTGGGGGAGGTATTTTTCTCTTTGACCAGAACTAAAGGTGTCTGGAGGCCAAAATAAGTGTGCTATGTATATAAGGGCTGTTGGTGCAGTTTCATGAAGTTGTCCAGATGTGCTTGTGCACTGGGAGGGAGATGTCTTCTGATTTTGTTGTTGTTGTTGCACAATTGATCAGCTGAGAGGTGAATTTAGCTCCTGTGACCCTCCCTCACAGACAGTTAGAGCAATTGAATTAAGAAGGCATTTTAGGATGAGTTTTTAAAAAATGTTATGTTGATGGTGAAATTTTCTGCTCCTGGAGGTCCACTTGTCATTAAAAGCACACGGGCAAGGCAGTGGAAGGGATTGCTGGGCATGCCTCAGGTGAACTGACTAACGTGGTAAGTCGTTTCCAACTTTGGTGATTTGCGAATTCAGGCATTAAAATTCCATGTTGATACTCATCAACAGGCTTTTCTAAGCACCTTTCTCTGTTAATGCACGACTGATGCATGCTGCCCAATGAATGACAAGACATACGCTGTTAGCTGGGTAGGTACACTCTTGAAGATAATGCCTCTGGAAATTACTGTGTGCTGCATGCACGCATGCATCAATCCATACTGTACACAGAAACTACAGGCATTGACCTATGCAAACACACACCAAATTATGGCCTCTTTTAAACAAATTATCATGCTTTAAAAGGTGAAAAGCTCTATAAAATTGTCTGCCCTGTTGTTTATGGTGTGAGTGGAGGATGCACTACATTACAGAAGAGCTCACATTTCTCTCTTCTCCCCCGCTCTCTAAATGGACGTGTGCTCCGTCCGTTTCACCATTGTTCCTGCCAGCCCGATCCCAGCAGGGGTTCCCTAATTAGCAATCTCTTCATTTCCAATCAAAGCACAAAGCGGCCCCAAAAGCCTCTCTTTATGAGGGAGCTGAGCGGTGGCTGGGGACGTGGAGTGGGATAATTGCCTTCGCCACTGGCAGCAGTAAGCAGCCTGGCTAATTCATTATTGTAATAACTTTGCTTGTCCTTGGGGAGGGGGGGCTAGGGTGAGGAGGACTGAGCCTGGCGGTGCTAGCTGAGGACAGGGGGAAGGGGGAATCCAGCCAGAACTGAGGCAAAAGATGGGAACGATTGTCAGGAAAGGAGAAACTATTCAAGATTTTTCTGTCTATCTCCCCAAAATAATTTGAGGATTATGTTAATTTGTGATGTGGCGGCCAGCACTCCTTCAGCAAGATTAAGAGCGGCCCTCTGCTCCGCCCTTGTAATGCTCACAAAGAGGGCCATCTAGAAAGGCATATAACTTGACCATAGGACTGCTGGGGAGGATGGGGTTTGGTGGATGAGGAAGACTCAGAGTTTGCTTCTCAGTCCAGGTATTAAAAGTTGACACTCAAGCACTGAGATAAGGTTAAATGACTGAGCTTCCCATGCCCATCAGTTTGTGGCTTGCAGGAGAAGTCACCAGTCCTTGTGTAGAGATTGCATGTTGTAGTTCAGAGCTGTGGCAGAGCTTTGTTCTTACCTGTTTAAAATAGTTTTAATCACTTACCTGTCTTGTCAGAGCTTCGCTGGAGCTCTGATCACTTTGAGAAGCAATCAAGGCTCTGCCCTTGTGAGCAGACCACTGGGCTGAGATACCAGCAACTGATGGAGCTGCTAAAGGGAACGTGCAGTGATGGTTACTGCCTCTCACTGGAAGGTAAATGTCTCTGGTGTGGCACAGTAAGCTTATTAGGTTTTTGGGGTTGAAATAGGTATATCCTTTAAGTAGCTAAAACCAGTTGTATATTTTCAGATCCCCTGACTTTTTCTTTTATTATTTCTTTGTGCTTATTTCAGATTGGTGTGGCATGGTCTTGGCTACTCTAGCTGACTGGTAGGACAGCTCCTTTTCCAACTTCCTTTGAGTTGTTACTGCTGTGTGCATTGAGCCCATCACTCTGAGACTCACTGCTGATGTTTCTACACTGAGATGGCTGGTATTGTAGCTGTGCCTTTTGCTGCCAAAGTTGTTTTTTTTTTTTTTTTCACTGAAAATTATTATTTCTGACATAAAACTAAAGAAACAGTGACATCAAAGTACAAGTCCCGGTCATAAAAATTCATGTGTGGTGGTGAGGTTTAAGATTAAATCGCACCACTGTATTAGGGAACACTTCATTGTGGAGCTATTAGTGTCTTATGTGTGTTATGGAGAGGTGCTTGGAACAAGTCCTCACCCTGATGGATGCTTCAATAATACGTAACAAGTCCTTTGATTCCCAAGGATTTTAGTCACCTAAGGTGCAAAATGCTTACTGGAAGCACGTGGTTTCAACGTAGTGGAACGAAGCAGTGGAGAACTGATAGATGTTTGGAGCAAAATTCATTGGTTCTAGTGACCAGTGTTGTTTTCCCACCTTCCTTGTGCTAGTTGCTGTCTGGCAGGTTTCTCTACCTCAGTCTTCTCCACCTCTTGACCAGACATTCAGCCTCGATGTGGTGGCTGCAGCCAAAGGAATGTCATTTCAGTGAGCTGACAGATGATAACAAACTTCCTCTGCCTGGTAGCAATATCCATGAGCAATGCACAGTGGTGGTGCTAGAGTCTTCTCTAGCATATTTAGCAATTATGTCTTCTGGTTTTTTCCCCCATGATTGGTGCTGTAGTCCTGGTTGTGTTGTGCTTCTTCTTGTCTAGCATAAACGCCATATAGATAAGAAGGTTCAAACAGGCTGGTGAGTGAGCACAATGACTGCTGGGAGAATTTCAATTGCTTACTCTGTGTCCTGTGCCATTTCTATCCTTCTGGATCCTCTTTGTTGAAGAATCATTGTAGCAGTGATGGGGGAATTGCACATCCCTCATAGCCTGCCTAGTTAATGAGTTGCAGCAGTAACAGCACATATTAAGGTGAGCTCAAGTAGGTAATCCTGTTTACTAGAAATAAAAATATCCCCATTTGTGGGATTCTCCAAGATGTGCCATATCCTACCCTTGATTTGTGTTCATGCTTCCAGCCCTTTGAGGCTACTTTAACTGTGTAGAAAGTGTGTGGACCAAGAGTTAGAGTCACACAGTGTCTAGACTCGTAAAACAAGTAGTTTTCTTTCCTCGTGTTTCCTGCTGTGCAGGAATGAGGATAATCTTGAATCCCTTTCCTGATTTGTTTAAGAGACTCTAGATCTTAAAGGCCTTTTGGTAGATAACATGGGGACAGGCAGTTCAAAGGTCTGAAGGACATCTGTTACATAGCACATTGGCATAAGGGTGATGTGGTGCCAGGGTATGGGCACAGCTGGATGAATTGGAGTATCAATGGACACAGTTTTGACTTCTGTTTATTTCTAGTCTAAGACCCTAAATCTTTGCACTGTTAGCAATTGCTTGCAGAGAGGTAAGAAAATGTGGCAATGGGCATGAGAAGGAATATTAATGATCCAATTTCCAGATGGGTTCCACTCCAAGGCCTCGCTGGGTGATGTGCATTTTTAATCATAACAGACCAGAATGAAAAGAAGTTGTTCGCAGCAAGGAGCCACACAGTGACGCCATCTCAAGCCTCTGCCTGCTGCTTAGAGGAGGCAGCTAGCACAAGGCTGCTGTGCTTGAGTGTCACCACAAATTAGGTTGGACTGTGACCACAGTAAAATCTGGATCACTGCTAGAAATGGACCCAGGGTGGGGGTCTTGAATATCTTAAAGGTCTTGACCAGAAGAAATCATTGAATTGTGCCTGGGAAAGAACAAGCCCAGGTATCAGTATAGGTTGGGGGCTGGTCTGTTGGAAGGCAGCGAGGCTGATACGAGGTTGACCATGAGTCAGCAATGTGCTCTCGTGGCCAGGAGGGCCAGTGCCATTCTGGGATGTATTAGAAGTGTGGCTAGTATGTCAAGAGAGGTTCTCCTGCCCCTCTATTCTGCCCTGGTGAGGCCACATCTGGAGTACTGTGTTCAGTTCTGGGGCCTCCAGTTCAGAAGTGACATAGAACTGCTTGAGAGCATAGCCACAAAGATGATTAAGGGAATGGAACAAGGAGAGGCTAGGGGAGCTGGGGTTTCTTAGCTGGGAGGAGACTGAGAGGTGACCTCCTCAATGTTTATAACTATGTAAAGGGTGAGTGCCCGGAGGCTGGAGCCAGGCTCTTTTTGGTGATGCCCAATGACAGGACAAGGGGCAATGGGTGGAAGTTGAGGCATCGGAAGTTTCATTTAACACAAGGAGGACTTTTTCACTGTGACAAAACACTGAAACAGGCTCCCCAGGGAAGTTGTGGAATCTGCCTCCCTGGAGATATTCAAAACCTACCTGGATGCATTCTTGTGTGATCTGGTATTGGTGATCCTGCTCTGGCTGGGGGATTGGACTGGATGATCTTTTGAGGTCCCTTCCAGCCCCTGACATTCTATGATTCTATGAATTCAGATGGATCTTTGGACCAATATTGACCCTGATCCAGAAGAGGTAGAAATAAGATTTGTAGATGCTAGACATGCATGTAGATGCTGTGCCTATGCTGAATTTCCTGCTAGTGTTTTTTTTCCTTTTGGTTTGTTCCCCCCCCACCCCAGTCTTGACAGCTCGTGTCAGGGCCTTCTCACCTGTTTGCTTCTGGAAGTTAGTCCTATGACTTTCAAGGGCATGCAGTCTGGCTGAGTGATGTGCCCAACAGCAAGACTGCTTTGTTCCTTTCAGTCTTAAAGACATAAAGTTTGAGAGAATTTAGGAGAACCCTGGACATTTTCTTTACCCTTTGAGGTGCTTTCCTTCTGAACTTTCAGCCATACAGAGTTTTGCCATACTTTTGGGAGTTTGTCATAACATGGTTCAGGCAGCCAGTAGGAGTTGCTGTTGAGGGACATGCCCTCCCTTTCCTGAGGCTAAGTATTTTGCGATGCTTAGCAGTGGGACACGCAGTTCTGAGTTTGATACACGTTTGAGAGTGTGCCAGCTATGTACCTTACCTTAACTGCTATGTTTCAAGCTCAGTATCTTAGGACAGATCCCTCTTTACTTGCCCTTCATTATTTTCTCTGTCTTGGTGACTGTAACTGTGCGTTTAAATGGCTAATAGTCATGCACACCACTGTTTTAGTCTCACAGTTGTGCAGTGTATGTGAGAACATGATGTGGAAACACAGCCTTTTTGTGGCAAAGATGTCTGACACATCTGTGGCAGAAGCAGCAGCTTAGCTTTCACAGTGTACACTGAGCAGAACAGTCATTCCATCTAGCAGAAGGCAGGGGCGCCACAGATGCCCTCTCACTATAGTGCAGGAGTGCTGGCAGGAAGAAATTATTATCTCACGTCTCCTTAAGTAACTCTTAAGGTCATAAATAAGTAGTGAGCTTCCTCTGGTAGTTCTCAGCACCACTACATGTTAGTGGTAACCCAGTCTATGGTAAAGCACTGAAGTACTGCATGTCTGACCTTTTTAGCATCATGTTTTGTGTATCTTACAGAGAAAGTGTCAGGTGTTAGATATCTTGGTACTCTAGCTTATTATTTGCAAGTAGACAAGGTAGATAATCTGAAAGAGACATGAGAAAACTCCTGTTGTGATTTTCATCCCATTAAACCAGTAACTAGCCTTCTCTGGGATGGTCCATGCTGATGCAGTCATCTCTATAGTGCTGGCTGCAGAAAGATGGGACACTTTTTTGCAGAGAGGTAGCTTCTGAAAGAACATAGACACATGAAAGATTTGATCCAGCCAGGCCACTTGAGTCTGTCACAGCTCCTGCCTGCTGCAATGCCAGGAGAAATGCTAGCAGCTTAAAGACTTCTGTTTTGCTTAGGAATAAAGGTTGCACAATTTGTACAAGAGCTGTTTCACCTCAGGAAGGGAATTCACTGAAGTGGCAGAGGAGGGAGTGGGGAGAGGATGGGAAGAGGTTTCTTTCAACATCCACAGAAGATGCCTGCCTCTGGCATGAGTGCCATGGTTGGAGGACAGTGAGGGGTTTGTACATGTTGTGTTCACACAGCAAGTCCAGCCCTGAGAGAGGCACCTTTCCACTTGGCAAAGCTGCCTTGTTACTGCCTATTGACACCCAAGCAGCTAATATGCCTCCACCACAAACGGCTTTGGTTTGAACATGTATGTTAAGGGGTGGAGATTGAACAGGCATTGTTCCCCTCCTGGCAGGAGGGGAGGGCTGCCATATGAGATACAGCTTGTTGTGATTTTAAGAATGTTTTTTGGGGAAGATGAACACCATTTGCTGAAATAGGTGCTTGCTGCCCAGTCAGAACTCCCAGTGCATTTGCAGCAGTTCTGCACGGTCTGCTTGTGTGGTAGGCATGCGTGTGTGCATGTACATGCTTGTGTATGCCTTTATTTCCATGCTCTGGCTGCCTGCCTCTGATTTAAGGGCAGGTTTTATTCCCCTGCTGCCTCAGGGCTCCTCTTTTCTGATTGCATTAAAGTCTCCGTAATTCTCCCCTCATTAATGATTGGCATATTTTTACCTCTCACTAAAGGAGCTTGGAGGCAACTCCCGTGGGGCCCTGCTCGCCAAATGAAACAATTTCATCCTGCTCCAGAAACGCATTAAAAAGGGTTTGTCAGGATCTTATCGCTAGTTAGGGAAGGCTAATCAAATTACTTCTATTTATTAGCTGCCGTGGCAATGTGTCATTCCATCAAGTACAGGTACCAGGACAGGCAGGGATTGCATGGAGAGCTCAGTGCATCCAGCACTGCTGCCTTGTTCTGCACAACAGCACCTCTTGACACGAGAGGCTGCAGGGTCAAGAAAGGCTGTGAACTTCCCAGCAACAGTGCTTCTGTCACTGCCCTGTGGTGCTGTTCTTCATGTTTTGAAGGGGACTCGACAAGGTCCCTGCTCAGTAACACTCGAGACCTTTTACAAAACATTTAGTCTATTGCTTCTGCGTTTTTGCTGTTACTGATTTGTATTTTGCTATGGACAGTTTTGAGATCGCTTGAGTTCTTTGGCAACTGTAGCTCAGTCCAGGAACGGTTTGTTAGTTTCACTTTGGGCCTGGGTTGTGGGGGGAGGGGACAGTGGGGCAGGATTACATCAGATCGGAAAATAATTAAGTAAATGTAATTTATGAGATTTTTAGGAAATATTTTTTAAATCTTTCTTTTATTTTCCTTCTCTTCCTCTTCTCTTCCTCTTCTCTTCCTCTTCTCTTCCTCTTCTCTTCCTCTTCTCTTCCTCTTCTCTTCCTCTTCTCTTCCTCTTCTCTTCCTCTTCTCTTCCTCTTCTCTTCCTCTTCTCTTCCTCTTCTCTTCCTCTTCTCTTCCTCTTCTCTTCCTCTTCTCTTCCTCTTCTCTTTTTTTCTTTTCTACGTGGTCTTAAAAAAAAATAATTGGGAGAGTAGGAAAGAAAACAACTGAGAGTTTATTGAATAAGCTAGCTCCCAAGAATGTAGCTGGGACTCTAAAATGAACACCAACTCTTACCAGGCTGATGCTGATTGTATGAGTGGTAGTAGTTTGTGAATCAGGAGGTGTTAACTCAGATAAAAGCTCACTTGTGCATTTCCCTCATGCACACACATAAAGCACTTGTATTTGCAACCATACATACACCCCTGCTTCACACATAGTCCCAATTCCCAGGGTGACTGTACCTCCCCTGTGTGTGCTCAAAAGGGTCATGGAGAGAGATGCCTGAGATGCCATTCAAGACTTTAGAAAGTATAGGTGTACTTCCATCTCTTTACTACTATTTCTTTAATCTTGATTCTAACAGCAATGAAATCTCTGGTCTTTTGGATAAACATGAATTTGCCAGTGAAAATGGACTAATTTCCATGTAAAGCTGATCTCAGAAAACAAAACACAAAACTGAAACCATTTAGTGGAAGCATTTGCATGAAGTGAAGCATGTCTATATATGGTGATTCATGGTGGTACTGCTATGCATTTCATACAAACCTTTACTATTTCATTTTGTGCATAACAAGAGTGTCACCATAGCACAAAATCCCCCGGGGTGGGGGGGGGGAGGGGAGCAGTGAAAACATAGTTTCCATGAAGAAGTCTCCATGTAAAAACAGCAACGTGCACATTGTATGTGGTGTTGGTTTCATTTAGGGAAGGTTTGTGGTGGCTTTCAGCACTTCGCAGCGTACGTACACACATGCACTGTCTGTGTACACACGGAAATGATGGCGTGGTTAGAGGTTTGACAGTGTTCTGGCACTACAAGCACGGATTTCTGGAGCTTGAGTTGGTGGGGGCCGAGCAAATACCCCAGCCATTATAACTGTGTGAATTCGCTATATGGTATGAGTGGCTGCCAAGCTGCAGGGGTCCTGGGTGCCGCTCTAGGGAGCAGCAGAACTACTGAGGGAGTCTATCCCCATCAGCCCCATGCAGGCAGCCACGCTCCAGCGTCCTCATTATCCACACAGTTCAAAAGGCAGCGCTGAGCGGACCATCACGTCCCACAAAAGGCTCTATCGATTGGTCTGTCGGAGCGTTTCCTGGGGTCCTTTATATCTCTCTGCCTCGCCGTCAGTAATGAAGAGGCCGAGCGCAGGGAGAGTCAGCAGACTCCCAGCTGCTGGGATTTCTTCATCTTCTCATCAGGATTTTAATTAGACACGTCCGAGAGGGCAGCACTGTGTGAGGCCAGGCGGGAGCTTTATCAAGCAGGCCACTTCTTTAATTACTGTTTACTGACAGATAACAAGGGAGGGGAGGTGGCAGCGGAGATGGTTGTAGTGGGAAGCAGGGAAAGGCTGGCAGTCCCCAGAGTGTGCACTTAGCAAAGAAAGCCTTTGCTAGGAAGTTAGTTGAAATTGTTTCTCCCTCCCCATTCTGCCATACTGTTTACCTGTTGCCAGAGTGAGAAAGGTTCCCTTTGCCCCTTTCCTAGAGGGCAGAAGATAGAACTGAAAGGTGTGAAGCAGTAAGGGCCAGAGACACAAGGAATGAAAAGTCTAAGTTTGGTTAGAGAAAAATTCGAGTACTGTTTCCTCTAAGCTACCAGCCTCCTCGCCTCAGCTGTCCTGTGCCTTCCCAGCCTTGGGCAGCCCTGTGGGTTTTCTGACACTGCACAGTAGGAAGCAAAATTACTTCCTTCTTCTGTCTAGAATTGGCAGCTCTCCTCCCTCCTGCTACCACCATCACTGCTTTATCAGAAAGACACCTTCTTCTGCCTTTCCATATGCCCTCAGCGTTGGCAGTATGAAAGCAATCTGCTCTCTGGCTGCTGCTGTTACAGACTTCCTGCTTTCTCATGGGCCAGCTTTCCACCTGGTGTGGATCATCTCTCCAGCCATCCCTCTTCTGTCTGGCCCCATAATTCACATCTTCCTCCAACTTTTGTTTTCTTTCTCTTAAGGTGCTTTTTGGCCACCTTTTGTAACCCAGCTGCCGTGTCCTACTCGATCATAGCCCTGTTTTTAGTTTCACAGAGCTGCATCGTGATTGGTTTGTGTAATTGCAGGGCAATAGTCTTCACAGCCCCCACCAAATCAAGTGTTTGGGCCATGGTGGTTCACTGCTCCCTGGCTCAGCCAGCCTTTTTGTGAGATGGAAGGTCTGCAGTGGAGTGCAGGATTTGGTGTCTACCTGAGCAGTCTTTTGGTGAACTGAATTCAGCAGCCTGTTGCTCTCCAGAAATTTGATCTGAAGTTCATTCCCCAGTCCTGGCTGCATTTGTATCCACTGTAAGGTACTCTGTTGCCATCACGGTATGGAAGATGGCCTGTGCCAAAGCTTGCTTTCCCTTGGTGACAACGGACTCCCACTGCTCTGAGCAAAACAAGATCTGGAGGATGTACTGGGGATCGGCAAGGATTCAGTAATTGGACTGTTGTTCTTTCATTTGGCTACGCAGTAGCGAGCAGATTATACAGCCGACATGTTATAGATTTCCTGTCATCCCTCATGAATCAAGCTCCACTGTCTTATTTACTGTTGGCCAAGGCCTGTGAGTAAGATCACCAAGGGATATATGCTCTCTTTCACTTGTGCAAACACTCCACACAGAGCAGCTGCACGCACTTTTGAGCTGTCAGTTTGCCTGCCCCCATCACTCCTACTGCAGAGAAGGGCCTTTGGTTTCCTATCTGCACAGAATGACTCCTGGCTTCCCTAGGAGCTCACAGCTTGCAACACTGGAAGCAAATCTGTGTTACCCAAATAATATTAAGTCCCACATTTAAAATTTTATGACATTTCTAGTTGCAAGTTTGGCCATGTGCACCAAGGATGTGGACTTGCAGTTTCCTGGGAGCTGTTTCATGTGAAATCTGTCAGATCTTCTTTCCTCATCAGGGAGAACAAATTGGTTTGTGCTCAAGGCACAGAACTGAAAGTCAGGACCATAGGCACAGTTCTCATCATCAAGGACAGCTAAGAAATTTTGCTGCTCTAGCTAGTAGAGTAATGAATGTAATAGATAACAGGCTTGATTTATCAGAAGATACTTTCTCAAGTTTCCTGGAATTTCAGCCCAAGATTTTGAAAAAGCATGAGAAACTAAACTGGAGTGAAGTGTTACTCCTGAATTAGTTGGAGTCTCTTAGAAGTGAAGTTTGACTTGTCTACTGTGAGCCAGCCTGCTCATTGCAAACATGTTTGGTGTTACAGGTTTTTGTAAAAAATCTGTAACCTTCAAAGTGATATGCATGGAGATGGAGAGGCCAAGGTGCTTGATTTTTTTTGTTTGTTTGTTTTTTTGCTTGGTTTGGTTTGATATCCCCCCCCCCTTTTCTGTTAGGTAGGTTAATAATTCTGTTGTGGAAATCTAGATATTGGGCAAAGTCTGTGGAATGTATTTTCAAATAGTAAGAGACTTTGTCCAAGAGGAAGTGATTAAGCCATTTGTTATGTTTGTTGTTGATAGAGCTGGAAGTAAGTGGGCTTTGATTTGCAAGGTGGGAGATTTGATGCTAAAAACTTGTACCAGTGGTGATGCAGCAGTATTAGAACAGACTGCCTGAGAAGGGCTGGAAGATTTTCAAAACAGGCTTGAAAAGAATCATAGAATACATTTGGTTGGAAGGGACCCTTGAAGGTCATCTTGTCCAACAGCCTCTGCAGCAAACAGGGTTATCTTCAACTAGATCAAGTCACTCAGGACCCCATCAAGTTTGACCCTGCATGTCTTCAGGCATGTGACCTCCACCACCTCTCAGGGCAACCTGTTCCAATATTTCACTATCCTCTTTACAAAGAGCTTCCTCCTAATGTCCAACCTAAATTTACCCTTCTCCAGTTTAAAACTATTCATGCGCTTGTAAGCAGTTCCTCCCCAGCTTTCTTGTAGGTCCCCTTCAGATACTGAAATGCCACTACAAGGTTTTCCTGAGAGCCTTCTCTTGTCCAGGCTGAACGCCTGCAACTCTGTCAGTATGTCTTGATAGGAGAGGTGCTCCAGCCCTCTGATCATCTTTGTGGCCCTCTTCTGGGCCTTCTCCAGCAGGTCCATGCCCTTCCTGTGTTGAGGGGAAAAAAAAAAAAATCTGTCAAAAATAATGCTGCTGTAGCTGATCCTTCATTGGGATGGAGGGATGCACCAACCACTTGACCCGATCCTAGCCTTATTTTTTGTGACTCTCTGAAATGTTTAGGTGTCATAATCTTGTGTCCAGCTGCTGTGCACATGAGATGGTGTAAGCGTACTTATTAAATAAGCACTACTGTCTACAAGCTATCAGGATAGTGTATGAGGGAGGCCAAGTACTCTGCTTTCCTTAAAAGGCCTTCTGCCCAAAAGTGAATCTTCTAAACCATGAGAAATTTTAGAATGAGGTGGCAGCAACACTTACTCTTGCTTGACCAACTTCCTTAAATTTTATCTTCATTTTCACTAGCATGTACACCAAATGGACCATCTTTTTTTACAAGTCCTTCCTGTTGAATTTGGCTTCAGTTTTTCCACTACTGCCAAGTTTTGGTCACTGCTGATAAATATAGGAATGTTTATCAAAGCAAAGGTAGTGAAGAGAAGAAAGGGCAAGAAGCATGACTTGGATTGAACATTTGAATCATTATTTCTTATTCACCCAGTGTTTTATGCTCCTCATGTTAGTCTTCACAAAGGAGGGTGATCTACCCTTGCAGATCATTTACTCTATTACCTTGGTTGCAGTGGTCCACATGATGGATTTGCGTCTTTTGATAATCCACAAAAGTGTCATTGTGATGCTTCAGGAGGGATTTTGTTTGCTGTAAATGAAACAACAAACTCTGGAAAGGGTGCTTCAAAGGGTGCTAATGCAAGAAGTGGAAGCTAGGGAAAGACCAGTTGCCCTCTGTGTACTCCTTTGTCTACCCAGGTGTGTGTCTTACACAACTCACGTTTTAGCTATGCTACTCCATGCTGTTTCTTCCACAGGACCCCTGCTTCATTCACTGTATGCAATGGACTTGCTCTGAGATAAATCAGAGTTGCACAGTGAAAGAGACCATCTGTAGGACCCCTGCCTCATTTGTCAGGTGTGTACTGAGTGAGACAAGGGACTGCAGGAGAGAGAAAGGGTAGCTTTTGTAGCTGAGGCAGTGGAATTCTGACCTGCCAGGTGACTGGTAGTGGGTTTTTTTTTTTTTTTCCTTTGACTATTTCTGTATGATTTCAGGTTATTTGAAGCAGCTTTTGTGCCAGTGGTTGTTTAATTATGTGTTCCTTATTTTATAGGGGACCTTTTTGATCCAAAGGACCCGCTTTACAGAAACACTGGGTGCTTACAACTGCAAATGAAGTGAATGGGAACCCACTGAATCCAAAGTGCTATACAAGCACAGATCAGTCAGGCTGTTGATGTCTCAGACTCTGAGTGCCTATAATTAGCAAATACATTTTAATATGGTCTTTAGTCGTTCACCCATAAAATGGAAATAAAAATACCACCTTCTCTTATAGGGGCGTGTGAAAAGAAATTATCTTGGGCTAGTGAAGTTCTTGGACAGTGTAATGATAAGCTCATAGAAAAACACATAAGGAAATTAATAAATCTCTAGAGTCAGGTTTGAATAATGTGTGGTAAATAAGGCCTGGGGCCACACAGTGAACAATGAGCAGAAACCAGCATCTCAAATAGCTGCTCATTATGTGGGAACAATCCCTTTTGAGTGCAGTCTGAGGTGGGGTACTGTGGAAAAATATGATCATGTAATTAAGGGCTGTAAAATAATGCATACGTACATGAGGGCTGAGAGAATTTCTCACAAGTGAAAAGAATTGTGGCACATCCTAATTCTTGACTTCATTTGTAGTCTGCCCTATTTGAGATAAAGGTTTTTTGTCTTCGTTTTATGGGTCCTGTGATGCTTTCCAGATTTATGTGCTGTGAGATGGTGTTGTCCTGGCCTCTCCATTTGAGTTAAGTGTTGCTGTTTCATGTAGTCGCAGATCAGCTAATTGTGGGTAGTCAAAACCTGCTCATCTTACAGATTGTGTATTCCACAAGTTGTAGTCTCCACTGAGGTACAGATTTGTGTGGGTGAAAAAGGTAGATCTGACCCTGTAATTTGCTGTCAGGAGCAAAACTGACACCCAGATGCTGCTGTTCTTAACAGTGAATGAACTGAAGATATTTGAGATCTTGCAACATGCTAACACTAATTAAAACAACAAAACCCCCAGTACAAAGGTTATGAAATTACTTTAAAAGTCTTTGCTGTAACGGGTGGAAGAAGAATGACAAAGCTTAAGTTTCCAATTAAAGTGTGTGGAAATATAATGCTCAAAAATACCTGGTTTTGAGTAACTGCAATTTGATGTGTGTTTAGGAACCAATATATGATGACTGTAATGTCAATGGAGTAGTGTTAAACTCTATGAAGTTGAGAAATTGAGTGCTGATAGTCACTGTTCAAACTTCATGCTGGTTAACCTTTCCATGGCATCTCTCGTGTCTGCTAATTCCAAAGGAGGATGTCAGAAAGAGTTTGAGAAGTGGAGCTGTGATGTGTACCCCTGACACTTTGTGTAAGAACCAGAATTGTCTACTGCAAATGTCTAAGAAATGTACCAGAAAACCTTTTTTTTCCACAGATTTTGCCGTGCTCTTCCCTATTCACAATCTCAAGTATTAGCAGAATTCATTGGCCTGTTTAGGTTGTAGAATGTGATGCCTCTTTCAAGGATGGCTAGTATAATTTTTGGCCAGTTGATAACTTGAACAAGCACTGGTTCCTGCGTGTTACAGCACTGGTTTCTGTGTGCTATAAATAATGGTTCCTTCTGGAAATTAAATAAGCCAAACCTATGATGGAGAAGGTCCAGAGGAGGGCCTCTGCTACAGTGACAGGCTGAGGCAACTGGGGTTGTTCAGCCTGATGGAGTCTCCAGGCTAACAGCAGCCTTCCACTACCTGAAGAGGGCCTACAAGGATGGAGAGAGACTGTTTAGAGAGGCCTGTGGTGATAAGATGAGGTGTGAGGACTTCAAACTACAGAAAAGTAGATTCAGATTGGGTGTTAGGAACAGGTTCTTTACTATGAAGATGGTGGAACACCATCCAGGGAGGTGGTTGGGGCCCTATCCCTGCAGATATTAAAGGTGAGTCTTGACAGGGTTCTGGGCAACCTGGTCTAGTTGAGGATGTTCCTCCTGACTGCAGGTGGGGTTGGACTAGGTGACCTTTGGAGGTCTCATCCAGCCCAGCCCATTCTATGATTCTATTAAACGCATTTTAACTATGCAAGAGACTGCATTAGTGTCCTTTGTGCAGTGGTTTAACTGTTCACTTTTAACAGTTTCATCAGACAAATGTATAGTTTAAAGAGGACAGAACAAAAAGTCATGCCAGGGTAATTGAGAGCAGAAACCCTGGGGAAAATCCCCCCTGGTACTACTGGCCAAAGGAGATAGAAAAGGGCAATTAAAAAAATCTCAACAGTCTGTTCTTGTAGTGGTCAGACAGCAAGATGCAGCACGTGTGCTGGGTGGGAGCCATCACTGAAAGCTGGTTTCCCTCGTGGGATATGTGGACCTGGGCCATCAAAGTAAACTGGGTCTGGGACAAACAGATGTTATGCCAGACACATCAGCAGAGTTGGTTTGTTTTGCATAGCACCTGATCTTACCTGGCACGTTTTATTCTTTGCTGAATCTCAGGGTGCAATATAAATCCTAGCTGCTCTGTTCTCTACGTGTGGTGCAACTCTGGGGCATTGCTTCTAAGCTACACAAGTGGGAAGCTGAGGCAGAAGGTAGCACGCTGTGAGGTGCACAGCTCCTCAATGTGCAGCCTCAGCCACAGGCCTCTGCTTCCCTTCAATAAGAGGCTGTGGGTCATGGCATTACCAAAGTCAATGGCCTTTCCCCACAGGTATCTTTTTGACAGACTTAGGCAGTGTTATGCCTCAAAACTGATGTTCTGGAAACACTGTCCTGAGGTATATCTGCATAACAGGCACTCTGCCCTCTGGAAAACCAGCACTGGGTAGAGTGAAGAAAATGAACCTGTTCACATAGGCTAGGGGAAGTGCAGGGTCAGCCCTTGGCATTGCAACAGCCGTGTGTGACTGAAGGGTATGATCCTAACTGTTTCAGAGGCGTGCAAGCCAGACCTCTCTACAGACCTACCAAGCAGAAAGTGTTTATTTGCTGCTGTGGATCCATGATCTAGGAGGAAAGAATAAAAGTGATTTAACCTCCAACATGAGGAAAATCACCTGACTGAGCAGGACGCAGAGGACAAATAGGACAGAGGGCCTTGTTCTGCCTGGCCAGGAGCAATGGGAAAATGGAGGTGAGGCACAGGATCAGGCTCGGTAATTATTATTTATTATTAACTTTCTTTTTTTTTTTTTTTCCGTTGCTTGAATCCCAGGCTTGCTGGAAATAAAGATTCCTCCTGCTGTCTGGGTGTATCTGTGACATTGAGTCTGTCTTTGAGATGGGGAGCACCCTCTGGTGGTTAAGGATAACCTGACGTTTCCCTGGATTGGCACCCGTCATGCCCACAAGACGACACTTAAGCCGAGTGGGAGGCAACGCTGACTTTTTGTCACTGCTGGTATGTGTTGTCTGGGGCACGACCACTGACTTTCTAGCCCAGGAATCTGAGCTGACCCCATGGGAAGCTTTTCTTGCCCTGTGAAAAGGTGCAAGGTGTGTGTTTTCTCTCTGCTCTGCTGTTAGGTCATAGCTCACATTCCTCTCCTAGTGAGAGCACAAGTAAAGCTCAGTTTGCTTCATTAATTCCTAGTGGACAGAAATCTGTCCCTGGCTCACTCTCTAGGGACTCCTGTTTCCTGCCTCTTCTCTTGCTCCTGTAACCACTAGTCTTGCACCCAGAGATTTCCTCCGTCCAGCTCTGGCAGGATTTGCTCTACCTAGGTGCTAAAGCCAGCACAGTCCTTGCAGGGAGCACAGGAATTCAGCTCAGGTTTCCCTTCTTCTTCCCTAAGTGGATTAACAGGCCAAGGGAATCGTCTCTGCCTGCCTGACTCAATCTTCATTAGCTAACATGTTTTGCCAGCCACAGTTACATCCTGGTCTGGAGAGCTGTTTGACAGGAGTGGATTCTGGCCTCAGCCTCCCACAAAGACTACTGTATCTTCTGAGAAGGTTTACTGAGTCTGTGGGCTCGGCTGGAAGGCAGAAAGGCTGCATCCTTGCTCTATACAAGGTTCATTTTACAGTAACTAATCTGCATCCTCTGTCGGCTGAGATATCTGCACTCCTGTGTAATGCACACAGTGTACGAGTCAGGAAACGTTCTGCATCTTTGAGTGAGCCCTTGTATTTGACTTTTTTCCCTTTGTGTTTTCCAGCCAAGGTGGGATCCTGAGTATATTGAGATGTCCCTGAAACTTCCATTTGTTGGCCTCCACTTCTGGATGCCCTTTTTTGGGTATTTGTAGACAGTTTTGATGTAGTATTTCCTAACAAGCTGTGTGCAAGCAACTGACCCTACCTCCACAGCTCCTTCTCCCTGCTGATTCGTGATAGCTGTTAATGGGTGTTGCACCTTTGCAGTCATCTATTTTATATGTGTTGCTTTTTCCTTTGTCCTGAGGAGAGCTTTTCTACACAAGGAAGAAGTACACTTCAAACTGCATTGATTTTATAACAATTCATTTAAGCTAGCGAAAATCTGGACTGTGGATGTTCTCCTGCCGGTTTGAGAACGCCTCATTTCTGCTCATTAGATGTCTTAACAGGTTTAATTTCAGTAGTAACGAGTGCCTTTTTCACCATCTTAAGTTAATCTGTTTAAAATTGTACCTTGAATTAACCCCGCAGTGACATTATCACACAAAGAAAGCCTGTGAGGAGAGGAGGTGGACATGGCATTGCTAATACCAAATGCCATTGGGAGCCAGCTCTGTCCAGCTGTGAGGAGGCACTTGGTGTCTGTGCAGAGGTCTTGAATGTACCTTAGCAGGAAGCAGAGGCCTCCTCCTGGCTGTCAAATGCATGTAAATGGTACATATGAAACTTTGTATTTCTACGAAACTGAGAATCTGTGAAAGCAGGGAGAAATTACAGAAATTATTGTGACTGAAAAATTTAAGTCAGAAGTGTTTCAGAAGTAAGCAAATGTTCTGGTTTGGTAACTTGACCATTTTGGTGGGGGGAAAATGGTGTGCCAGGCTCTGGAAAAAAAAGTTGACTCACCAGAAACAGAGTCAGAATGGACTTTTTTGTGTTCTGGCAACTTGGAAGAGGAATAAAAAAGGCAAATGAGCATGAAGGGGCAAAGGACACTGCACACTCCGGAAGATATCAGAACCTAAAGCTGAATTTAGCAAGTTAAGAGATGAATGGAATTTCACAAACAATGTCTGTTAAGCACACCAATGAATAACCCTGAACACTTAGGAACTAGCAGTGTATTCAGTTTGGCTCTGTAAAAGATTTTTCAAGCCACAAGTCAATGGTCAAAGCGGAACAGCTTTGCAGAGAGTCCTGGGTTGCCTGTGCTCTAGCTCCCTGGGCCATGCAGTTTGCTCTGAAGCAGTTCCCTGCAGAGTTAATTTGCTATCAGTACTTGATGATGTTCTTCCCAGAGTGGGAAACAAAGGTTACACAAACTGCAGAAATGCAACCTGTCTCCAAACAGGCAGTGAAGGAAATTTCTTTTGAGAGATCAAGTAAGACCTGTTTCACTGAAGGGAAAATTGATAATTTTAAATGCTGCTCTTTGTTTGGAGAATCATAGACTGAGAGATCAAATCTGGGGAGGAGTAGACTGGGGAGGAGGCAGTCTGAGTTAGGACTCACTGAAACACTCTTGCTCTTAGACTTTTGTGCCTTTTTGATGTTGAGGCTACTTGGGATCACTGATCTAAATGAATATGATACTCTCTTGTTCTTCCGTCCTTTCCTATTCAAAGATTTCCCAGAGCACCGTATGCATTAGTGAGTTATTTTGCTACCACAACTGGTTTTGCAGAATCTTTAATGGCATGAAACAATGTACTGATTTGAGACCAGAATTGAAGAAGAATATCATTGCTGGGCAATAACACAAGATACACTACCAGAGGCAGAACAGGAATAAAGTAGTAATGTTGAATGAGATGTGTCTGAAGCAGTAGTTCACTGTATGCTCCTGCCCTTTTCATCTCAATTGCTGGCATCTCATCAGTTATAAATTGCAGTGAGATGGGAATTGACACTGTGCAGGCTGTACTGCTCACATAATCTGTTCAGTCCTCATCAGTGACCCTTTTGTAACACTTATGCAGCATCTTCCAATGAACAGTTCTGGTGGTGTTTGATAGTTTGCAAGCTCTGATTCCCCGTTGTGGCCCTCTAAGGAAAGCCAGAGCAAGAGGATAGTTGCCAGAGCTGTCTGCCTAGGCAGATCCTTCTGTCTCTACAACTCTTCCCTACTTAGTCGTTAAGAGTCAACTCAAAATACTGAAGGGAACTCTATGATTTTAGAGAATAACTCCTTTTTCATTCTCTAATTTATGGCAAATAGAAAAGATGGCATCAGGAAAGAGAGTACTGCATCTTGAAACAGAACTCTTGGTATGATATCAAGGATTCCATATTTTCATGATGACTTTCTCAATTCACGTATTTCCTTTTGTTTAATCTGGAAGTCCTTCCCTCCTCCTTAAGTTTAAAATTTTTAGATGAGCTTTGGTTGTAGACTAGACTGATGTGGTTTCTGTGCAGTTAGGAGCTGGTTGCATGTAACTTCAGGGCTGCTTTATCAGCTGTGGATTGAATTGAAGATGTCTACTGGGAGTTTCAGGTCTTGGTTTTCTCATTGGAGGTCCTTCCATCAGGCAGGTCTGTTAAATGCTTGCTGAGTCCCTAGAGACACTTGTTCTGTGTTTAAAGGGAAGCAGCTGAACCATGAGAAGAGAGAAACAGCGTGTACTCAGGCACTGTTGCTCTGAAGGGATCTTGCTGTAAGTTGTGCAAGGCTTGCATGGCAATTTGGGTGCTTGGTGCACTCTGTATGTATTATCCCAGGAGAGACCTGTGTGATGCTCTTTCTGGCCTTTCCTGCTCTGCGAAAGACAAGTCGATGGTTCCTGGATGCTTTGGGCATGAACTGTTTAACTCTCCTGAGGCCCAGGCCAGGAAAACCTCTGGAGGATGCCAAGCAGCACCTGCCTGCTACTTCCCACTCCTCTTAAAGCTTCCCCAGTGGAGATACCCACTCAGGGAGAGCAGGAAGTCCATAAATAAATAATTCTCTCTGTCTCTCCTGATCAGTCCAAGCAGCTGTGATTGCTCCTAAATGCCTGGGTCGCTTTCTTCTTAATGGCTTTTAAACCAATTTCACCCTCATCTGATGACCCCACTTCTCTTCCTCTTTTTGGAAAAACAGTTTCTTCTTTTAGAGAGAGAGTTTGGGGGAGTGTGTGTACTGTATTGAGAGTTACGGCTGTTGCAAAAGAGATAGCAGTGAAACTACAGTTTACTGGTTCTACCAGGTTCCCCCATGCCTTATTCTGACAAACCTCTTAAAGGTGTTTCCTGAAGTATTTCAGCTAGCATTGATCCTTGCTTGAGAACACTGGATGCAAGTGGTGCCCATGGACATTCCACAAACATTTAATAACTCTTACACATCTCTAAGACACTGCACTTTTTGGGATATGTTTTACTGTTGGGAAAGCTAATCACTGAAGTATCTGAGTGCTTTTCCTTTGTCCCATAGTATGAAGCTAAAAGTTTGGAAACACAAGTTAGTAGTGCAAGCTTTCACTTGTCTATTCTGCTGACCTGCAGCATCTTTTTAATGGGTATTTGACACCTTGACAAATATTTAGGGCTTATATTGGTTCTCTTTATATGAGCTGTTGTAGCTATACACATAGCATGTCTTTAGGAAAAATGGTTTGTGTTTTTGTTATGATTATTAATAATCTGATATGAATTTTTAATAATTTAAAATTAACATTAATTTTAAAATTATTACTATTAAAGAATTCTGGAAAATTCCCTGAGAGTCTTTGGATGTTTGGTTGACAAGAGGCAATTACACAAAAGTTATTTATAAACACAGAATTAAAGGGTTTAAACAGTCTAAAAAGTCGTAACTTGGAAAACAGGGACCTGGTAACAGCAAAAATTCTAACTAAACCATACTCACAGACATGATCGATACAAAGTGTCCCGGGAGAGGAGAAGGAAAGATTTGCCCTGCCACTTCTGCTGGTGCAAAATTGCAATGCACGTTGCAAACAGGTGGCTGCTGTGAAAGAACTGCGAATAGACCTCTGGTCCTGGTGAAAGGCAGCAGGAAAAGGAGCAGTGGCTCTAAATCACCCCCTTAAATACACTATTTTGAAAGGTGAAACTGGCCAATAGGCAATAGGATTCATTGTTTTGGCCAATGAATTCAAAGTCCTGTGCCTAGATGTCCACCCTTGCACCTGAGGGGCAGCACAGGACACCTGACTTGGTCGTGTGCCATGTACTTAGCCTTCGGGGTTTACTTGGGCCAAACCCTCACTGTTTTGCTCACACCATCAACCCCTGGACCTTGCTACAGGAGGAGGAGAGCAGGGATTTGAACTAATTTGGCAGGATTTATGTCCTGCCAGGACAATTTTATGCAGCCCCTGGAGAGACCTTTATTGCTCATCTGATGAGTTTGTCTGTGCAGAAGTATCCTGTATTTCTGGTAGTAGTGTGTCAGTGGGCAGGATTAGCTACTGGATAGTAGGGCATGCAAAACATCTTCTGAACAACCTTACAGTGCTGGTCGGTTATCCTATGTGATGTGTACCAGCACAGCCCTACATTGGTTAGCAGTCCAGTCATGGTCTTCCATAGTGCTGTAGAAAGAGGCAGTAACAGAATTGAGTAGAATGGCGCTGTCATACCTACAGTTGTAATTCCAAATGGGCTGGTTCTGCCCTAACAATCAAGGCTAATAACCTCATTTTTTTGTTTGTTTTAACCATACTGCTTGACCAACCAGTCTAATTACTCTCTTCATGAAATCAGGCCCTGGAAACAAAGTGGTCTCTCATGGTACTTTTGCCTGGTAGATTCTCCCTAGGAAGCAAGACAGGGCTCTCCTGGGTGCCATGCCATTGACTGGCAGACCTTGGTACTCGAAAACAGTGACAGTCTTTCTCTCTTAGCATCATCCTTCTGTCTTGCTTCTGTCTAACTTTTTGGTACTTTGAAAAAGCAGTGAGTTTAGCAAGGAGACGTGCTGCTTCCAGGCTGTCTGATTCTCAGGATAAACCTCGTAGCAACAACTTCTGGAAGTCTACCATTTGCTGACTTGCTGACCACATGTATTATGAAATACTGCCAAATGTTGAGGGGCAAGGCCTAAAAGATTGAGTACTACTGATTTCAACTGACTGTAAATACTTAATGGAAGACTGGCACATTCAACAGAGGATCAGAGAGGGCAGGCACTGGTAGTCTCTGATCATTGCTAAAATAGAGATGTTCAATAGATGAGCAAAAGACCCAAACTAGATTTTTCCTTTGTAAGCACGGTGGAGGCTGGGGGGACATGTTGCTAGAAGGCATTGAAGTCACCCTCAGATCTCATGGGACTGAGATTTGAGTTTGTCTTAACTGAAAAGTAATTTTTTCTAATACTGTCACAGGAGTGGTGATGCTGCCAACATGTGACTTTGAAGCATGAAGACATTTAGGCTGAAATCCAGTGATGCATGTTCAGGTCCATCAGGAGAAGGCTTTATCACTGCCTGCAACTGCCTGTGTGCCTGGATCTCTTAGAGAATGCATAACAGCAGTAGGACTGATCTAGTGACGCTTCTTTCATTTGCACAGAAAAACTTTTTTTCATGGTAACCAACATCTGTCTCTTTGTGACTAGCTACCTTCTTGATACTCTGTGTACATACACTGTATAGCTAAAGCAGACATGCTTATATGGTTCTGAATTGCTTTGCCTCTTCTAAATAATGTTTCGTGACATAGGCAAGAATTGTTTTTCCTGTTATTTTTCCATTTCTTGTTTGAAAAAGTACTACAAAACCACGGTCATTCGTGTTCTGTAAGCATAATGTTTGAATGTTCCTGATTTTTAGACAGAATAGTGGATGGAAGTTAAAAATATGGTGAGATGCTTGGGATAGGGTTTGCTGGGAAAAGAGTCTAACCAAAGAATTTGTCACACCAATTTGCCCTTGTCCAGAAAGTGAAATAAATGTAGTTCAAGTAATAAATGAAGTCAAGAGAGAATTGGAATAAAATCTATGTTGTGGTTCTAACACTAAAGTTAGTACAGAAAAAAAATCTTCCAAACGGACATGTACGAAGCTGTTTGGAGATACAGAGCAGAGAAGACTTGCAGTTATGCTGCTCACACAGCGTGCCAGAAGGAAGCCAACCTCTGTCATGTCTTGGTCTAGCCCAAGCTCGTATCTCCTTAATGGAATAGTCTGAAGCTGGAGAAGGTGGCCAGGTGTAGTGGGTTTGCACTGGAGAGCAGTCTTGATCATCTGGTGATGTCTGTTGTTACATCAGGTTTCCTAAGGTCACTGGGGGCCTACAGGTTCATCTCACTGTTAAGTACTTTTGCATAGATTCGCTGTCAGTGATCTCTGTTTTTGGCTTGGTTGACCTGATGAAGTCAATAGTCTTCTATTGACTGTGTCCAGATGAGGCCAGATGGAGGTTCCTGCAGGGAAAGGAAGATCTTTCATTCTTCCTTTATTCATCCTCTGTAAGCCTGGAGTGAAAAAAATTTCCATGCTTTGCTTCTTTAAAACCACCTACATCACTTCCCATTAAGTACTCTGTTACCTACTCAGAGAAACTGCACATTTACCCACTGGTTTGTGCCATGTCATAGTATTCAGACTGTGAAGTCAGGGCCACTGCAGATACCCCATTGCTGTTGCTGGGAAACAGTTGCCTTGTTCCTGTTTAGGTTCTTGTTTCAATCACAGACTTGGAAAATTTACTTCCATCTTCGCTACCCAGCCCTCAGTGGCCATGCTCTCTAATAGCAATAACTCTGAAGCATTTCCTTTCCTAAATTGGCACTATCAGTGCACATGCCAAAAAAGTTTTAATTCTTTGCTTGCAGCATAACAGTAAATAACTGTTATTTCTTTTGACAAGACAGATGTTTCTTTTGATTGGTTCAGTGAGTAGGCTGGTATTGTGAATATTAGAGTCTGGAGGTGATTAGAATACATGGACTTGGAATCTAGTGTACTGAGATAGGAAAGCTAAAGATGAAAAGATGCTGTTTGATTTTATGTCCTGCCTGACAGAAAGAACCACTATATTGGGAAAGCCATGCTTGTGATGTTTCTCTTCAAGAGAACTGTCAACAGCTAAGCAGAGGGATTTCCAAGTTTTGGTGATGCCTTGTGTTCTCTTCTTCCTCCTGGAGCTAAGCAAGTATCCTAGCTACTGCTCTATGGATACCTGGGATCATGGATTGGGAAGGATTCCTTTATGTTTTGCTGCAATTTGGAAAGAGGATGGGAAATAGCAATGAGTGTGCTAGTAGGTATCAGTGTGAATCAAATCACTTTCCAGTTCATGTCTTGGTCATGGTCTGCCTCACCACAGTGATACAACTGAGAGTTAGTGTGGTACATCACAGGAAAAAGCTCAGTAACAGTTCAAAGTTTGGAGATGGATCACAGCTCCCAACTGAAGTCCTCTAAGCCTATGAGATTCATCTACCTCTGGAACTACTTGTCTCTTTTGAGGAAGATTTTTGTCTGCTAAGTTACACAACTGTTAGGCAAAGATTAAGCAGCAGATTGACAAAACACAAAATCAGACACATTGCAGTGTTCTCGGACAAGGAGAAGTGCCTATCAAATACCTTATCTAACTGATGATGCAAGAGAGAACAAAAAGAATAATCCAAATCCTGCCTGTTTCTTAATGCAATCTCTTCAAAATCTGGAAAACAATATTTCTCTTTATTGTCTTTATTCTTTCGTACTTGATAAAATGTTTCGTGCCTGCCTCTGATGCCCTGTTTTGAATTCTACAAATCTTAGTATTGTGACTTCACCTGTTTTGTCTGCATGTAGGTCTGCATGTGCATTTTCATCTCTCAATGGGAATGTGTCCTGCTCTGCAGGGTCCTGCTGTTAATGCTGCAAAGACAAGAGCAGGTGTAGAAGGATCCAAAACAGCACTGACCCTAAAAAAATAGGGATTATTGAAAGTAAGTCTTTACTCTTCATTGGCAGTGAAGGGACTATGTTTGCCTTATCTCAGGGCTCCTGACACTGTTGTATTCAAGCATAGAATTTAATGGAAAGTCACACTTTTGGGACAGAGAACTCTCATTTGAGGCAGATCAGTAAGGGTTAACTTGTATTCAGACTCTTGCTCTGCTACAGATGTGCTCAGATTGATTTGGGGCAAGTGACATAACCCCTTTATGATGTGATTTGGCAGTCTATAGGTTGGGAATTGCAGCACAGACATTTTAAAGATGAAGCAATGCTTGAAGTATGTCTAAGGATGTTCAGATGGCCAGTTGCTTTAAAATTAAAACTGCAGTGTGGAAACTATTCCTTCCTTAAATAGATGTTGAGCTTCAGTAGTTATGGCAGTGATACCTTGTAGACAGGAGCATACAGTTCATAAGGCAAATTAGATTTTGAAGGGAAAAATATCTGTTGGAGTTTGGTAGAAAACAAGATATTGCCTTTGGTAGCAGCAGCAAGCTGTTTTGTTTGAGTATATTAAGGGAAGACAGAAGAGAGCCAGAATAAAGAAGGCTGTTTTGTCCTCCTGGATAGAGTCTGTATCTGGGTTAGATGTTTGCTGTGGAAGAGGATAATGTGGGAGTGGTGAAAGCCTACCAGTGATCAGGGACCTATGCTCAGGAGACCTGAGTTTCTTTGCAGGGTGGATAGCCTTGCAAAAGCAGAGGGATTAGGGCATGCAACATGGTGACTTGTGTGAAGTCCAAGCAGTACTATTAAGCCTCAAAATGAAAGAGTTGTATTCTAAATCCATCACAGTAACCCCTCTGTAACTCATTCCTTTAAATGAGATGGAGGCAGGGAAAGGTCTTTTGTTGAACTCTTTTTTTTCTAGCAGACACAATAAGAATGTGTCCACAGGTCTGTTCTGTCCAGTTTAGGACGTCTAAGTATTATGTTTTTGGTTTTTTTTTGCCCTGTGCAGATACAACTTTCCTGACTTCCTTGTGAAAAGACAATAATAGGGCCTTCATAAAAGGGAAAAAAAAAACAAACCNTGATTTTAAAAAAAAAAAAAAAAAAAAAAAAAGCCTTATCAACAAGTAAAATCAAGTTTGTCTGGCATGATTTGCAGCTTACTGCTATATTAGACCAAATGAAATTTCTGTCAGTCAGCTTGCTGGAAAGTTTATCACTGTTCTATGATAAAAGAAAGCTTAAAAAATAATCTATCTAAAAAACCAGATTGGTCCTCAGACCTCAGAAGGTCTCTCTCTGTCATCTCTTGGAAGAGTGGACAAAAGCAGAAAGACCTGTGTTTGCAATTCTTGCTTTCTTTCTGGGGAAGGGGATTGCATGTCTCAAAGAACCGATACTGCCTGTAGCTCCACCAGCCTATAGCACTTTGACTGTGCTCTGTTCAAAGCTAACACTGATGAAAAGTTGCTCTGCATCCGGACCAGATGAACTGATGATCTCAAATGCTAGAGGCTGCTTTATGAAAGTCATCCCAATGGGTGGAGAATCTGCAGGTATTGTCTGCTCAAAGGTTGTGTGGCCAGGACTGTTCCTGAAACTCAGCCCCCAAGTCAGATGTACAGTTCTGCCTCGTGTTTGTCCTGACAGAGGGCTTTGCCTTCCACATCGGTCAGCTTAATCCTACAGGCTTTTCTAGCCTCGTCTTGGTACTTTTTTGATAAACACACATTGGAAGGGTGGTCATGCTGAGATCTGTGTTTCCTTCTTTACTCTTTGGGCTGAAAATAAAATTGGCTAATGCTAAGAGAAGAGGTTGGCAAGTGTTGTATGCAGAGGTGCTTGCAAAAGATGAAGCCTTCTGAAATTCCAAAATCAACCTGCAGGATCTGTCTGCTGTTTTCTTGGAAATTGAGGTTTGCAGACCAGGACCAGACTATTTATTTCTATCCTCATCAGAAAGGAAGAGCCAAGCCTCTGCATGGCTACTCTCAGGGGAAGCTCTATTTGTCCATTTGCACTGGGTCAGAAAGATTAACGTCACATTTCTGCACCACTCTCTAAATACCCACCGTACCCAAGCAGTCCTCTGTCAGCAGCAGCCCATTTCCAGAGTACAAACCCACCATTGTACTGCTTATGTCAGTTAATTCAGCCCTGCGGACCTTGTGCCAGGCAATCACATGGCTCCCTGCTTGCATCACCTTAGCTAGGATAAAAAAGTATAAATTTAAAGCATCAGCTACTGGGAGAGCAGAACCTACCTGCCTGCCAACATATTCCCACCCTGTCTCCATTCACTGTGAGCCACACCAGAGCTATTCTCTGCCCAGTCAGGATCCAGCCAGGGAGTATCTTCCTGGAGAAAATTGTTTTCTGTCAAAATCAGTTCACTACAAATGCCCTGACTGCTCTCAAACTGTATCCTGCCCATGCCTAGACCCTCTGTGCCTCCTCTAACCTCTCTTGCTAATGTGCATCAGGAATCTTCTTCATGAGGCAACTAGTTCATCAGTGAATCTCTCTCAGATTTGTGTTGGAAGCACACTGGTACTGGTTTTGTCCTTCATGCCTCTGCTAAGTCAGGTGTTCTCCAGTGTGGTTGGTAAGATTCCTTGCTTATAATCTTGAGCCCTACTAATGCTAATGCCTCACTAAAGCTCTTCTCTTCAGTCTCTTCAGCATTTAAAGTAGATTTTTTTCCCTGGGCTAATACATCACTTAGATATACAAAGATGTATGTGTTCAAGTTGTATTAATTCTGCTTCCTAGAAATATATAGAATCTGAATTGAGTCACATGCAACATTCAGGTAATCAGACTCTGCTGTACTTGGAACCATAGATGAGTCTTCTCTCTCTCCCATTTTCTAAACTAATATTATCTCTGTGACATCTTCATGTGTTTCTTTCACCATAAAAGATCTCTGTTTTGACATACTTAAGCTGTTCTTATGCCTTAAGAATAGTCGATCAGAATCAATATGGCTTGCCCCCGCATGGCCTGGGGACATACCGTTATTTTGTATGGCGTTTGTAAGCTCTCTGATAGAGGAGGTGGTGAGGAAGTTGCATTAATAGACTCCAATAAAGCAAGAACAGTTAACATTATGAATTTGACTGTTCCTCTTCTTTGAATATTCTCAAGTTTCTACAAATATCGATTGTACAGAAAGTTTCAGCCTAATTTAGTCAGTCTTTATTGCTGTGCCATGCTTATAGCTGAAGTACACTGCATTTTTTTCTATGCTCTGTCTCCTCTCTCATATGAAAAGCTCTAGTCTTCTAGCAAAGAAGCCCTTTGCTTCTTATGGTGTTGTCTTATGGTGTTGCCTCAGTTAGATTCTGGGTTTTATATTAAGAAAAACCCTTTTACCGCCTACTTTTGTTCTTTTTGCTTGCCTGGCATAACAGACTGAATCTTTTATCCAGGTGTGTTTGTGTATATTTTTCTTTTCAAGAGGCCTATAGTTATTATTTCTCGGTTAAGGATGTCTTTATATGTTTGAGCAGTGGACACCTAAACACGAAGTAGAAGCCCAGCAGAGAGACAAGTGAGGTTTGCATTAGTGCAGTTTGGAAGGTGGAGGGTAGGTGGTAAGAAACAAATGGACCTTGTGGAGCACCTCAGTGTGAGTCAGGCTTTCAGTGCTAAACTGTGTGTGCTCGGCAGGTGCCCCAGAGAGGGGCTTGCTTGCTTCTGCAGACATGGATCTGCAGGCAGGTATCAGTGCGTCGCTGTGAATTTCAGCATTATTCTACGAGTGTGAACATGTGTGGGGGACCATAAAGGCACACCAACTCTAACAGCAGCCAGTACATATACAGGCAGAGGTTCACGAATGTGTCCATTATGAGGCTAGTTGTGTGTACCAATTTTAATGCTCGTTAAGGGTTTCCGAAGCTCTTTATCAATAGTTTCTTGTGCCTGGGAATATATGCTGTTATCCCAAATGTCTGATTCTGATCTAATGTGCCAGGATTTATTCCGGTGTGGTATCATGAACTGCGCTGAAGTGACGCTTGACTTGCACTGCTTTGAAATGGGACCCAGGTACTCCTCTGCAAGTGTGTTTGCAAGTTCGTGTGTGCGTGGGTAGGCTGGTATCTGAACTGTGTAAGGGCGAGACGCGATCTGTGCCGGAGCATACAGGGCATGTATGCGGAGTCACGCATTTGCGTGTAACACTGCCTGTGAAATGCATGTAGCAAAGTGGCCCGCCGGCGTGTGTTGTGCCGTGCATTTGCGCGGCTGACCGGGGGACAGGAACCGGCGGCGTGCCCATGCGGGGTGGGAGCAGCTGCGAATAGTCCCTAGGGTACCCTTCACCTTAAGGTTTTTCTTAACTCTGACCTCCACAGCCGATGCCCGGGGTAGGCAGATTAGCGGGTAAGAGGGAAGGAGAGCGTGCCCTGCCGCTGCGGTCGTTTCCGCGGTGGGACTGAACCGGCGCTGCGATTTTGTGCCACCCTGGCTGCCGGCGACCCCGTCTCTCCACCTGCAGTGCCGGGGTCAGCCCGGCTTGCGGCCCGCACTGCACCCCGCCAGCACAGCTCCCACGGCCCTGGCCCGGGACGCTCCCCCGCCTGTCCCAGGGGAGCGCGGCGCCTGCCGGGGCTGCGCGGTGCCGCCGGGCGCGCTGCGGTGCCGGGTCCGGGTCCGGCAGCCCCCCCGGCCGTGCCTCCCCCAGCCGCGCTCCAAGCCCAGCCCCTGCGCGGGAGCCAATAGCCGCCCTGCCGTCTCCATCCGTCTCCCGGCGTTAAAGCTACAGCGGGGCTCGGGGCGGCGAAATCCCCCGTGGCCGTGTCCTGCGCGCCGCCCGCTTCCTGCCGCCGCCAGTGTGTCCGCACGCGAGTGTGGGAGCGGAGCGGAGCGGAGCGGCGCGGCGCTGCTTGCCCCGCCGCCGGGCTCGGGCCGGCTCCTCTTCCCTCCGCTCCCCGCCCTCCCTGCCCGCTGCAGTTTAGTTGTTCTGTCGTGTTTTTTCTTTCTTTCCTGTTTTTCTTTCTTTCTTTCTTTTTATTTTTATTTTTTCTTCTCCAACCGGGAATGCTCAAACGGGACTGATGGACATTTCCGAGCTGTGCATCTCCGACCCGCTCGGCTACCACAACCAGTGAGTGCGCCGGGTCGGGGCCGGGCGGGCCAGGGGCGGGCTGGGACCGACGCTGCGTCCCGCTGCGGATGGGACGGGGCAGCGACCCCGCAGTGCCGCTGCCTGCCTGCCGCAGAGCTGCTGCCTGCCTCTCGCCCCTCGGGGCACCGCCGGTGCCTGGTGAGCGGGCAGGTGCGGCAGGGTCGGCGAAGCGGCGCTCAGCGGGTCGGTGTGCTGCTGCGTTTCTCTATTGCCCTGTAACTTCTCCCTCTAATGTTTCATCTCCTAGGCAGAGGCAGCTAACAGTGAGCACTGGCAGTCCCTTCTGAGCAGTTTTACTTCTCGTCTGTGCTAGGATTTTTATTGGATGAGTTACTGGACGTTTATAAAGAGATGCACGAATAAAATTACACAAAGTAGATCCATTAAAGTACCGTCTTTTATTTTAGAAGTTCCTTTCATTTCACCTGAAATGTCCTATAGAAATTCAGTTTCTCACAGTTTACTGTTTGGATAGCTTGTCCGGGGAAAGAGTGGCAAGCAGACATCCCGAACTGGGACCAGTGGCTGATACCTTAGCACCTACTACTGTTCTTTGTATTCCGAAGTGGGCTCTGCCTGGTAATGCTGTGTTTAAAATCATTGTAGTATGTTAAGTTTGGTTTGATCCTTTTGGGGAAGTTAGGAAACAAGGCAAAATCTCGGCGTTTGCATCAGCTGACTGGAGCAATTAGTTTTAAATGCATTTCTCCCCTCTAATGAATCTTGCCGAGTGGAGTCCCCTTTTGTGTCTTTGCATGTTAATCCATGTGTCGCGCAGGTTCAGTAGTGTCATCAGAGGTGGGAGCGAAGTAATTTTTTCCATTTCATTGCTCTTGTTTTAAGAACACATTGTACTTAGTAAAATTAAAACAATTGAAAGCAAACAAAACCCCCACAGTGATACTTACCCTTCTTGTCTCATTTCAGCTTTTATTTGTCTTTCTGTCTCTTGTTCCCTGATATTCCATCTGTCCTTACACTCATTTATTCTTCCTTTAATCCCCTGCTTCCAGCAGTTTCATTACAATGAGACGTAGTATTGTTAATAGAAATTAATAATCCAACCCATGTGATCCTTTCCCCACTGGTGCTTCACTTGTGGCTGCCTCATTTTGAATTAAAAATAAACAAACAGTTTCTTAAGGGAAATACATTCTGTATCCTGCTGGGAGTTCTTTAAGAATAAGGCAAAAATAGAAAATGGCCTTACCTTCATTTAAAAAAAANAAAAAAAAAAAAAAAAAAAAAAAAAAAAAAAAAAAACCCACAAAATCTAGACCTTGTATACTATGTCTGAGCTTTTTTTACTTCTGTGTTTTCTACTTTTGGAATTGAGAACAGGAACTCAAACAACATGAAAATAGTAAGAAATGATCTGCATGTTGCATGACTGTTCACCCTTTATACTTCTCCATCCGTTCTCAAACAGCTGTCAGTAATGTCAAGTGCACCTTATACGTATTCACAACTCTGTGGCCAGTGGATAGGCAGAGGAAGATGGCCCTGAGGGAAGTATCACTGAGCCCCTACAGCTTTACAGTAGACGGAGAGTTGCTTTTTGAGATGAGAAACTGTTGGAGAATTCTTTTTTCAGAGAAATGCTTGCCTTGATACTGTGTGCCAACTAACCTCTTTAACGTTGTTGAGATTGGTGATGAAAGAGACATATAATTAAAAATGTTTAAGCCTCTATTTTTCAATCTCCTTAATTTTTTTTTTTTTTTAAATTAAAGTAGTGCAACAATGCAAGGAAGTATGGCTAAGTCTGAAGAAAGTTAGAAGTAAAATATATGAGAATCCTTTGAAATACAGTATATTTAAAGGTATATGTACAGTGGGTCACATACTGGTTTACATTTTAGTTTTTCTAAAGTTAGATTTCCAGTTACATTTTTGCAGCTGAAGATAAATTTGGCCCAATACATATCCCTTTTACCACTTTTTTTTTTTTCTCCCACTGTAACACAATTATATTAAGATACCAAGTAAATACAAGTGTTACGTTTGTGCCCGTATCACTACCTAGCTATGCGAGCATACTCTCCTTGTACTGATTTACTCTTCTGATTGTTAGCCATTGAAAATATATTAGTAGTTATTTTGCCTAATTTAAAAAAACAACTGTTTATAATTAGGTGGACAGGATTTTTTTGTCAAATTCAATCTTAAATTAGAAGTGAATTTTAAAGTATTGCAAACTATCTGTTCTTCTTGATTTGCCTGCTAAGCTATTGGAGAAAATAAGAAGAGTAGGATGTAGGAGGGAAAGCAGATGTGTAGTTGCTCAATATATGAACCATACAGTTATGTGGAAACTGTATTTCACCTGGCAGTTATTGAAAGAGAGAATACAAACGAGGCAAAGGAGAGATGAGGTGACTGCCTTCACCTTGGAGTTTAAGGAGAACTTCATTTTTGTAACAGTCAGACCCAATAAGAGCCTGAAGAAAAACTAAGCAAAGTAATTCACTGCCTGTAATCTCACTCTTCAGATTTTGAATTTGTCTTCCGCAAGCAGTGAAAGTTCCCTTTCTTCTGCCTTCTTAAGTGGATTTGAGCATTTACACCTGGAACCTATGAAAGTTCCAGTCAGCAGGTTGTGTAGTTTCCCTCACTGCAGGATCTTGCAGGGAGACTGAGAAAATGCTTCCTCCTAATTGTGACCCTCTTTGTGTCCTAGGGCAGTCTAAGTATTTAATTTCTTGCCTAAGAATTAATAGTTTAGCAACCACCTACTGTCTTTTGGTAGTGACCTTTGGGAGAACAATTGCCAGGGTCCTGGGATCGGTAATGCAGCTTCAAGGAAGAAGCTTTTTTATGAGTTTGAATTATGAAACTAACAAAGATGATGATTTGTACCTGCAGTTTATCTCTCAGGTGAGGGCATATGGCGAGAATACATTAGTTACACTGTACTGACAACGTCTGTCTGCAATACAGCGGAAAAGGAACGCGTGTGCAGACACTGCAAGTGTACACTCCGACATACTGAAAGATGTGCTTATATTCACACACAAACACGTGTGCATCTATAAATATTTTTGTATAGGTACATACACATACATGTGTGTGATCATACTGAATATTGGTGTTGTGTGTGTCTCGTAGGCAAACCAAAAGCTGTTTCAGAGGGAGAGCGAAATACTGCATTTTTGCCTCTCTGTATTAACTTGATTTCCCGGTGAATTTGTTTCTACCTAGTTCTAGTTGCCATTAGAAATGTTGATAGGACTACAAAATTGGTCTCCCTGTTTCTAATTAATATTCTACATGACAGACAGAAACTGACCAAGGAACCATCATGAAGGGAAAATAGAAATCGTTGGCAAATGAGGGCACTCTGCCAGATCCTGTCTCTTACACAGTTTCCTCTGATGTACAAGAAAGACACATGAGTCACTGATCTGATAAAAATGAAAATAATTTTATGAACAGAAGGAAAAAGTTGAAAGAAGTAAGTGATGTATTTGATAGAAGGCTGGGAAGGTATAACATTATAACATTGGAATTTTAAGTCAGTGGAGGAGTGAACTCTGGACAGTACAGCTGAGAATTAACAAAGCTGTTGTCACTGATTCTAACGCACAGACTGAGAAAATGTGACTTGATTTCAGAGGTTACTGGAAATATCCATATTATGCATGGGAGGAAATCCGAGGCAGAGAAGCTGAATACAACTGTCTGCTCAGTATCTCTGGAAGTCTGGTATAGGGAGGAGTTGTTAATTTGGGAGAACGGGGAGGGAGTTGTTTGTTCTATTGACAGAATAAATTGAAAAACCTCTGTAAGGAAAATGGTCTAGTTATTGGGTTCCTGATGAGGTTCCCATCATAGAATGCAGTCTCAGTACACTAAGCTTATTGCGAAAAAGCCTGATGAGGAAATTGGTACCTTTAAAGTATTTGTATCAACTTTTTCTTCGTCTTCCAATTCCACTTGTAAAAGTAAAGATGATCTAATCATTATCAATTATTGAGAAATATGGAAAGATCAATGTATTTAAAAAATAGAATTTTAAAAAATTTTATTGATTCAAAGTAATCAATAAATATTGCATTTAGCCTGAGAGGGGAAAGACTTTGGAGAGATTGCATCAGAGAAAGTTGCTGTGACAGAGATTTCACATCCCGTTTTCCTCTTCAGGAAAACGCTGCTTTACTCCCTCTGCCTTTTCTGCTGTTATTACTTAGCCCCATTTCTGTGCTGTTACTGCTGCTCTGGATATCATGTTATTTGAAAACACCTGTGTTCTTCAAGTAAATTAAGTTAAAAAATAACTTTTGTGCATTGGATCTCTGGGTCTCTCTACCAGTCTTTCCAGGACTCAAAGGATACAAACTCTCTTGGGATATGGAGGAAGGGAGAAGGTAAAAAGTTTCAACCTGAGACTACAGGTTCTGTTGGAAGCATGGTAGAATTTCTACAAAGAGTGTAAAATGGCTAAAACAGATTTAATTAAGGGAATAAATAATAAAAGTAGAAAAATAGGATGACAAATCTTGCATATAAACCCCCAAATCCTTTCCCCAACTTCTCCTTCTAACTTGTGCTCCACAGTTTAGGACTTGAAGGTTGTAGCAGTAGCTAGCGTTGCATGTCAGCAATTCCACCATAGATTGCGTAGACTGGGAAATTCTTCCCAGCTAGAGCTGTTCTTTATTCCGTGGAGCTACTGACAGTAAGTTTACAGCCAGGAAGCGCAACAGAATTTTTAGTTTTTGCAGTATGAGCAAGTATATTTATCAGTACTCAGCTATGAAGTTTCTAGGAAACAGCTGCTATTAGAAATGGGGCGGGAGGGGGGAAGGGGAAATATCAGAGCTTCCACAGCAAACTATGAATCAGGTGGTTAGTAGTTTCAGTAAAGGCACTTAATCAAGGAAAGAAGTATCTTGATTTCTTTTTGTCTTCTTGGTATCGGCTGCATTTGAGTTGTGAATAGCCACCTCTGTGTAGCTTGCACGTATAAAGTGCTTTGTGCCTTTCATCGTGAACAGAACATAATTCAGTATTATTTATTAGTAAGAGCTGTTGACCTGGTGAGTTCTGCTGCTTTGGAATGAAACTGTAGTAACTTGTTCTTTGCGCTTATTTCCGTCTTTGCTGTGCTGCCTCTCTCTAAAGCTTTGCCCTGTCTCTTCAGAGCAATAGAGATGCCCACAAAATGATCCTTGCAGCTGGAGCACAGTGCACTTTGATTCTTCCAGTGCTTGAGAGTCTGCTGCTGGCAGTGACTGTCCGTGAGGAGAAACATGCCTGCTCAAGGTGGAACGCACTGTATAATAATATATTTGTCATGTTTGTAATTGCAAATGTAATTAGCAAACAAGCTCTAGGGGATTCAGGACTTGAAACTTTCACTGCACATCATTTGACCCTATCCACTCTGGACCAGAGCTTGTATGCTGCTATTAATATTAACCCTTACTGTTCTTGCAAAGAAACGCTCTTAGTCTGCTGTTAAGTTTCTTGCCTTGTTCCCTCCCCCAGCTTGTTGGGTTTTTTGCTTGTTTTGGTTGGTGGTGGTTTTGTTTTGGTTTTTTTTTTTTTTTTTCTGTGAGCAGCATTGCATTGGTATTTGCTTATACCTTCTTTTATGGTGATGGCAAGTGCTTATGTTCCTCCTGTGACACGCACACTAATATTTCCTCTCCTAGTGCTTCTGACAGAGTCTGGAAAGCATTCTGCAATGCCCTTTGTGAAGAGCACTGTGTACCAGTAAGTGCTTTTGCATACTGAGCTGTTCAGTGGATTCCTTTCACCACAGGCAACGTTACTATTCAGTGCCCCTTGCACTTCGCAAAGACAACTTGCGAAAAGCAGGTGGCAAGCTGTTATCACACAACCTGCGATGGCTCTGTGTCCCTGCTGAGCTGGAATTTTCCTGCACTCCCCTTCCGAATGGGGAAGGAATAAATATTTAAGAAATTGTGTTTATTTAGTGGCATCCTGACAAATCTCAGTCTGGTCATCTTTAGGATTAGGATTTGTTGTCTATCTATAAAGAATATTCCTGATCCATAAAGGATTTAGTGAACAACAGGAAATCTGTTCATAAAATCACAAACTTATGTGAGAGCAGAGGGCTACTTTGTCTTTTCATGCGAGTATTGACTCTTGCTTACTTTTTTAATTTTCAGGTTAGCACTTAAATTGCAATAAAATTTGTGATAGGACTGTTTTTGTTTTGGACACAGTTTTATTTAGTTTTGTGTATGTAAAGGGAAATGCTTAAATATAGAGACGGGCAGCCATTTTTGTATAAATTTTGTCACGATTGTAAGGACATCTCACAAATATTGCATCCTGTTGAAGCCTTAGAAAGAAAAAATAAATCTTAGTTTTTTATGGGTAGAGTAAGAGCTTTTGATGAGAGCCCCATCCTTCAGTCCATATTTTCCCTTCCTATTCCCAGAAATTGTGTTGGATTTCCCATATATTTTAAGAGTCATATATTTTTCTTAGATTAGAATGGCCTGTAACACGGGTGATGGAAGTGAGACCTCCAGCTTAGAGTATCCTGCGTAACAGGAGACAATTTCTCTTAGCACCTTTTTTTTTCAAATTGATGTCTGTGTTTCACTGCAGCTGTTTTTAGGTGAAGATTTCTTACTGCTCTATGTCTGTTGCTCTAAAAGGCTGTTTGTAAATACAGCATGTTTAGAAATGTTATTTTCTAATTTTTCCTCCTTTTACTCCTGGCACTATAAAGTTCCCTTTAGTAGTAATGGCCCTCAATCTACAGTGATGGAGCTGTCACCGTGAACAATGCTGGTGAGTGCATTGTCTCGCTGTCCTTTTACTCAAAAGAAAGGTCAAAAGAACAGCTTTAAAAAAATGTTCAAATCTCCTGTTATGATTTTGCATATGAGATGGTAATTTTAAGGATGTGTAAGCAATTGGATGAAAGTTAGAGAGGAATATGATTTTAAATCGGTTGATGCAAGTGTGTTTGGTTATTTTTTTTAATGTGCTGCCATGAACCAAATTTCTCTCTAAGATTTAAATTATATACTAAAAAAATAAATGGCTGAAAATAAAGAATTATGATTGGAGAGATGTAATGCTTTGTAAAGTCTTTTGTCATTTTTTGTTTTATTCTGCCAATCTGACAAGTTTCTTATTTGCGATCATTATTTGTTTCCTGATTTAAGACATTTTACTTATCTAGATGAGTTTTTCACAGATATGGCAACATAGCAGCCATAAAATGTTGACTGATTTTAGGGATTTTAGGGGTTTGGATTAGGTTTTTTTTTTCAATTCAGAATTAGCTGATATGTATTTTTAATGTGCACGTTTTTATTCATACTTTTGCTTTTTAGTTTTTAAATCTGTCTTTTATTTATGCAGCAATTTTAGGGAGTTGGTATAGTTTTCTTTATTTCTGGCATGTGATTGTTATCTAATTTGAATAGAAAGTGATGAAGAGGAATAAGTGTCATTTGATTCTTTAGGACATAAAATTTCAGTCCTTCAGCTCCTTTTCAGGTATATGTGATGTTTCTTCTACTTTGAGAGTTTCATTCAGTTTATTTGTAGTTTTTGAGTTTCTGTTGATGGGGGATTTTTTAGGGTCATTTTTTGTAGATTAAGGGGCTAATGATACAGGGAGATACTGAAAACCTCCTATGAAACTAAAAACATTCATGTCTGTTGCCTGTGATATTCTTTAGTTGGCAATTTCTGCTGTCACATTCATTGGTAGTATAAAGGTTGGATCAGAGCTCTCCGTACATTAAGCTGTATGCATCTTCCAAGCCGTGAAGTTCAGCCTACATTGCAGCCTAACCAGGGACTGGGGCAGAAGAGGGGCCACATCTGTCTAGTACAGTCAAGACTCACATTCACAGCCAAGGAAATCCCAACACGGGAATTTACGTAGCAGTGCTTGGGCTTTGTGTTGATTTTTGTTCTTGTGGGTTTTATTTTGACCTATTTTAAGTGTATCAGTGTATCCATATGTATTTGCATGGATGATGCCAAATACATCTCCTTCAGAATAATTGCATAGTGGCACCAAGCACACTGCAGAGGACTGGAATGAGTCAAAGTACAAAAGAAATATTTTTCCTGCATACAGACATCTCTAAATGTATGAATATATATGAATTGGTGTGCATGTACACATTGAATTCTGCATGCATACGGACATACTACAACAGAACAGACATGTATACAAAATAATTTTACATATAACCACCTGTTAATTTGGTATTGCATAATGTACCATTTCACTTGAACTGTTATCCTTATTACATGCCTTTTTACGCGTATGGAAGTCTTTCTGCAAATGGTTGCATATCTCAGGGTGTGTGTTCTTGTATAAATTCACAAGGACAGGTATGCCTGTCTTCAACACAAGGCTGTTCCAAGTCTTGATTAATTAAAGCCTGTAAGTCTGTTCATAGCCTTACACTGAAGGTGTTCTATAAACATAGGATGCTGTATAAACATGCCATATAGAAAAATTAGTGCTTAAAAAAAAAAAAAAGAATTGGTGCTTCTCTTCTGCAGTCATTGGTATGTAGGGTATAGGTGCTACTAAACAACTGCATTTAGCTCATCTTTCTATACATCAATCCATAGTGGAATTTGTGATTTTTAAAAAGGAACAAAGATTTTATTTAAATGAAATATCTGAGAGGAAAATCTGAAAAATTGTGCACAGAACATAGATCCAGCTGTGATGTTGTCCAGGTAAACCTAGGCTCATATACCAGAGCTGGAATTTTATTTTTTTATTTTTTTTAATTTTATAAACTTTTTCTTTTTATATGAGTTTCGTTTTTGAAGGCACAAAATACAGTGTGCTACTTTTTATGGAATCTCTTACTCAGAAGGTTATTAGGCAATGAGATACTTTGTTTTTTTAATTTCAATACCTGCAGTGTTTCTGATTTTTTTTTTGTTTTGTTTTATTTAAAAGTGTTTTCTGTTTGAAAACAGAGCAGTTCCTTTTCTCCCAGCAATTCCAGCTAAGGGACTGTCATTGCAAAAGGAACTATAAGCCCTAATCACTGCCCAAGATCATTACTTCTGTAATAATATGGGTTATCTCTTCTGAAATTTTCCTTTGACTTTGTATTCTAACATGAAATTGTTTTTAAAACCGTGAACAAAATTAATTCCACGGCCATTTAAAAATATTGTAGTTATGAAAGAAACCCCAGTAGCTCTCACAATATAGCAATGTGTCATTTATTCATGTTCTAATACACTGATTTTCCTTAGAATTTTCCCCTCAGGTGTTTAGGAACAAAGAGATGCACTCCCCTCTGCTTTTAATTGTTGTCTGAAAGAAGAAAAAAAAGCCTGCTTTTGGCTGGTCTGCTTTTTCAACATGCTATTACTTTGCTTCAGTGTCTGCAAAATGTTATAGATTCAATTCCCCTGTTGGACCAAGAGTTAAAAATTAATTCATGAATAATAAAAAACAATCAGTCTTGTTGAGTTTAAGAAGGATTAGAAGAAAGGTTTTTGTACAGAAGCAGTTATATATCTTGGTGGCGGTGTTGTTGAGCTAATAGGTATTGTGCTAGGTCCCGTTGGTTATTTGATAAAGGTAGCTGATTTGCAAATAGGATTCTTATCCTGATGACTAACGAGTCTAATATTGGATGGATTAAAAGAGGTTGGGCGGCTGGTGTCTATTATAAGTTCTCAAGTCCCTCTTAGGAGATAATTTATTTGATTCAGACATGTAGGCTGAAAAGGGACTAGGTGAATACATACCATAAAGAAATAGTTCATGCTACCTGACATGCAGTCAGGATTTTCAAGGAAGACAATGTGACTTGAGCACCGAATTCCACCAAGCGTCAGTGAGCCTGTGATCGGAGCTGTCCATAGCGTGGTGAGAGGCTTGTACAGACTTCAGGCTGTCCCGTGTTCAGAGCATGCAGCTGATAGAAGGTGGACACACAAAATGCTGTGACCCCCATGAGACAGAGGAAAGATTTGCACCCAAAATGTTACGATGCAAACCCTGACACTGTCTCTAGATAGATCTGCTGTGTAACGCTGGAAAAGGGGGAGAAGGCAGTAGGGAGGCATGGCTTCTGGGGAAACAAGGGCATCCGAAGTGGTGGAGGGTTCAGTTTTATTTAACTGTTTATTTATTTTAGCTAAAGTTTAAGGGAAGCTTTAAACAAGGTGGACAGAGGTGGCGTGTTTTGAGGACAGTGATGGGAAGGCTGCTTTTCTGCAACAGACAGCCATTCAGTAGTTACGTGGAGGTCTGGGGCAGGGAGAGGATGTGGCTGCCATGGGCAAGAAGGGGAATGGATAAATCCTTTAAAATATCTGCTCCATAAGAGATTTTTAGGGACTACAGAGCCTTGGTGAGAAAACCATCTTAAGTGACAAATTCTCCTCCTGTAAGACGAATTTGCTGTCACATTTAAGAGCCACAGCATCTCTCCTTCAGCTGTCACTGTGGGAAAACTTGCAAATGCAGGATCTTTGGGAGGTTAAAGACAGTGATATTCAACCTGCAGGTGACTGACTGTTAGATTTCAGGAGAAGTAAAGGCAGTGTAAGGAGAAATATCCTTCTTTCCTTTCAAAAGGAGAATAGTTCTGCTCCCTTCAGTTAGAGACTGGCCAGTGGCTTTGCACCTACCTGTCTATTGCTCCAGTTCAGGTAGGAGCTGGAAGAGCTCTGCAGCCATCTGCAGGGCTCTGCAGACAGTGCGACGGGCACCTCAGTGCTGTGAGAGGGACTGCTGGGCTTGCCTGGAGCAGAGCCATCACTCTTTTCTATTTGCCCACCAGCTCTTTGGAAATGTTCATGTAATTTGTCTTCTAAAATGTATGTGCAGGTTTCATAAAGTCTTAGGATTCATTGGGTTGGAAGAGACCTTTAAAGGTCGTCTAGTCCAACCCCATGGCATCTTGGTAGTGCTGTCACTGAATAAAGAGAGAGATTCCATGTTTATGCACCTCATGGATCCTCCAGGGAGACCCTATTATCTCTGATGTGTCCTACACTACATACACTTTTCCACAGCTTACATGTTTGGGCACTGTCACCACAGCTCCTGAAGAGTGATTCCACCCTCTGTAGAGATCTCATGGTAAAAAAAATCTTCATGAGAAAGGAGAAACTGTAGTGTTTCTGACATGAGTTTCATGCAGTCTTTTTGAGTGTATATTTTGTGTGTCTGTACACTGTTTGCTAAATTAAACCATTTCTTACTTTCTCGCAGAGTGGTTGAGGTTAGAAGGGACCTCTGGAGGTCATCTGGTCCAACCCCTCTGCTCAAGCAGGGTCACCTACAGCTGGCTGCTCCATGACCATGTCAAGATGGCTTTTGAATATCTCTAGGTTGGGAGAGGAGACCCCACAACCTCATTAGGCAACCTATGCAAGTGCTTGGTGATCCTCACAGTGAAGAAGTGTTTGTGTATGTTCAGACAGATCATGCTGTGTTTCAGTTCATGCCCTCAAGTTATACCCCTTTATTTACTTTTCCCCCTCATACTTGAGTTTACCCAATTTTTTGAGATGCCTTAAAACTCTGTCTAGTTTCTCAATCTCTTCCTAATAAATTGACACACAGAAATTTTGGTAAATTCAGGTTAAACCTAAGTGAAGAGAGGTATCCCCTTCCTGGTTCCATGGTGGTGTATCTCGATGTGACTTACATAGGTGACTGACAGCTGGGAGTGTAACTATCATTGTGGTCTGAATTGCTGGACTCTTGCAGTGTGAGTTAAGACTGGCAGATGTATTGTCTTAGATTCACAATTGATTTATCAAGACCATCTATTGTGCCTCATTAGAAGATACCAGAATTTCTTGTACACATCACAGTATGATGAATACACAGAGGTATTTGTTTCAGATATCCTCTTATTCGGTAGTTGGTTTATCAGTGTTCTTAACAGGGTAAATGAATAGCATAGAGTAACAATTAAATGCAAATTTAACAGGGAACAATCCATTCATTTGGGGGTTGCCATTATTTTGACCCCTGTTCTCAATCTTCATTGTCTCTTTCTTTTCTTTTGGGAGAATGACATCTGAGTGGTCTCGCTGTATCTTTGGTACATCGCAAATAAGAGAGTTAGGATAAGGATTTGACACTGTTCATGGTGCGGGCTACTGAACCAGGGAAAAAGCTTTAATAGCCATAGGGAAAAATCTTTGAGGAGGATGCCATATTAAAATTTCTTCCACTGTGATAGAAAACCTTTTGCCTGCAGTAACGTAGTCAAGACTTGCTGCCTTCTAGGAGTGACTGCTGTGCTAACAGGTTCTGTTTCACTCGCACCAATAGGTAATTTATATCAGGTTACTTTATCTTCTGAGAGCAACTAACAACCATGAAATGCTGTCACTGTTGTTGAGGAAAGAGGCTGGTGTTCAGAATTTATATGGGAAACTCGGTAAGCAGAAGCCACAAGATAAACCATCTACAACCTCTGATCGCGTTTGGGAACTTGATTTTTAAAACTCTCTTCTAAGGTGCTTTGGACCTGAATCCGCTGTCATTTTCACTTGATTAAATGGCATGTAACAGTGAAAAGCGGACGGGATACACCAATGTAAAACTGTCACAAGATTGATATTGGGCCATTCAATTCAATATCACAGTAGAGGAAGATATACCTGGAAATCGTATAAGATCATGGTGGAGGTAGGGGTTAGGGGGTGTGGGCAGGGGAAGGGAAGGGCTAAAGCTTTGTATAGGAAGGGCAGAAATTAGTGGTTTTTCTTTCTGTAAAAATCTGCCAGCTGTTGTTACTGCCTCAGATCACTGGCTGCTTCTTTCAGAGTTCAGGTTTTATGCCTCTAATGCATTAAAATACTCTTTCAGCCCTTTGGGAATAATTTGGAGTATGTTGGAGAAGGCTACCTAGTGGTAATTGGGGAGCAGTTTGATGCATTGCTAAAATGCACAGAGGACAAAATAACAAATGAAGTGTGAGAGGAGGCGAAGTGTGAACTCGCTGAAGTTGCAAAGAATATTACTGGGATAAAAACACAGCAGAGGTGAGCAAAGCAGGACTCCAAAGTAGCATTACAGCATGTGGGGAATTCCAGAGAGCTCCAGGTGAGAATGCCCTCTGCTAGGTTTATGAGAATGAAACCCATGGAAGAAGGTGGCCTGTACAAAGGAGAAAGAAGGTTGCAACACAATAACTGGAAAGAAGAGACCTAACTATGATTTCAAGCTACTTTTAAGGTATCTATATAATGTCTGAGCAGCAGATGCATCTGATATATAGTAGTAGATAAAATCAAGATGTGGAAGCCAAATGTAACAAGCTGTGACTTAAGTAAAAACTTCATGATGTTCCCCTGTGGGTAGGAAATCCTGGTTTAGCACCGTCTGATTCTGCAGTAGCCTGAGGACTCCACTGCTGCCAGGAAATGCAAAAAACAATACTAGGCAATACTCTACTGTTCTGAATGCTGTTGAAGCTGTGTTCAACTGGAGACAGTGATCTGGAGGAGGGATAAGCAAGGGCAGAACCTGTTTCATGAAGCTTGAGATCAGACTGCGATGGAGCAATGGTGGCTGAAAAGCTGAGGATGGCAGTCCAGACACTGTGGCTGCATCTTGCCACATGACTGAGGTTTCTGTCTGAAACACTGTAGGAAACATCCATTTCTCACCACTTCTCTTATTTAATTTATTGAACATATACTGAAAACACAAAGTCATTTCTTCCTGTAGAAAGTTTTAATTTTAACACAACAATTTTTGTAGAGGAAGAGAACACGGGAGGAGGAAGGATTTTGCTAGCACACATGGAGGTTTCTGTTGTTAAAATTGAAAGAGAATTTGCTGAAAAAAATCTGGTCAAACTTTGCAAAACTACTGCTTTTTTATCTCCCAGCTTTTTAATTCAGTGTGCACTGTAGGCCACTGGACTGGAAATGGGTTTTCCTTCATATTTGCAGACTGTCTTGTTTTGCCTCTCTGCTACAAGGTGAAAGTTGTCAGCAACATCCTTGTGAGGTGAGAGTGGTGCACATATGTAAAGCCTGCCCACACAAACACAGAGGTCCCTTTCACCTGACCAGCCCTGTCACTGGCTAAAAACACAGTCTGCCTCCTGCACCCATTGTGGGGAACCTGAAGGCCAGGTGGTGCAGGGAACAAATTGCCCTGGAGAGAAGTGATGAGAAGTAGGGCATCGGGATGCTTCAGAGGGCAGAGGAGCTTTGAAATGGAGCTTTTGACATTGTAAAGATCTGTTGTGTGTAGTGTCATGGGGACTGAAGGAAGAGAACTGTTCCCTTGGGATGAGGAGATTTATTACAGTGTGTTTAGCATCAGCGTAACTAGAAAAGTAAGATGCACATTGGCAGCTGTTAGGAAGCCTGTGCTGCACTTCTGCTCCAAGGGGAGGGAAGGGAGGCAGAAATGGCACATTGCTATGAGGTGGGTTGGGAGTGGAGTACTGTGCATTTTCTGGGGCAAGTTAGAGCAACACTGGCCTGGTGTGGAAGAAGGGAAAACTTGACTAACCTCTTCCATTGTGATAGAGGTATTATAGAGTATCCCTAGGATATTTCAGTGAGCTGAAAATGGAGGGCAATGAAGACATAATCCAATTTAAAGAAATGTTTCTGGAATGTTCTAGTGGCTGCTGCTGGCTATTAATATCGTTTTAAGACTGTGCTGTGTTTCAGGATTACAGGGAACTTACCTGTTGTCTTCAGGTTGACTCTTGGCAGTGTGGTATGGGAGATGGTTCTACTTTTTCCTGGCTTTTTTTGTCCGAAGTTCTTTCTGCTGCTTGGAAGGGTAGGAACAGAGAATGGCACATGGCAATACCTGCTGGAGAAGTTCGTGAGACGGTGGCATTTCTTCATAGTTCCTGTTCTGGTGGCCCTACATATTCTAGTGCTTACTCTAGCAGGTATCCATAGAGGTGGTAAAGGAAAGGAAGGTTCTATGTTATACCTGGTTTTGAGGAATGCTTTGCATTGATATTTTACAGAAAACATTTTGTGCTAGTGAACATATGGAGTGCTACATGGTGTCTGTCTTCTGTTTCTTGATGTAAACAGATTTGCTACCTCATCTATGTGCCTTACGCTTGTGCCCTTTACAGTCTTCTTGTGTGTGTCCATCTGTACTAAAGCACGCAAGAACATCTTGCATGAAGCTCTGTCTTGGCTGCAGGAAGTGCTGAACTGAGTCTCAGAGCATCTTCTTGGCAGGAGGGGGGTTGTGCTAGGACTCCTGCTGTAAAGGCAGTATATAAAACAGTGTAACAGAAGTGTGAAATTGCCAAATGAACACATGAAGTGTCTAAAAGAATTCCTGATTCCAGCAGGAGATGTACATTTAGGATTAGGGTTATTGAGCTAATGCTTGTTTAAGATCTCATCAGGACTGAAAGATATTTTGTGGAGGTGAGTTGGACAGTATTTGCTTTGGGGAGCTACAGTTTTAAGGGACAGGGAGCAGTGCAGTGCTGGATAGGAGTGTTTAGTACCTTGGAAATTAGTTTTGAAAAAGGTAGTCCATGATGTTGCAAGGCTGTTCTCTGTCCTCTCCTTTATGCAGGGATTTAAAGACACAAAGTGAAAGATCTTCACAGGAATAGGAGGTAGAAGGTGAGCAGTGTTTCCATGTAGTGATGCTGAACCTCTGTCAGACATGTCCTTTCCCTGATGTACATTCTGACATTTGCTTATCACTTGGGAATCAGGGGTGCATCTTTTACCTCCAGCAGCCCAGCTGCCAGGATGGACTATATATTACTTTGTGGCCAAAGGGACCTGTTAGCCTCCAGGAGACACCAAACAGCAGCACTCAGAAAAATTAGCAGCAGTAGAAGTACATTATACAATTCATCAATCTTTTGTTTTCAGCACTGAAGAAATGCTATTTGGGGCATGTGGGTTACATCAGGGTCAGCACTTTCATCAGGAGATCCCTGGTCCCCCAGCCTCAGCCCACCACCCATCCCCAAGGGTGCAGTGGAATTGCTTCTAGCAGTGGGTGCAGTCAGCTGCCTGGCATGGATAAGTGAGGCTGAGAGCAGCCACACAGTTCTAGGCAGTGTGAAAAATCAGAGGCAGTTAGGTACGCGTAAAAATATTATAAGTTTCCCTGGTGTCAGCACAGGCCAGTTCTGATTTAAAAAATGAAATATGGCAGCTAATTAATCTAGATCATAGCTTAATCGCCTGTGGTGGGTTTTAAAAAAACATTTTTGTGTGAATTTAGCACTCATGAAATGAGAGGCTGAGATTGCTGCATAGACCAAAGCACAGCACAGATAAGCTGTCTCCCACCAGCTCTGTTCATGCGTCTCTGTGGTGACCTGCAGTAGCCGCTGCTGTTACCTCTGGAGCTTGTCTTTCATCCCTACCCTGCAGCAGCATCCATGCACCCAGTTGGACACATGCCTCCTCAGTGACTCCCTATCTCCTTTTGGGAGCAGTTGCAGAGCTTTGGAGACAGAGAGCAGCAGATTTTCAGGTTTACCCCGAGATGATAGGGAGAATGAATCGTCCTGAGGCCCAGGTTGCAGTGTACTACCTGCTGTTAGAGATGTGGTGAAACTTGGTACTGCCCTGAAAAGTGTGGCATGAATCAGGAAAGAAAATGGATAGGCAGAGAAGGTGCCAAGGCAGTGATCAGAAAGTTGAGAAGATGAAGTATTTGCTAGCTGTGTTCTCTCCCCCAGACCAGCAGCAGGCCAGCACTAGGGCAAAGAAAAGCAATCTGTCCGATTTTATAGGCTGTGAGCGCATTTAGGTTTTGTAAAGATTTTGAGAAGACAGAGCACAAATCCTTCATTGCACATCTCACCCATCACTTGCGAGCTGCTTTCTACCTGTGTTTTCAGTAGATATGAGTCTTACAGAGGGACACGTCCCAGGTGCTGGCTGTGAGACAATGACAGCCAGTTGGTTGACTGAAATGAGGGGTGGCATGGGGAAAGGCAGGTGCATGTTTGAAAGATGGGCAAACTGATGAACTGAGCTGAGTGCTTGTGATGGATCACAGAAAGGGCCAGAGAATATGAGAAGAGACTGTCTATGAAAGTTTGTGGAATGGCTTTAAAATCATCCATCAGCAAAATGACAGCTTTCTGCTCTGTTCTATCAACTCTTCTTTTCAGTAAGTGTCTCTACAGTCAGGAGCAAATCATTTACTTTCTCCTTTGTTCATTCACTCTTACGCTAAATTGTGGTCCTGACTTTTCTTGCAGGTTAGCAAAGCTGTGCAGGAGGCAAGCAAGCAAACACAGGAGGCAGGGCAAGAGTTGATGTTACTGATGAAAAATTCTTTGCTCTGAGAGCTGGCACCTCAACTTGGCATCAGGATTGTCTCTGAGCCCCTGGCACCCACTGTGGCATTGCAGTCTTGGTTATTTGGTGGATACCATTGTTCTGATTAAATTTCAACTTGGACATTTATGTTATTCCTTATCTTCCATTATATTTTCTGTGTTTCCATTATAGTTCCAATAGGATGAACAACTCTCTTTTTTGCTTCTTGAACTCTGGCTCTGTGCCGCAGAGGAACTACAGAGATGGGATGGGTGAAACGATTCAATAACATGCATACAGTTTTAAGTCATAGTTGGGTCCTTGTTAGTTTTAAGTCCTTGTGGGTGGAAGATGCTGCACATTGCTTCTTACTCACTGTAAGTGATAATTTAAAAATATTTTTTACAGTGACATCAGTGAATAAAAAAGGAGCTCTTCTACTATTTTGTAAGGTAATAACTGTATCCTAGGTGAAATAAAACACAAAGTCAAAAGCTATAAACCGGAACAGACTGTTGATATTAATAAAACACAATACTACTGTTTTATGTAGATTCATAGAATGGTTTTATTTGGAAGGAACCTTGAAGATCATTTAGTCATGGGCAGGGACACCTTCCACTAGACCAGGCTGCTCAAGGCCCTATCCAAACTGGCCTAATAACTAGATTTTTTGCCATGGGCAAACAGAATTACAACTTATCCTCTCACTGTCTAATTAATAATAGGCTTTTCTTCCCCTCCAATCTCTAAAAGGTGGCCCAGCTTCTGTTACCTAATGGGACAGGGCACATCCACCATAGTTGGATGCTGCTACAGCCAGCTGCCCCCTGAGGGATGGCAGAGGCCAGACGTCACCCAGAACACCAAGAGATCATCTACAGAAATGCATGTGATGAGTTCAGCTTTGGTACAAATTCAGGTTTCATCATCAGTAAAACAAACTCTGCATCTCCCTATCTAATCAGAAGATACTTTTGCTCTTGTGTCCACCCACTATCTGAAACCTTCAGTGATTATACTGACTGCTGTGGGAACAAATACTTGGTACTTCATGTGAACAAGTTGTTATTTCAGATTTTGTCATTTAGATAAATTAAGAAGAAGAAGTACTTACGTGTAGTGAGGCTGTGGCAATTGTGAGTCCAGAGGGCAATAGAGATGGGAAGAATAGAGTTCCTGTTCAGTTAGTGTTACGACCAGCAAAGAAAGTCCTGTCTCAGCATAGTAGCTGGTGAACAGACTTGATTTTAAACTTGAAAACACAGTATTAATGGCTCATGTTTTGTTGTGCAATATTTTATCCACAAGGGCCCTGTGGCCAGGAACCCATAAAGCAATTTGAAAAATGTAAGGTATTTGTAACAAGGTAAGGACTTGGAGAAGAGGCAAAGAACACACAGCAGTGTAAAAATGGATTGCAGGCAAAAAGGGACAGTTGCACACATTAAAAGGTACTTTAAAATCGAGATATGCACGTCTGCTAGGTCAGAAACAAGGAGAATCTGGTTTGTCCTCTTCAAGTTACCTTCATTATTACGCAGCACATGTCCCTGCAGCATCTCAAACCTTGCTGTTTTGTCTGAGGAAGAGTAATATTCGCATGAGTTTTTTGAATAGTTGTGATTTCTTGTTGCAAAAAAAGGGCTTTAAGAACCCTGTGGGCACACAATTAACTGTTTCATTTTAATTCAGCCCTGTGGGAAGGGGTCAGAATCTCTTACTCTGTCTCTTTGAAATTGCTTTGTAAAGAGGATGCTTAGTTAGCATCGACTGAGCGTCTGCTGTCAAGACTCACTGAATGATCACCTCATGTTGCTCTGGATCAGAGGAGAGAAATCAGGACTAAACACCAATGATTAGTTAGCTTTACTGCAGCCTGGGCATTCATATGGACTAGTCAGGATTTATTTTGCTTTCCCAGTTTTTGTTTCCATGATTCTTTGTGAGCTAGTCAATACAAGACAACTGGCAATCTTGGAGGGGAAAGAGTAGAGCTGATGTCTCCTTTTTGTCTTTCTTGGGTTTTTTTGGGGGCTTTTTTTTTGTGTGTGTGTGTGTAAATTACCTTCTTTCTCTTTTCCTTCGTTTGCAATTTTGGGTCACAGAATGATGAGAGCATCCCTGAAGATGGCAGCACAGACTCCTCAAACCCTAGCTGTGGTGCTCACAGAATGCGGAGTTAATGCTGTCTGGCCTGGCACAGGGAACTCCTCACTGTTCCCTTCTTTCTTCTGCAGTCATTCAAGTGGATGTTACTCCTGTGCAGGATTTCCTTCTGCTGTCTGGTTCATATTTCCAGTGAGTGCTATTATCTTCAGGACTTTTTAAACTTATTTTTTTTTCCTCGAGGCAGTGGTAAAATTTTAACTTGAGAAAATTGTCATTGTTTTTTTTTTTTCCTAGCTGTGCTGACATGAAATGATTGTCCTTGCACAGCCGTCATTTCTGAGAGAAAATAGTCTTTCTCTTTAAATAAATGAAAGAAAAAATCAAAGCAAACTTACAAGAGGAAAAAACTTGTGAAAACTCTACAAATGTGCTTTAGTATAAGTTTTGTATCAAATCAGAAAGATTTTGCAGATGCTAATGGTGGGGTTTGTTGGTAGTGATTTTTATTGAAAAGAGATTGTTGTTTTTTTCAGTGGTATTATGTCTTTACCAATAAATGAAGTGTATCTATAGCTCTTGGAAGCATGCAAAGTAACTACTGTGATTAAGAAGCCACTCTCACACTTTCTATTATCCTAAGAAAGATGGATGGTATAAAGCTGAGATCAGGACTGAAGCCCAGTTCCCAGCTCTTCTATAACCTCTCTAGGTGAACTAGGCAAACACTTCAAGTCTGATTCCCTCTCCTCCTGTAAATTTTGCATCGAAACATTTTATTTATTTTAATCTGTCTCTGGAATGTGAGTTCTTATGGACAAAGACATATCTGTAGTGTATCATGGTTCACTGCCTCATATTTTTGGCCTTTCATAATTAGAATAATAAATAATACAACTTGCATTGTCCTGATTAACATACCATAGATTAATTTTGTTCTCCATTTCCACTTTGGTGAGAAGAAGCTTCCCGAAGATGGGTGCCATGTGCTGAGCCCTTTAGCTTCAATTTGTGTAGTCAAGATGAAAGCTTATGTGGTGTGCAAATGCATCAGTGGTACCTTGACAGAAACTTTTTGACTGAATGGCAAAGCCTTCTTTGCCTCTTTTCCAAGTATGTTCTTATATGTGTATATATAAACTGGCACTGCATATAGCAGTCCTGATTTGCACTCTCAGATGTTGGAGATAAGCACATTTGCTAGTTCTGGAAAATATCCTGCTTGATCTCTGTGTATTGCATTGCATGTGTAAGCACTAATTTCAGAAACATTTTTACCCTGGCAGCATTTATATCCTGCTGTCTGTGTCCTGCCTCTATTCACATCTGTGCCAGAGTCACAGAGGACAAAATGTTTGTCTTGCTTCTCCTGCTTACCTGTTGTCTGTCTCTTTTTGAGACATATCCTCTGCAGTCTGATCCACATTGTCTTTAATTTACAGTTATCAGAATAGTTTTCTGATTTTCTGTTCTGCCACCTTTTGAATTTCTCCCCTACCTCTCCATCTTCCATTGTTCCCATATTCTGCTAGATTGGCTGTCTCCTAAGTGAGATCTGTGGTTTCCCAGGACTGCATCACATGCCTTTTTGAATCACTGAAGATTTATTCTTCCTCTCAACTCAGCCAGGCCTCCCCCTAATAATGCAGTGTTGCTTTGGCCCAGATTGGCCAAGTTTAAGCTTTTGAATTCTACCTGTGTAAATGCTGTTTGCCTCTGCTATTTTGGGGAGCACTCTAGCTTGAAGGAATGCAATATTGATGGGTTAATTACTTCCTAGGTCTGTAGGTAGGGCAAAGCTACCTTCAGGTTTGTCTCCTAGGCCCTTCCAGACTATCATCCTTTACTTCTCGTGTTTAGGACCTGAATGACCAGAGGCTTTGAAGAAATGAAGATTCTAGTCAGGATGCTTTACCTTTGCACCAGTACTAGAGAAGGGCAGTGAATACCTGACACTGGAAATGGCTGTTATTCGGAGTCTTCAAGCTGTTCATCATCTGTTTTTTTAACGTTGTGCTCTGCAGTTGTGTGGCTTTGATCAGACCCAAGCTTAGTGGTATTTACACCACAGATTTTATTTCTTTGTTCCCCCCTTCACCATCTAATTGTTTCAACATTGACATTTTATCTTCACCTGTCTGGAAACTGCTGCTACAAGCAACATCTACCTTTATTGTGGCAGGAGTGACATTCAACAGCTTTCCCACAGTTTCCCAGGAAAATGGGACCACACATCACAGATTCTGAAATGCAAAACTAAGAATAGGAGATGTTTTGGCTAGGGTTGTAGGTGACCCTTTTTCTTTTGTTTGCTAGATTCAGTTCTAGCCCATCCTGAAACACACGCTAGAGCTAAAGTGTGACTGTCTTCCTGTAATGATGGGAAGATTGCTCTTTGAGAATTGAGACATTACTGAACTTGCTGCATATAAGAAGACTTTGTCCTTTCACATGCAGAGATCAGGTTTCTTCAACTCCTCTTTCCTGTAGCCAAAAGTTACAAAATCTCAGTGATTTGCATCTGAAAATTGTTGTCTTGTGTATGACTTGCCTGATAATAGGTTTCAGACTGACTTGGAAGTGGATACTGCTGGATGTCCAGCAGGATGTGCATAGCTTAGCCTTTTTAAAGGCATTAACAACAATTGCATTTCTTCACAATGTGTTTTCTGTATGCATATTCTTTCTCTTGCCCTCTACTTTTGAATATTGAGTTTCTGGGGGAAGAGTGTGCTGCTCCGTGAGGTCTACACACAAAGCAAGAAAATCTGCCAGCATACATGGGCAGCACATCTCAAAGCTCTGAATCATAGAATGGCAGAGGTTGGAAGGGACGTCTGGATATCATCTAGTTCAATAGCCCTTCTAAAGCAGATGCACCTAGGTCAGCTTGCACAGGAACACGCCCAGACAGGTTTCAAAAATGTCCAGAGAAGGAGACTCCAGTCTGAAATCTTGATGGGCTGAATTGCCAGAATGGCTTGATGTAGTAGACAACAGTACCTGTTGGTTACTGTCTCCCTCCACATGCAATGTATGTTTGGGGCCATATATTTTTTGTATTTGGGGCCTTAATGTCAGATTTGCACCCTGCCTCTTCCTCGGCACCATCACTTCCCCCAGAGCTCAACAGCAAGAAAGGCAGAAAGTGGCTTCAAAGTGCCAGCCCTCACGATAGAGGAGTTTTCCCCCACCCCTGTCTGTTGCTCTGGACTTTTTCCAGCACAAAAGCCCAATCCTCCATCTGTTCTTCTTAAGCCACAAGGCAGTTTGCTGTCTTTGTATCATCTCTGGGGCAGCCCTTGTGTTTTCCTATCTGAGGAATTTTCCCCTTTCTTCTGGCTATGTGCTTCTGCTGTCCGGGGGGTACATTCCTGGAAGAATGCTGCCTGTGACACGGCAGATCAATGGGCGCAGACCCAAGTGCTCTGTCCCAGAGATCAATATGATGTTGGAGCATGATGCTGGGGCTGGCATTGCCTACTCCTTTCAGGTCTGGCATTGATTAGCTACAGCCTGCAAATAGAAGTGGAGCATTAATGCTCTGCAACCTTGATAACCCATCCTCAGGAGCTGGAGTCAAGGGGCTCTTTGCTGCCACCGTAGCCAATAGAGCCATTTCATTAGGCTGCAAAGGTTAATTGCATTGAAAACTGGCATCATCGTCAGCGTATGACCATTGTAAAATTCCACAGTGGCACAAGGCCTGAAGCTGTCTTGGAGAAAGTGAAGCCCACCTGAACTCTGGGAAATTTGCTCATCAAGGCTTCTGTGAGACCCTATTTCTACCACAGTTCTTTTGATGAGGTCTCCTTACTTTGTTTAGAGAAAAGTGTTGAGTGGTGGCTGATGGAGGTGGTTGTTGTGGCCACAAGAGCACTTGCTGGTTTCATAGAGCCTTTGGATTACATCCTGCATGCATGCATAAAATGTGAAGGAGGATCTCACACAAGCTACAGGTTTTACTCCGAGTATAGCAGGCTGGAAGTTGTGGTTGCTGTGCCCTGCAGCTCTGCTCTGAAAAGCCACCTACAGTCCTTTTTCTTCCGTGCTAACAGTGAGCAGAGCTCAAGTTCCTGCAAAATTGTTGCTGGAGCTCATTAAAAGGTGTAGTTGGGGTTTTCTCTGCAGCAGGAGACTACTTGTGTCCTACCAAGCTCTAGGAATTGTCACCAGGGAAGGAGAAGGTTCCTTCTGCTGAAGGTTGGACCCATGAAAGTTCAGGCGGTCTTTTCTAGTCTATGGTCAAGCTTGTGTGTATTGTAGCTACTTGTTGGTCAGAGAAGTTTGTGATTGATATATTTTTGTCAGGATTTGCGAGATTTGCTTCGTATGCAGAATGTCACAATTCAACTTGCCAACCAGAGTTTTAGAATAAAGAGATAATTTGAGAACTTTTGAGGGTCTAAGCAGTGTATTTCCTCATAGCTAAAGAGGAATTTTAATTATCAGAGTGATTTTTTGTTAAGACACAGCTATTCTGTTACCTTAACAAGTGCCCTCTTCTCTTTTTGCTAGAAGCAGTGTCTTAGAAAGTCAATAATTACAAAAACCGATGTTGGGTTCTAAGATTTTTCTAATGAGTGGAATGTTTTGATTACTTTTGCTGAAAAATATTAAAATGGAGCAGATTGTTCCCCTTTGTGATACAGAAAACACTGCAAACCCAGAGTCTCAACCAGTTACTTTATCTCCTGGTTGTTGGTGACTGAGTAACAGCCAGGTTAGTACAGTACCAATTGCAGATTCTTTCATAAACTCCTTTCTGCATTTCCTTCATAGTGACTTTTTGCAGGCAATCTTACTTAATTTTTTTTCTTGCTCTTCTTTTCTTGGATGCTACATTTCCAACCAGATCATTGATCACAGAGAGGGAAATGTGCAGTCATAGATGAGAACTTCCACTGCCAAGCAAAGAGGTGACAAGATGCTGGGCGTGTACAGCTGCTGCTTTCTAAAGGAAACCCTCTGCCATAACATTCAGTGACATCTTTGTCAGGATGTGGCTGTTGTGGCATCCCAACTATACGTGCCAAGCACCAGGGCAGTACCTAGCATCTTAATGTGTGACAACAAGGCACCTGTGTTGATACACAAACTCCCTTTGTACCTAGTCTGCTGATTGGCCACCTTGCCTGCTTCTTATAGATTCATGCAACAAGCCTAACAATGCTCACATGTTCTCATTATGTCTAATTCCTGACACATACCATGGCTCTGTAGCTCCCCTGTCGCCTCTGCCGTATGTGTGGGGACCTTCTGCTGCAGCTAGACAGGAAGCAAATGAAAGAATCACAGAATTAACCAGGTTGGAAAAGACCTTTGAGATCAACGAGTCCAACCTATCACCTAACACCTTCTAATTAACTAAACCATGGCAGTAAGTGCCTCATCCAGTCTCCTTTTAAATGCCTCCAGGGACCGTGCATGACTCCATCAGAAAGGACATAAGGGTCTGAAGAGGGAAGACAAAGAGGGCAGGAGAGCCATTCTGTGTTTTGAGGTGCTCTTCCAACATGCACGGGGTTCTTGGTGGGAAGGGCACAGCAAAGAGCTTTCTCTTTCATACAGTGTGTGTTTTATCTCCGCAGACTTCTTGCAGACTTAGTTTAAAGATCTTAGCTCAATACCATTAGTGTATCTCTGCTGAAGGCCCTTTATAAAATTGATTACAAAGTGGGCTTTTGCATGTGTGTGTGTGGGCTCTAATCTGATTTCAGTCCGAGATGGTATCTTTAATTCAGTGCATCGTGGCAACTAACTCACGAACTTCACCGAGAGTCAGAGCCCCTAATTTGGTTTGAGAATACATTAGCAAAACGAGCTCAGAAGGCCCCTTTTCGGCAAGAGGGGGGAGGGAGAGTATTGAGAGGAGGCCTTGGGGAAGTACAGAAAGAATTGATTTGACAGAGAGGAATCATGAATTTAAGCAAGATCCTGGGCCTGATATTCCTATAGTGGTTCCCAGGAAAAGAGGGGAGAAAAAAAAAAAAAAAAAGAGAAGTGGAGGAAAGAGAGAGAAGATTGATTGATTGATTGATGGCTTTGCACAAACCATGGAGAACAAAGTGAACCTCAAAGCAGGCTTAACCCTTTCTTCCTATGCAAACAGAGAGAACCTAAGGTGCCGTTTATACAGGACTATTTCTCCTCTTCCCACTCCTTCATCCTATTGCACTGGCAGACACTAAGACTGCAGAAGTAATAGTATGCTTCACACTATCAAAACTTTTCAGGACTAATCCAGCTTGAAATAAAACGTTAAACCATGTGTCACACCCTCTTTCATTCTTACTCTCTGAAATGGGGAGGGAAAAAAAAAATTAAAAAGCCCAGCACAACTGCTGTTTGCAACAGGACAGTGAAAGGGATGTTTTGTTGCAAGTGATATGTAAAAGCCTGCCCTGGAGATCGTTAGACTTAGTGGAGCAGATAAGTACATCTACTGTCTGCTTTATAATTAACCTTTACTCTTCAGTTCCTGTAGTGTATGTATTGGAGGTTGGGCATCATTGTGTATGATCCAACAATTATAGAGAGGAAAGAAATTCTCCAGATTCCCCCTGACCCTTTTTAAATAAAGAATTATTTTAATCTAAGTAATAGTTTAAGTAGATGGGGGAGTAACTCATCTTAGGTTCTGTTGGGTACTATAGAAATACTCAGGATAGAAGTAAATATTTAATTGGAAAATGTAATTAGTAAGCTGTTAAGCACAAAATGTTTGCTGTATTAATTCAGGTTTATGGCTGAGGTCTTGCGCTCACAGATGTCAGAAAACTCCCAAGTTCTGCCTCCTTCAGTAGCAGTATTTCCCTTGCAGCTGGGTAGCATTTCCTCTTGCCACTCTGGCAAGAACCCACCTTGAGTACTGCATTCAGTTCTGGAGCCCCTATTACAAAAAAGATGTGGATGTGCTGAAATGTGTCCAGAGAAGGGCCACAAGGATGATTGGAGGGTTGGAGCATCTCTTCTACGGAGACTAACTGAGAGAGGTGGGGTCGTTTAGTCTGGAGAAAGCTCCAAGTGCCTTATTGTGGCACTTCCAGTATCTGAAGGGGGCCTACAAGAAAGGTGGTGAGGGACTTTTCAGTATGTTAGGTAGTGATAGGACCAGGGGAAATGGAGCAAAACTGGAAGTAGATTCAGATTGGATGTTAGGAAGTTCTTCACCATGTGGGTGGTGAGACACTGGAACAGGTTGCTCGGGGAGGTAGTGGAAGCCTCATCGCTGGAGGTTTTTAAGGCCAGGCTGAATGGGGCTCTGAGCAACCTGATCTAGTGTGGGGTGTCCCTGCCCCTGGCAGGAGGGTTGGAGCTATATTTTCTTCGGGGTCCCTTGTAGTCCTGACAATTCTATGATTCCATGACATACTGCCTAAATGTTGTTAATTGATACAATTTCATTTATTGCAAAGGAGTCTGGCCATTAGTACCATATCTGGCTCACATTTTCAAATGGAGGCTCCTAAACCACATTTGCAAAGTATTTAGGAAACGCAGACATGATTACAGAGAGGAGGCATTCATGGACACAAATGACTGACACAGTTGCACCTATGTGATTATGAATAAAGTTGACTGAGACATTGTTTTTGCAGTAAGTTCATGTTTTGCAGTTGCAATTCAGTATTTGTTTAAGAATGTAACTGTTGCTGTGTGATGCCACATTATAGTTGGTTTAAGCGGAGTAATATCAAAATTTCCTGATGAGTATGTTGCAAACCACTTGGTGTAGTAATCCTTTATGATATGTTTTCATTGCCATTGTTTAAGTATAAAATCAGCCAAGACTGCAGCTGCACAGAGGACACAACACAGAAGATTCAAGTGCTCTCCCCTCAAGCATTGCATTTTGGAAGAGAGAGCTGACTATGCTTTCAGGAATGAGGAATCACAAAAACAGATACCTCAGAAAGGCAAGGCTTTGGCAGCGGGTCTTACTACTGTCACTTGGATATGTAACTGGATATATGACTTCATTCAAATGCTGAAGCTCAGCTACCTTCCAGTAATTATTTTTGTTAGCCTCCATGCTCTGCAGGTAGTGGACCATATGCTTAGATGAGGTTCCTTTTTTCACCTTCTCTGATGAACTGCTGAGGTCAGCAATTTTGTTCCAGTAGGTTGCTCTGATGAACTTTATTTCTGCACCAACCTCCCTACCCAGACAGTGCTGCAGTGCAGAGAAATAATCTAATTTTACTTGATTATTAATAATTACTCTCAGCTGCTATTTTTTTCAGTTGATTGATTACAATAAACACTGCTCTGATGGGGTACACCAGAATCTATAGCTCTTCATCCTTTACTACTGCTTCAGCTCATGCTTCTCCAGGAGCAGTGTGAAGTGTGGGGGTTTGTGATGCAGAATGGCTTTTTAAAATGTGCCTTCTTGCTGTTTTTAACCTAGCTGTGACTAACTTATCTGGATTTGTAGAAATATGCAAGTGTTGCTGGTATGCCAGCCAGTGCTTTTTCTAAACAAATGTGTTTTCTGCTCTTCAGAGTTGAAGCGGAATGAAATCACTTCAGTGTTTTACTCTTCCAAACTGATCCAAGACTGTAGGTCTGCAGGAAAAGTACTTGTCCCGTGACTGAGTGATCATGTATGCTTCAAACAGGGTTTTGGGCTGTGAGTCACTTTGAAGGGATCTCCTGTTGTAGTTGTATGAGGTTTTCGCTGTACTAAAGTCAAGCATCCTTACATCAAAAGGCACTCTCCCAACAACTCATGGCCTGAAACTCTATCCAACAGTTCTGCAGTGACAGAGGACTTTGAAGTGTTTGCAGATTTGTCAGATTTGCACCAAAAATTAGGAAAATTATTATTGATGTTCGTGCTTGCACCACTTCTGTGTGCGCTCAGGAGCAACCTCACCCAGCACTGCAATCGAGTCTCTGTGGCTTCCTTGCTGATCCACCCTATTTTGTACCAGTGTTGCTGTGAATGCCGAGTAGTAAGCAGCTTTGTAATTAGTACCTCAGGAAATCAGAACAGAAACTTCAAATGTAGCTGGGATGGATAGCGATTTTCCCGTGGAGTAGTTGCTGTTAACTGTGTGGACTGCAATTCTGTCTGGGGAGGTGGTTGGTGGAGCATGGGAGATGGTTTTTCTACTTGTAGCTGTTTTGATTAGGAGCTTGGGTTGTTTAAATTAATCCTGTTTTGAAACTAATGATGTTTCCAGGGTGGGAAGGTGAGAAGTGAGAAAATTGCTTGAACATGGACTGAATTTCTCTCATCTTTGCAAGCAGGACACTTGTAAGAGGCACCTAGAGCTTGGGCTGTTTATCTGCTTAAGATGAATCCAAGGAAATAAATTAATCCTTATTAGTGAGATCATTTTAGGAAGCCTTTTATTGCTGAATTTCATTTCTGAAGTGAAGTGCACAGAATGGACAGGGGTGTCACAGGTGGCAGTGAAGTGGTTTCCAGTGAATGTTGCCTGGATTCACTGTATTCCAAGATTTGCAGTGGTTGGGTAGGGCCTTCAGTCTGTGCAGTGTGATTGGCAGGAGAAGAGCGTTTGTTAGTGTAAGTAGGGATTTCTGAGAAAGCCCTCTGCTGGGAAAGATGTCTTCATCTTTATTTCCTTCCGAAGGACGTAAGAAGAAAATGTGTTTGAAGAAGTAGTTGAACATTAGAAGACAAGTCTCCAGAAACCCAGTGAAAGGCATGAAATAGCAGCAGTGTTCAACAGTCAGATGACTCTACAAATCCTGAGGTCCAGTTTCTATGCAGACCAATAGAAGTCATGATTTAATTTCCATAGTAGCTGGACCAAGGCTTAAATGAGGAAACAAGATACTGTCACAACTGCTTATGACTTATTTCCTGTCTAGCTATGAAGTGATGGGTAGGGTTTAGGTGGCAAGTAAGAGAATTATACTTGATTCCAACTGTTTTTGCTCAGCAGGATGCACAGTGAAGCAGTGTTCTGTGGCTCACAGAGGTGCTAAGAAGTAGCACTCATTGCAATGAGTGAATGAGAAAGAAGCTTCATTCAAGCTCTCATCAAAGTGGGTAAAATGTGCAAGTCAACTCTTATAAGCTGATAGGGAGCCAGGGTTTCAGAGCTTCTGATCACAGGCCAGCAGTGATTTCATTGTGATGCAGAAGGAATGAGGTAAAGCTTAAACGGCACCAGATGGAAGAACAGAGCTGGGTTTCTCAAGCAGTACTCAGCTTTCAAAATAGAGGGCTTGCTTTTTGTCTGTGAAATGGTTAATCCGTGAGTAACACAGGAAAACCATTTTATGAGTCGATGGCACAATTTCCACGGTACTTTCGAATTTCCATAACCTTTACATAGAGTTCCACCTTTTCAGATTATGTTGATGTCGTTTGTTTGCCAGTATCTGTCTGTTTATGCTGCCTGGCTAAGGAGGATAGGATGAAGTGTCAAAACATTTCTGTCTATGTTAGAAAATACCTATTTCTGAATGCATATAAACAGATAAATGAGACCTGCTGAGAGAATTTCAAGCAAAGGTTTGTGTGGAAGACACAAGGAATGGAACTGCATGAAAATGAGAATCTTGTTTTCACCGAATATTTGTCATTTCAAAATGTTATTTCACCCCAAATTTGGCTACAACCTGAAATTTTAACCAGAGTAGAAATCCCAATATGGTTTATTTTGAGGAAAGTTCCAGTATTTTGTTTCCTTGTGTTCTTGAAACAATATATGAGGAGGCAGGAGGCAGCACATGAGAGCCCAAAGTGCTAGGGACAAAGCAAAATTAAATCTGTAATTTTCTTCAGTGTTTTTTGAAATCTTACAGTAGAAAACATTGTCAAGATTGACTGTGGCAAAGCACCAGTATTTTTTTATCCAAATGAGTTTCTGCTTAAAACTTGCAGTGAAATATAACTGCAAAGGAGAATGGAAAAATGGATTGCATGACAATGTGTTCAGGAGGCAGTTGGTGTGTGAAATAGCACCTAGGGAGATGGAGATAGGATTAGGCAGTATTAGAGATAAGGTTATTGTGTAGACTGGGTCAGGTCAGAGGGGACTGGGCTTAAAGTACAGTCAGATACAGGAGGAGGTCAGAATCGGTCTGTATAATACAGACCTCTGGCTAGCCTGCGTACAGGGAAACACTAACTGCTCACACTACTTACACAGGCAAGTCTGTGGGCTGCAGTGCTGAAGAAAGAGGTTTAAATCCTACTGATAATCAGGAACGGAGGCCATCATGTGAGCACAGCGCTTATCTGCTCATCGTTCCATTTAGCACACTCATCTCCACGCTCCATTCTTTCAATCATAGTTGCTGATTAACTCTTACAATGTTCCTGAGAGGCAGGTAATTCAGGACCATATCCTTACTTTTCGGTTGGAGGAGCAGTGCCTTGGAGAGCTGCAGTGACTTGCTGAAGTCTATGAGAAGATTAATGCTGAGGCTAAAATTAGAGTTTGAGATATTTTGGCTGCATTTTAAGGGCTTGGTACTCTGTATTTCACTGCATTATCATAAATACAGAGCCAGTCACTAGGAGTCCTAACAAGTGTATGGGTCCTTAGGCTGTGCCTGGGGCATGAGTGCCTCCTGGTTGTGGAGAGATGTGTTCTAAGTGTAGAATGGTTCCCTGAAACTCTGCTCTCAAGAGTGGGGCTCAGAGAAAGGATGGGCACTGAGACAGATCTGGAAAATCAAGGTCCACAGCGTAGACCTGGCCAGGGGCAGATGGGTGTGGGACACAGGCTTAGTTTGCCGAGGGCAGAGGAAACTGAGAGGCTGGGCACACAGAGCAGATGAAGTGTGAGTGTGTGGAGTTATAGATTCTGTCTTTATGCATCACATTGATCTAATTTAGTGTGTTATACTTAGCATTTTGTTTATGTAATGTCAGGGTGTTAACACGTGTTTGTTTATTTTTAACTCCTGGATGACTGGCAATTTCAGTCTGGGTGCTGTCTGATAATGACATGGGAGAAACTTTTCCATGTCTGGTGAAAGGTCTTTGTCAAAGGATCTCTGAAAACTGAAAGAAATGCATTCTCTTGACTGTTTATATTACCTTGTCAGCTGGGAGTTAAGTCCCAACACAGACCCGTTGTGCAGGGAATGGTGAAAGTAGTGACCACCATTCATATGCCTTGGCAAATGGCTGTCATTTTGTGATACATGTTGCATTCAGTTCAGACATTTAGGTAGGAAACAGGTAAGTGGTCAGGGTGCATTCTGCATCATGCAGCAGGAGTCCGGTGCAAAACCAGCCACCTGGTGAATTACATCATATAACCAGAAGAGCTTGGAACTAGAAGCTGTTTCCCATTGTAGACAGGCTTAGAGGGCAGTCTGGGCCTGTGGCAAAGGATTCCTTGATGTAAACAGAGTGCTGAATTAACAGAGACCAACACCTGCCAAGGATTCATCTTTTACCAACACCTCTGGATGCCCCTTTCTTGCTGTATCACCTCCAGATCCCTCAAAGCCAGCCATGTTTCTCACTATAATAAAGAGTCCAGCAAGGACTAGGAGAGCTTCTTCCCTGAAGGTTTACACAGAGCATCCTGTATTCCACTCTAGGTCTTACTAAATCCTTGGTAGAGCTAGGCTGCAGATCTTTACTTTAGAAATAACGCTACTTGCCCCGATGGGTTTGCAGTGCTCACTGCTGGCTTGTTACCAGACATTGATTTCCATTCCCCATTGCTCTAAACTCTTGCATGGCTCACACTCAGCAAGCACAGTCTATCTGCTATGAACTGTGAGGGTTGTCCACTGGAGGGAATGTCTTTAGCTTCCAAGACCTCCCACTGCCAAAATACTTAGTAAAGATGCATTGTAAATGGATTTGTGTTTCTGCCTGTCCCTACCCTTTGCCCAGGCTGCTTACACCTTCTGTTCTGCACACATCTGTTCCTCTTCAGCCCAGTACTGTCTGTCCATCTCCTTCTCTTTCTATGCATCTAATGGACGCTGGTAATCCCGTTAGGTGCTTGCAGCAGGCGCTGCCGAATTTGCTTGCAAACGCCTGTGCCAGGTCGAGTGTCATTGCCAGCAGCACTCTTGGCGGGATGAAGGTTGCATTAGCGAACAGTAATTGAAATGCAAAATAACATTTTGATCGAGCGAGCAGGCTGTTTATTTATCAGATCAATAGCCAAAATGCCCCATCTGGAGAAGTCAGCGTGATAATAAGTGATAGCATTCCAAGGGCAAAGGGAACAAGCGCAGCGGGGAGGACATGCCGGCAGGGTGAGCTGGTTTGGGTTGGGTCATACTGGGCCGTCGGTAGCTGAAACTTGCTTCTTTTTGCGTCCCTTCTTTGAAGAGGGCAGCCCTCCCTCCTTAGTAGCATCTGCAAAGGGTTCCAGACCTCTGGACAGAGAACAAAGAGTTCTTAAATAGCAGATCAGACAGATCACGCGAGCTCTTCTCCCTCTCATGCTGTGATCAGCACAAGGATGTGACTCAAGGTGCAGACTATGGATGATGTAGCTCAGGCAGTGGGGGGTTGATAGTTTGTTTTTTCCTTTAGCGCATTATGTTTGCTGCAAAGGTCTGACCACTCACAGTGATGATCTGGGAATATGAAGTCACAGTTTAGCTTCCATAGGGAAGTTGCTAGCATGGTATCTAGGTGCATCCACATAATGAGGAAAGGAGAGATGCAGGAAAATATGTGTGAGGAAAGAGCTTGTGTGTGAGTGTATTAGGTGAATACATACCTGCTATACATACACCCTACAGTATAAAGCTATGTACCATTTAAGCCTATCTCAGAAAGGTGCTGTATGGAAGTGTAGAAGCAGCTGTATAGTGTCTGTGTCGGTATCTGACTGTCTGTTTTGCTCTGTCTTTTATCTTCTTCTTGTTCATGAATAGGGTTGCTAAAGACAGGGATAAGATAGTGAAACTGAGGTTGAAGTTACTGCAAGTTTGTGTTACTTCCTTTCACATCCCAGAATAATTACAGGGAAAAGTGAAAATCTCTTGGGATGAGAAGATAATCTATTCACCATAACAGAAAGGGATAATTTTGTAGAGTTTTTGTAATCACATTTAATTGCATTTTCAAACAGTGATACCAAACTGGGAGGGAAGTTGAGGTAATATAAAAAATATTTTGTTTTAGAATTTGTTTGGACTGGATTGTTTGGGGTTTTCTTTCTAGATAAATGAATGTGCAGGTTATACAGTGTTGCAGAAAACAATTTGTTCTGTTACAGAGTTTTCTATCTAAAGTGATTTGTTGGACATGGTTTCCTCCTCATCTTTTGCTTCATGCACCTGAGAAAGCAGGACACTATGGGGCTTCAGGTAGGGCTGGGCTTGGATGGACTGGAAACTACTTTGTCAGTCAAAAGAAATGAGGACAGTCTGGAAGATAGATGAATGAAGTAGATTGGGAACAGTCATTAGGGTTTGAAGAAGGAATTCAGGTCAGCTACAACTGGCTACTTGATACATGCAGTGTGTGGGGGACATCTGCTAAATACCTACCACAGGTGGAGTTTTAAAGACTCAGCAAACCTGAACCTTGAGGTTATTTTGAATAGGTAGCTAAAGAGAATCCTGTGTGTTACATCAGTCTAAAGTGTGCAGAAGGAAACTGGGTGTTACCTCTGTCATGTACTCCCTTTCTCTGCTTGGTCAAGTGCTGTATCTCAACCTCACTATGTAGCAGAAGTTTCTTGTCTGTCCTTGACCCCGTGCAGTTCTTCTCTTGTACCTCCATCCTCACTGACAGCTCAACTCACTTCCATGATGTTTTTTTGCAAAGGTATGTAGCATTAGGACAGTGTTTTTAAACTAGGGAAGAGTAGATTTGGATTGGACATTAGGAAGAAGTTCTTTACTGTGAGAGTGGTGGAACACTGGAAGAGGTTGCTCAGGGCCCTATCCCTGAAGACAAGGTTAGGCTTGATGGGGCTCTGAGCAGCCTGATCTGGTTGGGGATACCTCCTGCTTACTGCAGGGTTTTGGACTAGATCTCTAGAGGTCCATTCTGCCCCGGTACATTCTACAATTCTGTGATTTTCTAGTGGTTCTAGGACATCTCCCTCATACCAGATCCACTGTTTGCTCTCACACTGTTACCTTGCTTTGCTACCATACCATCTTAGAAATGCTTGCTGAAGAGTAAGGGATGAAAAATATTTCAATTAGAAAAGCAATAGTTGCCTATTGCTATCTTCTGTGCTTGTAATGTATGTGGAACTAATTTAATTCAGTTTTTCAGGATCTGTCTGGTTTTGAATAATGTTTCTAATGATAAAGCACTTAATTATAAATTTCTTGAAGAGCTACATGTGGAATCTAGGCAAAACTCATATGTTTTGCTTGAATTGTCTTGGTAAGGGTGCAAGGAGGCAGAGCCCCACTACAGCTCTACATTTTGTATTGATAGAAACAGAAACTCTCTCAAAAAAATTAACAAGTCAAACTTAGAGAATTCCTACATACATCCAGGTTGGAGAACATAAAAGTTCAGATTTTGTCTGAATAAAGCTAGAATCTCCTTTTGGTAAACTTGCATTCATAGAGAAACGTTAATTCTTAAGTGTCTTTGCACATTTGTTTCTAGGGCGATGTCCTTGATTTTTAAGTATCTCCCATTGTAACTCCTTCCTCAAATGCTTAGAGGAATTAAGCACCACTTCTGTCCCTGCCATTGTTCGTCATGAACTGTAGGCAAGATTGAAGGGAGAGGTAGCTTCAATTGATATCTTAAAATGCAAGAAAGGGCAGGCTGAAAAATTTGCACTGGTGGCAGTTTTCTCTCAGAAATGCTGAGGGCCCTAAGTTAAAAATAAAGCCTGTGTGAGACAAGGCAAGGTATCGGGCTGGGATACAACAACAACAACAACAAAAGTGATATGAATGGTGGAGCTGGAGATTTTCCTTTCCTTGCGCAGTTGAAAAGATGGGAGCAAAAATCTGATCTACAAGTGTTTCAAGTGTGCTTTACTGAACATGTTGTGTGAATCTCATTCACAAGTGTCTGAAGGACACTGAAGGTACTAAGAGAAGTATAGACCTTAAATGCCCTAGACAGGCAGAGTATAAAGAAAGACATTCAAGAAGAAATGAAGGTCTAGTTCAGCATTTCAGCAGGGACTGAGTTGCAGCTTTGCTACGTGTAGGCAAAATTGTTGACCTGGTATGAGCATTCTTTCAGATGTAGAAATAGTGAGGGAAGACGTGAAAATAAAACCACTGATAAATGGTGGGGGTAGGGTGGTGGGAAAGAGGAGGGTAGTAGTAAGTCAGTCCTGGTCCTTGTTTTGCTGTGATATCAGCAGTAATTATAAGCAAGAAGCATTAGCTCAAGTGCTGAAGCAATTCACTCTGGAGGAAGTGCCATTAGTACACTAGAGGGCAAGGTACCTTTGAAGGGCAATGAGTTAGTAAGAGGGTGAACTGATAATACATGTCACACCTCAAAAATAATTGTCACTTCATCTGTGTAATACTTCTTACGTTTACTTAACAAGAGTGTCGTCCTAAGGGTGAAGAGAAATTACAAGGATTAAGAGAGGGATGAAGGCTATCAGGAAATTCACAATGTCTTCTGCTCATGAGAAGCCTTTTTTTATTTACTAAGCAGCCTCCAGACAGTTTGCTGCAGCAGCTCTCATCAGCACCAGCTAACTTAGACTAGAGAAGATCTACTGGTATGTAACTGGGCTCTGGTTATGCAATCGGTCACAGGGATAAAATGTCTCCTGGGAATTAGACAAGTAAATACTGTTTGTGTAAGAGCCAAAATATGAGCATTTGCTGTCTGCATCTCCATAATTTGCAGAAGAACTCAGCTTGGGCCTCTCATCAACTCTGCAGTGCAAGGGTTCTTCTGGTCTACATGACAGAACTTGTCACATCCAGCAACACACTGGTAGATCTCAGACAATCAAGTGCTCTTCAGCAATATCAGTGCAAAATACTATGATTTAAAAAAAAAATCAAAACAAACAAACAAAAAACACCCACAAAAAAACCCCAAACCTGCAAAAACCCAAAACAACATCAAGCAAACAAAAAAACCTCTAAAGCCTATGCACTGGTAACTTGGAGATTTATTTTTATGGTCATGCACATCACAAATGTTCTACTCAAGCTCTTGCTTCTTGCCAGAGATCAATTAAATTAGCCCTGGAAACAGAATGTTTCTGTATGATGGAATAAGCCCAGAACAGCTTCCTAGGTAGTGGCTGGAATGGCAGAGTTATCCACAGTTCTCCACTGTACAGGAGTAAAGTGACACATTGGCAAATCCTGTTACTATTGGACTCTTGTGTGGAGAGGAGCTGTCAATAAAGACAAGCCTCTAGATGATGCCTCTCCCATTTGAAGTCCGTATTGAGAAGAAGAGCAGGAGAAACAAGTGCATGTGTAGACCTCTGGCCTCCCTAGCACCATGGTGGGTATCTTCAAACTGGAAAGGTAGGGATGGGAGCACATCTGAGCTGTTCATGGTAAGAGCAAGTTGCCCAACAGGTGTGGGCATCTCAGCTTCGTGACATTAACTTTTTGCATACGTAACCTAAAAATACACTGTCTGTTACTGCAGCTGTCACATCTAGCCTGCCACTTGGAAAATACGATTTATTTCTGTTTCCTATATCTGAAAAAAACCCCAAAAACTGACAAAATTTGGCTTGTTCCTGGAGTTGCAGCCAGTGTCTGAGAAGGTAGTCTGTATTGTTCACCAGGTAGCTGTAGGCTGCAAAGCTCTCATGTGTGGCTTGCAGAGGACACGAAGTCTGTATTGCCCAAATGGCACCATGGCAGGATATGCACATCTCATTTACACATGCAGTGCAGGTTTATGTCATCTGGGCTAACAAATATTGATAGCAAAATAGACCAGTACCAGAGAAGAAGCTGAATGTTTTATCTCTGTTTACATCATTGGTCTTTCATGGTTGCTTTAAAAATGTCTCTGCAACGCAAGGTGTGCTTTTGTCACAAGCTGGGGCCTGAAGAAAGCAGGTTTATACTGGCAGGTTTCTCAGGTTTTGTCAGTAAAACTTGAATCTATTGTGAGGAGTCCTTTTCCATGGACTTCAGGACTACAGTGCAGTTCCACAAGCACAGCCATAGGGCATGTGGAAGCTACAAGCTGTACAGGCATCTTGCCTGCAGGCTTTTCCCATTTTATGGAAGATTTTAAAGCAGTTAAAAAAAAAAAAAAATCAAGATTTCATTCTGTCTGGAATCTACGTGCAGCTGTGAGAACCACTCAGAAAAAAAAATTCATTTCTGACCTTTTACATTTCTCTGTGTGCCCAGAATAGAGAATGTTTTGCCTGAGGAGGACTTGAGTGTTCTCTGTCTCTCCTCTTCCCTCAGCTGATACTATTCACAGAATCACAGAATAAATTTGGTTGGAAGAGACCTTCAAGATCATCCAGTCCAACCTTCAACCCGTCACTGCAAGGTCAAAACCATGTACATAAGCACCAGATCCACACACTGTTTAAACACCCCCAGGGATGGTGACTCCACCACTGCCCTGGGCAGACGGTTCCAATGTTTGATAACCCTTTCAGTGAAGAAATATTTCCTAATATTCAGCCTAAACCTCCCCTGGCACAGCTTGAAACTGTTTCCTCTAGTCCTGTCACTTGTCATCAAGGAGAAGAGGCTGATCCCTCCTGGCTCCACCCTCCCTTCAGGTAGTCGTAGAGAGCAATGCAGTCTCTCAGCCTCCTCTTCTCCAAGATGAATACGTGCTCCAGGCCCTTCACCAGCCTCATTGCCTTACCACTCATTTTAATGACGATTTCAGTCTTTCTGTTGGAAATCTCCAAAGTGTTGGGTTGATGAGTCTGTGATTTTACCAGAGAATTCTGGTGAAGAGACTGGATTTCATGGCAGAAATTCTGATGCCCCGTCCTTATCTTCCTCCAGGAAACTGGAGAATAACACTGAGCAATGTTTGCCTTTCCTATTGAAAATCAAGTATTTGGGGTCAGCCACTAGAGAAGCTCAGCTGCATTGCTTTTAAACTTCCCTGAGTGAACAGGGAGTGTTAGAGAAGGTAAAGGGTTGAATACTTGAATTTGCGTCAGCACCTTGATGCTCACATGGTATTAAGTTACTGAATTGCAACCTTCAGCCAATGGAGGAGAATTCTGGTGCAGAAATGTTACCTTCTGTTACAGAGTTGCATATTGTTCTGTCTGTCTTGCTTAAACAGGTGTGAATGGTAGATCTTGTTTCCTCTTGGGTCAGGTGAAGGCTTGTAGAGTACTAAATTGCTCTAATTTTCATATCCAGAAGCAGTGAACATAGCTACAGGTGACTATTTCTGCAAAAGTAACTTCAAAGAATGTGCAGTAAAATGCCTTATCTGCATCATTTCCAAACTTGTAATTCTTGATGTTTAAAAGGAGAAAAAAAAAAAAAAAAAAGATAATGTAATTGGATAAACCTGTAACACTAACTCAATATCACTGCCCAAGGCCGATAGCACTAATGGAGAAAAACCTAAACTGTCATCCTGACATGGTCTGAACCTGCATATTTAGATATTCAGAATCACTGCTCGTGTGAGGGCAGTCACAGGCTCCAAAAGGCTAACAGCACTTTTAGTGGTAAAGAGCAGTGTGTTTATGAAACAGAAGTACAGGAGACAATAACCTGTCTTGAACACGATTTGATCATTAGTGGGCAAAAGGAATGCAATGGATAGACTGTCTCTGGACCATGTGTGGGCTTTTGACACAAATCTGTGCAAGATCTTATTAGAGAAATAAGATCAAATCGGTTTTGATACAAATCCTGTGAAATGAATCATGGATTAGCTGACAGAGTGTAAACAGAAGGGTAAGAGACATTATTTACCCTTCTGCATAGTTGGTATCCAAAGGGGCAGTGTTTTGATTTTAAGTATTTGTTGGTGACCTGGAGAAAAATGTAAAAGGTACAGTTCTCCAGTTTACAGTTGACAAAACTGAAAATCAGAGTAGGAAGAAAGAAAGAAAGAAAGAAAGAAAGAAAGAAAGAAAGAAAGAAAGAAAGAAAGAAAGAAAGAAAGAAAGAAAGAAAGAAGAGCTAGCTGAAAAAATGAGCTTTGTTAACAGGCTTTGGTAAAACAAGTGGCAATTAGCAGGATGTAGTTTAAAGATGATACTGGATCTACTTTGGAACAAGGAGAATCTCTAAATTTCATGTTGTGTTATGTTCAGAGTGGTCCCAGCGAGACAGTAGCTATCAAATGATGTGAGCTGATGTGCAACCTGATGTCAGGCAGTTGGTCCATTTGTGTGCCTGGCTATGTGCTTTCCAGAGTGACCCTCCTATGTAATGCTGTGGCACCATGCTGTGTGATTCCAGGCACCTTGCTGCAAAAGAAACCCAGGCAAATTGGAACAAATCCAGAGGAGGGCCACAAAGATACTAAAGGGATTAGAGGGAATGACCTATGATGAGGAAAGGTGAAAAGAACGAAATGTTTAGAACCTCTAAGCCTGTTACGTGGGCACAGAAATAGTAACGGAGTTTCCTGTGCCAGCACAGAGGAGAGTTGGATCAAGTCTCTCTCCTTTTACATTCCTATTAAGGTAACTAGAGCTGAGCAAAATGGCTGTTCATCACTTTGAACTCTTCACAAAAAAACATCTAGCTGTTCTTCTTGAAGTTCAAGATGTCGTATTTCATTGCCAGGGGACACTGTGAGTCTTTAAAAATCACCTTAGGATCTCCGTGAGACTTGGGAAAGTCAGACTTTGTGAGCTGTAATTCAGTGTGTCCTGTACAGCAATAACTAACTACATGAGTTATTCCAGAGGCCAGAAAAGAAAAAAACACAAGCTCTGGAATGGCTACTCACCTTAGTTAGGATCTTTCACCTGTCTTGATGTTAAGGAATTAAGCCTTCACATCTAACCAGCACCTACTATGCATTACTGTCTCCTGGAAGGGAACAGGAGCATCCTTAGTTGCAAGGATGTAGGAGGTTTGTTGCTATCCTGGATCTACCATCAGAGAGTCACTGTTTGCCTGCCTTGAGGAGGAAGGCTCCTTAATTGAGGTTTTGAGTTGAAAATTGAGTTGGTCCTAGCAAGAGACTGATTTCCCCTCTGGTTGTTTTTTTGCTTGTTTGTTTGTTTGTTTTGTTTTTTGTTTTCCCTTCAATGGAGGGAGATAACTCAGTGGGGCCTCTTGAGGTCCTCTGTGAATTTTGGGCTTTCTGAGAGAAGCAGCTGAGATTTGAACTCTGCTGACTGAATCTAACAGTACAGCTCATCTCCTTGTTGTAACTTTTACATAGTGTCATCTTCTGTTTGCCGTTAACCTGACAACTCCAACTCCTTTTCCTGTGGAGTTCTTCAGTGCAGAACAGTACTTTACAGCAGTTTTGACTTCCATTTTGACCCTAATCTCATGGTATTGTGCCCAGTATTCTTCAGATTTTCACTACAAACTCACATCTTGGTTGGGGAAAGGTTCCAAAAACTGGCCAGCACAGCAGCTTTCAACTTTGCTGTGAAACGCTAAGATGTTGTCTCAGCTAGCAGAGCTTCATCTTCCTCCACACAGTCAGCTGGCCTTGCACCAGGAGAGCTGCAATCTGTCTAGGTGCCCTGTGGGATTAAAGATGAATGCACTTGCTGTAATCATTTCTGTAAGGATTTCACAGTCTCTAGTCCATTGTGACCCTCTGGGCAAAGCATGGACATTCATCAGCTCATCACACTGTCTCTGAGAAGGACCAAACTCTGGATTCCTCTCAAGTAACACCAGGGAAAGCAGCTGAGGAATGTGAGATGCCTGCCCATACACTCAAGGTCAACAGTCTTGCCAAAGAACAAACTTGGCTGATCGATTCCAGAGATAGAAGATGAGGTCAAACATCGAGGATGAAATAGAGGAGGGAAAATTAGGAGATCATAAAGATGCGTAATTGTGAAGTTGCTGCATATCAAACATACGCTTTGATATCAACAGACACACAGGTGTGATATATATACATGTACGCTTCAGCTTTGCCATATCACAGAATGATTTATCTGCTCCCTTGATGGGCTCGACCTGTTGGCAGGAGAAGTTACCACAAATACCAGGTAAATAGATTGAAACTGAAATAGAAATGACCCACGTGGTCATGGCATGGTAACTTTAAACCATGAAGAACTTTCAAAAATAAAAGTCCAGCACTCCCAGTCAGTCAGAATTCCTTGGACACGTCATCAGGAAAAATGCATCTATTTAGGTTTTCTTAAAAGCCTTTGAAAAATTATCTTGCTGAAGGGGAAATTTAACCTCTTGGGTTAATAGTGTTATCAATTAAAAAGTGTCTGAGACAGAGAATAAAAGGTAGACATATCCAACCCAGAAAGGAAAGAGAAGTCAATTTCCAGCATGATAAAGGTTCACATGAATCACCCACAAAGATCACTATTGTGGTGTTTGATCCATGTGTTAATGATCTGGGAAGTGAGTGAGAGTCTCATGGACTCACTCTGGAGGTGACATCAAATCATCAAGGAAGACTGAAGAACTCCAGAGGATCCTAATAAAGCTGGGTGCGTGGCCAGCACAGTGGTAGATGAAATACACTGCTGACTACTTGCACACCAGAAAGCATTAATTTGATTCTTCATACATCTTAATGGATTCTAAATTAGCTGTAGCAACCCAGGAAAAGATCTGAGGATCACATTAATGAACTTGCTAATATTCTCTGTTGAAGAAATGGTAACTTTTTAGATTTTAATTTAAAGAGGGGGGGAAACCCAAGCAATATAAGGAGTTATATAATACACAGGGAGAAAATAACATTGAAAATATGGTAACGTCAGTAAGTAATGGATGGTGTGCCTTTGTCTTGACTACTGTCCAGACCTTCAGCTGGAGAAGGGATGGAGCAGTGCCAGTTTTATGCTGCTGAGGAGCCAGTTCATTGAACTCTGTTCTGGACTGCACAGAAATAGCCAGACTAGAGGAAGTTCAGCTATGGATGATGAAGCAGATAAGAGGTTTGCAAAAACTTTTCTGTGAAGAGCAATCACATAGATAATGAAAAGTTGAATGAGGAGATCATGGCAAAAGTACATTTCCTGAGAAGGATAGTCAGGAGGTGCTCAGGAAGCCTGAAAGGCTGCAAATACAATATAGGCAAATAAAAGTGGTATTTTGTTTGTTTGTTTATTCTTATACCACACCAAGTAATCCTTGGAACTCACTGCTGTGAGGTGTCATAAAAATTAGCAGTGTTCTAAAAAAATCCCTGAGTATTTATGTAAGGAGTAAGACCATCTCTGACTAATACAGATAAGAAGAGCTTGTGAATTCAGTAAAGATGGAGTCCTTCCCACATAGTGAAGAGCATAACCTTCTCTCTAAGGAGTGGGAATTTGAGAGAAGCATCTCCATGCAAAAGGCCCATAACAGTAAATAGAAGAAAGATTAAGATTTAAGATTAAAACTGGAGGAAACTTCGATCAGATGATTTTCCTTTCATTTGTAAGCTCCCATTTTAGTGATGATAGTGAAGTGGGATGACAAAATCCAAGATGAAAATTAGAGATAAAAATCCAGTCTGAGCAGGTCCTTTCCTCAGGCTCTGCTAGTGAACTCTTGCTTAGAGCCAGGACAGCACATCCTGAACCAAGCATCCTTTTCACCCAGCCTGCCACAGACAGGCTCATTTCTTCCTTGTGTCCCAGGGATAGATTGTGCTCAAAGCTGTCATCGTCACTGATGCCACTTCCCAGCAGTGTAGCGTGTGAACAGCCTGAAATGATAATCTTCACAAAGAGCCTTGTCTGTATTCTATGCAAGTTTGTATGGAGTAGGTGGGCTGTTCTTAGTGAGTTCTACTGAGATTTCCAAAGAAGGACCTGGGTGGAGTTGAACTGCCTGAATCAAAGGGAGTTGGTCTGAGCCGGGAAAAGGAGGTCTCTCTTTTGACCAGCCTAGAGCTGGGTTTGGCGAGGAGGCTGCTGAGTGCCTTTGCTCTCTCCCCACAGGCTGCTCGGCAGAATGGCCACAGAGGAGCGGCACCTCTCCTCCAGCTGTGGGTCCTTCATCAAGACCGAGCCCTCCAGCCCATCTTCTGGTATCGACGCTATCAGCCACCACAGCCCAAGCGGCTCCTCTGATGCTAGTGGTGGCTACAGCATCGCCATGGGTGGCCACCCCAATGGCCTAGACTCGCCACCCATGTTCAATGGCGCAGGCATTGGCAACGGGTCCTGCCGTAAGCGTTACGACGACTGCGCGAGCGCCATCATGGAGGACTCACCCACCAAGTGCGAGTACATGCTCAATGCAATCCCCAAGCGGCTGTGCCTGGTGTGCGGGGACATTGCTTCAGGGTACCACTACGGCGTGGCTTCCTGTGAGGCCTGCAAAGCCTTCTTCAAGAGGACTATTCAAGGTATGGTGGGAAGGGAGGGAACCTGAGACATTTTCTCTGTAGCAAAAACGGGAGGTAGCTCCAGACATTGCTGAGACTCCAGTGTTTCTGTGTCAGAAAAGAAGGAAAGGGAGGGTGAATGTAATGCCCCTAACCCTCCATCCTTTTATGTGCTTCCTCTGTCCTCTGCTCAGTTCTGCTCCTTCCAAGTCAACCTGGACGTGAAGTTAGGCTTTGCAGTTTATAGGAACATTTGTGAAGTCTTAGCCTGACTGGCTAGCAGATCTGAGTACCTTGCTTGGTGGATCTTCCTGCCTCTGACAATAGGCCTGCTAGTGGAGCAAGATCTGAAAAGGAAATGCTTTGTGCTCTAAAAGTCTATTTAAGGCCCATATGGAGAGTGGATGCCTCTCTCTAGAGATGGTGTCTCTTAAGATATGTTTGCAGCTTGAGGTGGAAGCTCCAGCATTACAAGAGTGGGAGAGGTGCTGTCCTACTAGTCTTAATTGGTGGCCGTGGACTCCATACAGACTTCAACAAAAAGCTGGATAATGGAGCGCTTGGATAAGAGACATTCCTGAGATCCAACTTTTCCAGTTCTACCAACCCTTTTCATTAACATGCAGCTTCTTTGAAGATAAAGAAGTCATGCTTTGAAAGAGCTAGAGATGCCCAGGTTTTGTCAGTCTTGCTAAGGGTGAGAAATTTCTGAGGTGATTTTGAAAACCTCAGTGCATGTGCAGGTGAATTGCAGTGCTTTGCTCTTGCACATACAATTCACACGTGAGGCGGGTGGCCGTGTCCCCAGACTGCTGAAGGGCTGCTGCAGATGTGCGCACACACAGGTACAACAGCATAGCCAAAGGTGGGAGTGCATCCAGGCAGGCTCCAGTACCCATGGATGGCTGGGGTTACTTAACCAAGCAGGCCCATGTGAGCAAACATGCCTGGACGTGCAGGTACTCCCTTTATTTCCTGCACTTTTGAAGTGGAAATAAAAGGACAGGATCACTCACCTTCCAGTGTAACAAGAGCATTAAATTTACCCAACCCTGGTGGGTTCTCTAGAGGCACATATCTAGTGAGCAAGCAGCTGTGTGTGTACTTGGCTGTTGGCTGGGGTCAATAGAGCACACCAACATTTCCTTGTCTCCTGTGACAGGAAAGAAATGCACGTGGGGAGAGCACTCATTTTACTTTTGTTTGCTTGCACTCTGTCGCTGAGGATGTTCAGATTTGGAGTGGACAGAGCACTACAGGGGGCAGTTCAGCCCAGGTTTCTGCAAAATTCGAAGTTTCTGTCTTAATTTCTTACATTCTAGCTGTCTCTCCTTACAGTGATCCAGCTGTGTCAATGACCACTCTGGGTTGCCCCTCTGACTCTTCCTCTTTTGTTATTCTGTGTGGAAGGCATGGCCGTCACTTAGTGCCCTGGCTTCTTCCCTGGCAGGCTTTCTGTGATTTGTCATTGCTGAATCTCCTGTGATTGAATGTGAACTTTTACTTGCGCTTCTGACTGTCAGCACTGCCCCTGTCCCTCCTCCAGCACTTGGACTCCTTCCCAGTGTTTCTTTTTGGCACATTCAGGTGCTAAAGGAGGGACAGAGTAATACACTGAAGCAAAGCCCTAGGGGCTCCTTACATAAGAAGAGACTGAAAAATTAACCCCATATAGGAGCAATACTGGAGCACCTCTATGGCAGAGCAGAGAAGCCCAACCTGGAGAGAGAGAAAAAGGCCTAGGAACTTCTGAAGATTTTTCAGAGAAAATCAAAAGAAAATTATTCAGGGCAGCGGTACCTAGAGCCCATATCTGCCCTGTCCCTATCACAGTCATATACTCTGTGGTTCCCTAATTGATAGCCTATTAACACATAACAGATGGAGGAAAAGGATTAAGTGGAGATTTCTCTCACCCTGTCATCAGCCTGGGCTGGTGACTGAAGTACCAAAATGCTTTTATTCTTAAGAGTGGGAGATTTAAGTGTGCTGTGCCAGAGAATGACCAATTTCAGCTATGGAGGTGAAGGCTGAGCCCAAAGGGATGAGCAGCAAATAGGGCTGCAAGGTTTGGTTCAGTCAAGAACTGAGCTCTGCTGCAGTGCATGCAATACCCAAGCTCAGCCCTGGGTGTGCAGGGGAAGAGGTTTAAGGATCACATGAAGGAGACAGCAAGTGGCAAAAGCATCTCCAAAGGGTATTCATCCTGCAACTCTATTATACTCAGTAGATGTACTGTACATCTAACTGAAGAAATGAGAAAGTCTTCATCCAGGCTGCCTAGCATTAATGTAAGGTGATCAGAAAGCACACAGATGTGTATGCTATATAATTGCATTCCCTGCTGCTATCAAAAGATTTGTTATGAATCTGGTATCTAGGAATGGTGTTGACTCAATGGTTTGAACACAGAAATGTAGCTATGTCCCCAGGATTTCCCAGGTGCTCGAGAGATGCAGTAGGTAAATTAATTCATCAGGCTTTTGTGGTCCTTGACCCACTTCACTTTTCTGTGGTTGAGTATTGAAAGATGAAAAACTGATTACTATTGTGAGAGTACTTAATCTGCTGGCCCTACATTTGGTGACTTTATTATGTAATAAACATGCATGCTGCTATAAAATGGATCTGAAACTGTCCTACATGGTTAGACTATCTCAGTCCTATCTAGATACCCTGATCTTGAAGCAGAACTTTGTGCTATGTCTCCCCTCCAACTGTGCCCCCTCCTACAAATTACTCCAGTTTGCCTGTTGTTTTTTTTTCCCTCTGTATTAACTCATGTAACTCCTGCATATCTTAAGGCAGGAGGATGTTGTGATAGGTGCTCTGCTTCTCCTGCTGCTCCTACAGCAGTGAGAAGAGCAGACATGCAAGCTGCAGACCTTTTTTGAGCCTGACAGCTCTCCAGTTCACTTTCCTGCTTAGCTATGGGAAGCTAGGCTGTCCTGGACAGCACATGAGATGTTGCTTTTCAGATGATTAAGAGAAGATATGGTGAAAGCCTGTATGGATATGGCTGATTATCTTGGAGGCCACTAACACTGCTGTGTGGGAGTTTTTAATTAGTGGTGTTTTTCCAAAAAGAAGCAGATTTTTTACCAAGTTAGACTTTATCAAGGAGAATTTTGATGATAGGAAGAAAAAAGAATTCAGGAAAATCTAAACCATTGTTTCTCTTTAACCTGAATTGGAGTGTTTGGTTTTGTTGAACTAAACCAGGATCATGCAACACATCCTAATTTGGCCCACAGGTTATGGGAAGGTTACACTTGTGACCTCTCTCACGTTGTGTTACACAGCCCAGGAGAAGGGTCAAGGCCTGAAAACCTGTGTGCCCTTTCCACTTTGCAGCACTGGCACTATATGAGATGGAAAGGTGAAAACCTGAGATGACAGCACACACCACTGCACTGCAAGCCTTTCTCTCTCTGGACCCCATGGCTGGGCTTCCCATGCTTTGAGGCAGAGTCAGAAATTCTGAACTGGCTTGATGCATTTTCAACCAGCCAGACTGTCTGGCAAAATTTAAATCCTATATCTCTATCATTGTACTGGTTTGTGCTTTGAGAATCCGTTATATTCTAGTGCCAGTCTGTATTTACCTTCATGATGTAAATGCCCTCCACAAAAACATGTGCCACCGGCACCACCTGACTGTGTGAATATTATGAAAGGTGTAATCTAGCAAAGACAGGAGAGAATCTGAGTTTCAGGCATGTTAAAGTGTGCTGCTACTAGTGCCTAACAGAGGTCAGACTTGAAACCAAGAAATTCACATTACTTGAGTGTAATGAAATGAGTCTGGTACATGAAAGACAATGGATTTGGGGTATTTCTCAATTAATTTTTATTTTTTAAATTTCTATTCCATGGAAATCCTAAAGAAACCTTTCATCCAAATTTAGGGCAGAGAAAATGCTTGAGTTCTTAATCTAACTCTATTCTTTCCTTTACTAGTTTGCTCAGTAGATAGAGCATTATGTATCAGTCAAATATGTCATTATCTTTTGCTCATCAGTTGTTACAACTGGTAGGTAGCTTCTTCTGTTCTGCGTATTAACTAACAACAGTGCTCTGCAACTGTATGAGACCTTTATTATTCAAAATATTCATGGCTATTACTCTGCTTCATCTATTTTTTTTTATCTTCAAGTGGTGACAACTAAGGCTATTTCTAAAATGACCCATTAATGTAAAATAAAAGCTTAAAACTCAGCAAAACACATCTTAATTAAGATTTCTCTCTCTGGTCTTTGCGAATTACCTCATGATGTGTATCAACCCTAAGACTGTATGACAGGACTGGCAAAGAGTGATAACTGTGAAGAGCTGGTTATTGGAAAGGCAGGAAGAAGAGATACATTTACCAATAACTTCCACATAGACAGGTCGTGTATCAGGCAAAGTGCCTGGCATCTGTGAATTCCCTGCTTGACTCTTGCTCGCTTCAGACTCAGTGAGTGTAGCAACACAACCGCTGTGCTGGGATGCTCTTAGGCCAGTAAGGGGCTTAAAATGTGGGTAATGCAGCTCAGAAGACTTGTAAGGGTTTATGACAGGCTCGTAACAAAGTCCGTAGGTTTCTGGGACTTCCTGCGTGGTTTTTTTTTTTCAGTGGTTATAGTGGCTCCTGCAATGGATGGAAAGAGCAGTTGAGAAAGCTTTGTGAACAGAAGAGCATTACCATCCACAGGATTAGCAAAGGGTCTGTGAGATGCAGATGGGAGATTTTGTGTTCCTACAGTAGCAGCCATGACACGCAGGCATGTCCTTGTCTTTCTGTCCTCAGAAATACGTCTGCAACTTTTCAGGTGGGAGTTCACAGCCAAAAACACAGGGGATGTTCTGAGCTTTCCAAAAACTATTGAAGCTTCACCAAGCCCTGAATCTAGTGCCTGAGAGCTGCTCACTATTCACAGCTCTAGCACTTGGATTCAGAAAACCATCTCCAGTGTAGGTCAGTTCTATCAGTTTTGTGCTTTCTCGTTGCCTCAGTCCATTTGTACAGAGAACTCTGTGCCAAAGGATCTTTTCTGTGGAACTTCAGTAAAGTATTTCTGTGTCAGAAACCCTACAGACAATCTTCCTGCCAGCAGGGAGCTTCAGGACCCATGTCCTGTGTCTTAGTGCAAGCAGGAGGCTGGTTTCATTGAATCATAGGATCATTTTGGTTGGAAAGGACCTTTAATATCACTGAGCCCAACCAGCTCTGCTGCTAAGCTGTGTCCCTCAGCACCACATGTCTGTAAGTGAGGTTGTGTGAAACGTCCAAGTCCTTATTTGAGAAGCAGGAGCCAAGTGGACCACCCTCAAGAGGCAAACAGTGTTACACCTATAGCTACTCCCTTTTCCTCTCATGGTATCAAGAGTCCTGAAGTCTTGGTCCTCACTTTTTTTTACTCTTGCTGTATGAGCCACATGAAGTAAAATTGTGGTTAATCCAAGCACTAGGGCATATCTCACCTGTTTTTCCAAAGTCTCATTTTCCTGCAAGTGATAAACCCATTTACTAGGTGGAGAGTTTGGGTTGTTTGTGTTTTTTTTTTTGTTTTTGGTTGGTTTTGTTTTTTTTTTGGTGAGGGCAAGGCATCATTTGAGGTTTTTGTGAGTTTGTGGATTTGGTTGGTTTGGTGGGGTTTGTTGTTTTTTTTCTTATTTTCCAAAAATAGGAGCCTCTACTGAGGCTTGTATATACCTGGGCAAAGGGACATATTCATGAAAGTACACAACAGCCCTGCTGAAAATCTGGTGACTTACTCAAGTGCCTGAATACAGGTTTACAGGTTCAATATTCAAATCACATTGTTTGAAACCTGTGGCTTAAAAAAAGAATAACCTCCTCATGCAGATCATTGTGGAGAGTTTCCAGTGATCATCATGAAGTACCTCTTCTCACACCAGGACACAGGCTATGGCTCCTTGGTTAGAAGGGCTAGTTTAAGTGGAAGGTAACAGAATCCACTCCTTGCACCATCCTGGCCTAGGAGGTCAGACTGGTACTGGTCTGGTCCTGCACTCACTGAGGGCTTTTTTACAATTTTCAGGTTCCTCTTCACGGAGGACATCCAAATCATCTGAGTTAAAAACTATTGATGACAACAGATTGTAGGTACTGAAATGAAAGAGTCATCTGAGCTAAGGGCTTATTGAAAAATCAGTTTGCTTTATCCTTCAGACTATCCCAGTCATGCAGAACAGCTGTACCGTGGAGGCATTACACTGGCTGCCTGATGGGACCTAAGGCTACAGAATTTTGCAAGCAGTTCTTGTAAAGCAAACAAACAAAAGCAGCCACAGAACAAAACAGCAACAACCACAACGAAAACCTCAGCACTCCCCCCAAAAAAACCCTAAACCAAAGCAACAAACCCCAGGAGGGCAGTGTAACAGTTGTTACAAATTTCGATAAAAGGGAACAAATGCAGGAGCTGAGACACCTATGAGATGGATTTCCCTGGGAATTCCTGCTCTCTGCTTTCCAGCCCCAGGGATCTGTCAGAGAGTGGCACCACACTGTTTTCACAACTGCAGCACGCTGTGTCAAATCACATGGGTGAAAGATAAGACTTGAATAAATAGAATTTCAAACTTAATAGCAGATATATGTGAAAATGGGGCTTTCTCTGAAAGTCAAGAAAAGCTGCAGCCATCTGGCCCTCAGAAGTCATCCAGAGAACGAGATGAGAGGTGCAGAGCAGGGCTGAGTATGTAAGGAAGAAAGAGGAGAGGTAAAGAATGGTGAAAAGCAATGAAGAAAAACAAAACAGAAAAAACAGGAGAGAGCTTTTTTTCAGAAACCAGAAGCTGGAAATGTTTAGCATTAAAGACTTTCTTGGCTACTGCTACCTGATTTTTCCTGAGTTTCCTTGTAGAAAGACGTTAGAGAAAGGCAAGATCAGTAAGCAGAGAGCAGCTTGTGCTCTCAGTGCTGTAGTAATTCTGAGCTCAGCTCCTTTGAGGAGCCCTGTCCATAACTTCAGCAGGAGCTGGCTAGGACTCTCCAAGCTCAAGGAGTCATTCTTCTCTTCCCAGTCCTTCCTCGGCCAGAGAGGTATGGTGACTCTGGGGTCTCTTGAGTGACCAAGCTCTTGTGTGCAGTTTTAAGGTACTCCTATTATCTGTGCACTAGAAATTGTGTTGCAAACTGTTTGACAAGTCAAAGGTCTAATTTTACAGTAAGTAGGGTAATTTTGCAGTTCTGCAATATAAAAAAAACCATAATCTATAACTTTAATAGTCCTTAGGTGTTTCTTAACATCTCATCTAAAGATTTTAAAGTACAGTTAAACCTTGATGAACCAAGACTCGCACTCTCCCGATAAGGTGGGTTTGGTGCTTGCAGACAAGCAAACTGGGACACAGAGGGGACGTGATTTGCCCTTCACAGTGACAAATGAAGTCTTAGAACAAATTCTGATCCGATCACCCACCATTTGATTTTTTTTAAAGCCATTTTTTAGGTGAGTTTTGTGCATTGTCATCAGTGGGACCCTAGCAGTTCTTTCAGATCAAAAGTAAGTGTTGTCTGAGTCAAGGAAATCTCTGCTGATAAGCAGCAGTTCAAAGCAAAACCTTGTCTATTAGATTATCCCATTTTCTGCCTTTCTGGGTCATATAATCTCCAGTTCAGAACATACAGGGACTTGACTCAAATTTTATACTCGCAAGCAGACTTGTCAGTGTGCTGATGCTCTTCTGCAAGGCCTTGCAGCACCTCCAGCTGCTGCAGCGAAGGGGAAGCTCTGTCTGAGTCCCTGTGCAGGCAGGCGCGGGTGGTGTGACCGCCAGCCACCGCGAGGCTGCTGGAATTTCGATGAGTTAATCTCATCACTTTATCACAGGGCACTTACAGAAATTACAGGGAGCTATGAGCAGCTCACTGTGCTGGCAGCCAGCCCCAGCACCCATAAAAGAAATTGAGTAAAAAAAAAAAAAAAGAAAGAAAAAAAGTAAAGAGTCAGAGAACTTCATTAAAGTTTTGGAGACGGTAGTTTTTCTTGGATGATTTCTGCTTGGGTAATGCTGATTGTGTCTTCTCTGGTGATGTCCCTGTATTCCTGCAATAATGACAGGCATTGCCTCCAGCTGTGGCTCTCAATCCATGCAGTGCAGAGCATGTTTTGGGGCTTGATATAAAACTTCCATTGACTTCAACAGCATTGTCTGGTGTGAAGAGGCCAAATGCTAAGGTGAGCCAGCTTCACCTTTAGCATTTGTGCCTGGAGGGAGGGCTGGAAGACCCCAGCTAATGGTGCTTTGTCCCTTTAGATTGGGCACAGTGTGCAGAAGGGGCAATAAGCACACTGAACAGAACATCCCACCAGTGCTGGGTGTGTTTTAAACCTGTGCTTACCAGCAGACCACATGGCTACTGCAGTACATGGTGGCCACTGCTTTGGCATGCAGGAAGGGGAGTTTCCCCAGGGCCTGCCTTCCTCTGACTCTGCTCTTGTAACAGTCTCCATCTCAGTACAGAAACACCATTGAGAACTACTTACTGAAGCTGTACATACAGTGTGCATGTGTTAATCTGTACACCTACTCTGACACTGTGACATTTAGTTGTGATGTAGGTTTTGTAGATCATTTCCTGTACTTTGCTTGTCAAGGGATCCATAGGCTGAAGGCGCAGGGAAGCTGAGGGATCTGCTTGAGGAGCTGCCAGGTGAGGGCTGTCACTGCTTCATGCTGTTCTAAGAGCTCAATGCCCTTAGTGTAGCATCTGTGTGTGCTAGAGGGCAATTTTTTGGCCTGAACCGCAAAATATGAAATCACACTTCTCTCTAGGCCTCTGGCTTTAGTGAGGAAGGTAAGCACTGAAACTAAAGCAAAACCTTCCAAACCAAGACTGTTTGAGTGCTATCACAGGTTTGTTTCTGCTGTGTTCCTTCCTGTGTGGGGCACAGCAAGTATTTGATCATGAGGTGAGGGCCTCCATACTCATGGATCTGCAATGTGGTGTAGTTCTGTATCCAAAGTGCAGGAGTTTGTTTATTACCTTGAAATGAAGCCTGAATCTCAATTTCCAGCTCTGAGAACTTTAATACATTGCTAGCTATTGAAATTCAGGTTCTGCACAATGACAAAATAGAGTCTGAATGGAAGCAACTTGTGCGGCACACTCTGCTCCTGCAAACAAACTACATTTTGGTGGCAGGTGTGCAGTGGTGAGGAATGAGGTGGCTGGGTTGGAGGTAGGGGCAAGTTGCAAGTCTTGTGACAAAACCAGAGGCAAGAGATAGAAGGTTCATAACTAGCAGGCATATCACACCTAGGGCTTGCGTGTTTTGGGGTTTCACCCAGCATGGGCCAAGCATAGTGAGATAAATCAAATGGCACTTTCTTAGTTTTGAATCTGTGCTCTGTCTTTTCACTTGGATTTCCAGTGGCTTCTACACCTGCTTAGTTAGTCCAAAGGTGTACTGACCACCTTTAGAGATTGGAATTTATCAGATTGATCATCTTTATTTAGAAGAATGAGTGGCGTAGCACAAGAACACAGAAATCCATTACTCAAGTAGGAGCAAAAAGAAAGTCCTGTCCCAATGTTACTAAAATGTGAGCTCTGCTTCTAATCTGATGGTATACAAAGTCCATACTGTGTGTTTTCTCAGCTCTTACCTGCTCTCCTTCCTATACCTCTGACTGAACTCCTGAATCTCAGTTTCCTGATCAATACCACCAAACCAACTTTTCCATCCTTCTAAACTGGCTGTAGAACTTAGAAATCCTTTTTGGAGCTGCCTGATTTCTCCAGTAGCTAAACTGCCTTAAATGTATTGTCATTGTCAATGTGTCAGTTTCAAGCTTAGGTTTCCAGTCTTGCTCCACAGCAAACATTTAATAGCCCTCACCTCCAAAGTGAATGACAAGATGGAGACAGCTATTTCTGTTTGTTGTCTTCTAGGACTGTGATCCAGTATAATTCCACTTAACATCCTCATATCAGACCTTCACATCCATGTTTCTGTTACATTCTTGTTTTGTGATAAAATACAATGTGACCAGAAATAACTTTGGGATGCTTCTTTCCCTGTGTTGTCTCGGAGGCAGTACTGTGAAGTGGTCATAAATGAAGTGGAATGATGACAGAAATGCTGATGCTCTGAGCAGAGACATGAGGGGCAGGTACATAGGACCAGTAAAGTAAAACTGGAGAGGTTTGCATAGAGAGCTTTTGTTCATTTTACAGCACATCTTATCCATCTCTCTCATTCCAGGCCTACTGCTTTCTTGCTCTTCTATGCCAGCTGGCAGGAGGAAGCAGAGGAGGAAATGCCATTTCTGAGCTCTCTGCTTCCCCAAGCAAGGCAAGAAAGGCCAGGTGACATCTGTCCCACAGACTTGGATTAAGACTGGCAGCAAAGGGAATGCTGCTAATGTCTGAACTGCTCCCGCTCTAAGCTCAGAACTTAAGAGAACAGGCCAGGTTATAAGGGATGCAGCCCAAGGCATGATGATGTGCCTGGAGGACACACTGTGCCTGTAAGCCCAGCTCTGCAGTCAGCCCCATGGGTGGGCAGGTTTCTCCCAATGCCTGGAGCAGTTTTGGTTTATTCTGAAAGGTGTTCTCCTAGGCATTGCTGGGCTTTCTAAGAGTCATCATCAGGCAGCTTGCGGTCTCAGTGTCTGTGTCTGCAGACACACAGCATACACAGACTGATGATGGTGGGAATATCTGGGCACTACAGCCTGTTCCTGGGTGACCATCTCTGTGTTTGATTGCAGGGAATATTGAATACAGCTGCCCGGCCACCAATGAATGTGAGATCACGAAACGGAGGCGCAAGTCTTGCCAGGCCTGTCGCTTCATGAAATGCCTCAAAGTGGGGATGCTGAAAGAAGGTAAGGCAGAGTCAGACTGAGAATTGTTCTCTGTCCCAACACCACCTGGCACTCCAGGCCTTGCAGATCTCCTAAGCTTGCCTTCTGGCTCTCCAGAAGTATCTTCTTACAGACTTTGTAAGAGAGTCAGGATGGGCAGTGATCAAGAGGGCATTCCAGAGAGGGGAGTGGTTCCAGTCAGCACCTTCCCAGAATCATAGAATAGTTTAGGTTGGAAGGGAGATCATCTAGTTCCAGACCCCTGCTATAGGCAGGGACGCCTCCCCCTAGAACAGGTCGCTTAAGGCCTCATCCAACCTGGCCTTGAACGCCTCCAGAGAGGGAGTGGCCATGACCTCCCTGGGCAACCTGTGCCAGTGTCTCCCTACCCTCACTGTAAAGAACTTCTTCCAAACATCCCATTTAAATCTCCCCTTTTCCAGTTTAAACCCATTACCACTCATCCTGTCATTACAAGACCTTGTCAATAGTCCCTCCCCAGCCTTCCTGTAGGCCCCCTTCAGATACTGGAAGGCTACTCTAAGGTCTCCTCCAAACCTTCTCTTCTGCGGGCTGAAGAGTCCCAGATCTTGTAGCCTGTCCTCATAAAGCTATATAGGATATTACTCATAGGAAATTACTTCTAGCACTTGCAAATTTGACAAATAACTGGAAAATGGGTGTGTGAGAGTGTTTCCTTTCCCAAAGGAACCCAAGGCTCTTCTTGCCCCCAAGGTCGTTTTGCAGTGTTGAGTCCAGGAGGCTTTTGCATGATCGTGACTAGGTTGGCTTGGCTTTATCAAGGAAGGGTGGAACTCAAGCAGAGCTATGGCACAGTGTGCAGCAAAGCTCTGCTCACATTCCCACTTGAAGGCTTTTTGAAGTGGTAGGTAACACAAGTTTGTCTGGAGTCCCTGGCCCTCTGTGCTCAACCTGCATTTCTCTTGGCCCATTGATCCATTCAGTGCTCCCTGAGCAGTGTTCAGCTTCTCTCTTGTGCTGCTTTCTCTCCCCTAACTTTGCTCCCCAGTTCTTGTCCATTTGAGGTGAACCGTAGAGAATTCACTGGAAATTAAACACGTTCTTATGGATTAATTCAAAGCTTTGTTTTCTTTGGCTCCCTCTGGGATAGGCAGAAGGTGAGGAGGGGTAAGGGAGGAGAAGCATTGCATGCAGTCCTCTGTGTTGCTGTGGCTGGCAGAGCATGCTACCCTTGGTTTAACTACAGGTAAGAGCAGCTGGCTGTGGTCTGCACAAGTCCTGTATGCTGAAGATGCCAGCGTGCAACTTACTTCCTGATCGTGTATTTGTAGCAGCACTAGGGTTCTCTCATTTCTTGAGAGGCAAGTTGATGGTGACCAGTGTTGTTAAGAATGTAGATTTAGATGTTAAATCTGGTTCTGTTCTTTAATGGTTGTGTAGTTAAATATCTTCGCACACACCAATTACAAAGGGGATGAGACACAGACTTCGGTAGTTTGTCCCACCCTGACCTAAGTGTAGAGGTGATAGACTTCATCCACTGCCAGGAGGGAGGCACCTACTTCTGGAGTTGAAGAGGGACCACTGGAAATCTGCTTCTCTGCATGCAGTAGTTTGGGGAGGGGATGTATCCTCTTACCCGCACACCAATACACACTAGCAGTGCTGGGTGTGCAGGTCAGTAACATTTTTTAGTCTTCTCATATGAGTTCCATAAAACAATGCTGAAAAGCCTGATGTGGCTCCAGCCACTCTGCAGAGCAGCTACATGGGTCCAGGCTTGCTGGCTGCCCTGTATCCAAACAGTTGAGCTTCTTGGAGCTGGCAGAGTCACAGGAGGAGTGACTCTGGCAGACTCTGGAGGAGCAGAGTCACAGGAGCCAGCACTGGCTTGTCTGACTATGTGACCAGACATCCTCTGCTTCCTCTTCTGGGAGTTTGACACAATTCAGAGCAGAGTCCTGTGAGGAGTTTTGTGACTTAGCTTTCAAGTTGTGTGAAAACAGTTACCTCCTTTCAAACCAGAGTTAGCCTGGAAAACAAGGTAGATTTGCTCATACCATTCTATGCCTGAACTCCTGAACCCCATGGGACACTACTCATGGCGAACTGAAAATTTACTCTAAGGCCATTTTTTTCCTGAAGTGTATTTAGTTATTCATACAGGGATTGATTTGACATCATTAAAGCCACTGGGGAAGAGTGGTTTGCTATTGATGTTAGTGTATCTGTGATCCTGCCTATAGTATTTAGAGCTGTGGAATATACAGTATAAAGATTTATTGATGGTAAGGGCATGCAGGAACACGTGACAATATCAAGAGGAGCAGTGGCAATCTGCAAACAGGACTCCGGTGTCCTAACAAAGAGTGGTCAAGTGATGTTTGGTAGGCATGCTTTTTCTTACTCTTTCTTTTGCTTAGTTTCCCAGGCTGAGAAGTAAGAGCAGTACTGCTCTGCTTTGCAAAAGGATTGGGAGAACCAATTAGTTAGCTTTATATGAAGCCTGTTGGAAGCACAATATGTTAATATACAGAAATCAATCAATACACATCTTTAAAAGCAAAATCCCAGAGCAGAACAAAATATTTTTACAGTTCTTGGCCTCCACAGAGCCAGGAGTTTTTGGAAAGAACATCCATAATTGCTTGACTCACTCAAAAATGCAGAACTGAAAAGAGATTTTGGATTAGAAAAGGTTAGTTGTTTTTTTCTATCTCTGATCTGTCATCCTATTAGCTCATCTTTCCCTCTTCTCTGCCAGGGCAGGAGTGTTCCCAGCTGTACATTTCTAGTAATTTAACTGTTTTTAAAAGTCCCTGATATCTTGGTTTCCCCAGAGAGCCCATTTTGCAGTATCCAGGCATTTATTAGGACAAGATTTGTCTTGATACTTGACCTAGGATTTTTTTTCTCCTCTCAGTAGTTCCTCTTCCTACTTTGCCTCTTTTTTTTCTTAGATTTGTCCATAACAAAAGGTTGCTAAGCCAAGTTCTTTCTCCAGCTTGATTACTAGGAATTTGAAGGAAAATGGTCTTATGGTTAAAGGCAAGATCTAGAAACCAGTTCTTGACAGACTTCTCCTTGATGTCCTCTGGGCTGGTAACTTAGTGGAGATATTTCTGAGTAAAAAAACTGTCCTTCCTCTGAAGAAGATGAGTATGATGTGCCATTAGTACCTAATCAAGGCTTCACAATTTCTTCTCATTGAGGAAAGGTTTACCTGGTTATTATCATCATACATACCACCTGCTGCCCACTTGTGCATGGGCCATGAGCCTGTTCTTCAGGTGGAAGGTGCCAGGATTCAGAAATGGCAAAAATAGGTAACAAGGACTTCAGGCTTCTGCCTTACACTTGAAATGCTCAGCTTGATGCTGCAGAAGAGACTTGGGCTTTCTCCTTGGGGAGTGCATAGGAGGGTTGCCAAGCATCTTCTACATGAGGGTCACCAGACATATGCTTTCCTTCCTACATGGCTGGCAGCTAGTTGAACAGCTGTGAATGTAGCCCTTTAAGATCTGGGGAGACTGGCCTCAACACAGAGGTGCAGGTTGTTCGGGCAGTGCTGAGTGAATGAGGATCAGGGCAGGAAGAGAGCCAATGGAGCAATCAATAGGTGTCTCAGATATCCAGGCCACTTTCTTTAAGAGAGCTCCGATCAATGCATTGCAATGAGGGAACTGCAGGGACACCAGAGCTTTGCTGTCTCAGGTTCTCCTGGCGTGACGCTGCAGGGCAGGCCAGACTCACTGGGGAAAGCAGCAGGCGGAAAGCTCTGCCCACGGAGCCCAGCTGGCTCAGATGTCTGAAGTGCTGGCCTGTCTGGCTGCCTGTCTCTCACTTTTCCCTTCCATCTGGAGCATGCCCCTAGAGAGCAGGGTTAATTAGCCCCTCACTAGCAGGCTCGGATAGGATGCTGCTCAACCTGGAGTCCAGAATTCCATCAGACTCCAGTCCCAGTGCCTCTGTGGAGAAGCACTATCCCCAGAACACTTGTGCTGTGCTGCTCTTGCTGAGGCACCAGCCGGCAGGCAGTGCAAGATGGTGCATCTTCACAGTTTCATCCAGTGGAAGTGTGTGCCCCTCTGCTCTGCAAAAATCAGGGAAACCTGAACAACCTGTGATACTACTGACCCCAAATGGAGAAGATGCTACCTACATAGATGCCTGGCTGGTGGGGATGGCGTGGAGGAAAGCTTGCCCTGCAGCCTGTACAGGGGCATTGTTCAGAGCTGGACATCCCTGTCTTTGGCCGCTCTGTTGTCCTTCTTGGCTCCCAGAACAGTCTGTGTTATGCCCACAATGACCAAAGTGTAGCTCTTTAACTCTGGGATCCACAAAGTGGATCTGAATTTCTGCAGCTCTGTGAGTGGTGGTTGGAGACATTTCATTGGTGTTGGCAGATCTTTTAAAACCCTGTCAGCTCTGGGGAGAACGTGCCCTTGCCCTTTGCACCTAGCCACACGTGGCTTTTCTGTTCTGCAGTGGTCTGGTTGGCTGCAGGGGACAGATGTCATTTCAGATGACACATGGCGTGTGTAAGGGGGCTCAGAGGTTTGACTTTGGATGTTGGCTGGTTAAATGTGACCTCACAGCATTGCCCTTCACAGCTCTGCTGCCTCTGAAGTTACAGTCCTGTGTGTCACCTTGCAGAATGGTACTGTGATGAGGGCAATGATGTGGGTACATCTCTGTGTGTCAGTGCAGTGGGTTGACCTTGTCTGCCCACCAGGTGCCCACCAAGTTGTTCTTTAACTGCCCCTGCTCAGCAGAACACAAGAAGAAAATATGATGTAAAGGCTCATGGGTTGAGATAATGACAGGGAGATCACTCAGCAATTGCTGTCACAGGCAACACTTGGAGAAGAACTTAACTTTCATTTGTTGCCATTTAATTAGAGAAATAAAAACAGAACTCAAAGCATCTTCCTCTTACTTATGCTTCTTCATATGCTCAGCTCACTCATGGTGTCTGCCTCCTTCCACCCTGAGCAGCACAGGTTTGTGGAGACTGGGAGGTTGTGGTCAGTTCATAAGACTTGATCTCTGCTGTGCTTTCCTTCTCATGCAGCTCTGAGGAAAAGGACCTGGGGGTCTGGGTGGATGAGAAGCTCAACATGAGCCTGCAGTGTGCACACGCGGCTCAGACAGCCAACCGTGTCCTGGGCTGCATTAAGAGAGGCATTACCAGCAGGGCAAGGGAGGTGATTCTCCCCCTTTACTCTGCTCTTGTCAGACCCCACCTAGAATACTGTGTGCAATTCTGGAGCCCCCAGCACAAGAAGGACATGGAACTGTTGGAGAGAGTTCAGAGGAGGGCCACGAAGATGATCAGAGGGCTGGAGCACCTCTGCTATGAGGACAGGCTGAGAGAGTTGGGGCTTTTCAGCCTGGAGAAGAGAAGGCTTCAGGGAGACCTTATAGCAGCCTACCAGTATCTGAGGGGGGCCTACAGGAGGGCTGGGGAGGGGCTGTTCACAAGGTCTTGTAATGACAGGACGAGGGGGAATGGGTTCAAATTGGCGGAGGGGAGATTTGAACGGGATGTTAGGAAGAAATTCTTCACAGTGAGGGTGGTGAGGCACTGGAACAGGTTGCCCAGGGAGGTTGTGTCTGCTCCCTCCCTGGATGTGTTCAAGGCCAGGCTCGATGAGGTCTTGAGCGACCTGATCTAGTGGGAGGTGTCCCTGCCTATGGTGGGGGGGTGGAACTGGATGATCTTTGAGGTCTCTTCCAACCTAGACCATTCTATGATTCTATGATTCTATGCTGCTCCTCTGCACCAGTGTGGGGTCCCTCCCACACAATACCATCCTTCAAGAGCTACTCCAGGAGAACTGTTGCTATTGTGTCTGGAGCATCTCCTCCCCTCCTTGGAGGGAGTCTGGTAATAATGTGTATTAGGTTGCTGAAAATCATTTGTCTTCTGCTGCCTGCCAGAGCTGAGACTTATCTCCTCACAGTCTTGCTCATGACTGAGGCCCAAGTGAAACTTTCTGAGATGCATGTGGCTTCTGCCCAGTTTCTAGCAGGCATCACTGGTTGTCTTCCAAGAAAGAGGGCAAAGACTGAAAGGACCCCGAGGATGTGTCCTCTAGTAGACCAGATATACCTTATTTCAGAAAGCATAAAATATTTCTGGAGTCCCACTTATCTACATACATTTCTTGTGTTAAAAGCAGGAGTGAGAATTCCCAGGATAGGAATCCTGCCCTGTATGAGGTGGTTTGCTCCACTGTAAATGCATTTGAAGAGAAGTTTTCCTCTTGCCCAGCCTCCTGGCTCACGGGAGTCACCCAGCAGTGTGATGTCTACAGCTGCAAGGAAGGAAGATGGTCTTGATCTGGATGCAGAAAAGGGAGGCTGTTTAACGGCAAGAGAGGTCAGGCAGTGATGGAGGGAAGGCATGTGATACATTTTACCTACATGACTCTGTTTCTTCCCAGAAGTGTGTCTGCTTTGGGGTAGTAAACCCAGGTACAACATGTCTTTCCTAGGCTAGACTCCTTTGCTCCTCGTGCTTTTCTGTAAGAAATAATGGAGAATATGTTGCAGTTAAACAGGGCATCCAAATTCTTTGTTACAGTTCCCCCAAACTTGAACTTCTATCAGTCTACTCTCATTTCTGATGTAGTAATTTCCGGACCATGTGGATACTGGTGCTGTGAGGCCAGGTGTTAACATATGAATGAGAAATAAGCAGAGGAGAGCCTCCAAGTTCATTCAGCTCTTAGTTGTGCCTCTTTTCCTCCTGTCCTTGGTGTCTTTTAGAATACCCTTGTGCTGCCCAAGTGTCTGCATCTCTGTGAGTGTTGGAGGTGATCCCCCTTCAGACATGGAGGGCATGTAATCTCCAGATTTCAGAAGTGGCTGTCTCTCAAACACGTGCTTCTCCTGTTCAAGACTCTTGCTAGTTAGGAAACCTTAGCCAGAGGAACTTTGCTAGTGTTTACTCCTAAATTTGTAGTTTCCCTTGCCAGCTGCAGCCACAGGCTGGCGTTGTAAATGTTTCCTGAGTAAACAAACCTGTCACTCTGGGCAGGCCTGGCTCTGTGATGTTCTAAATTGGGTGCAGTTGTCTAGTATCTAAACAATGGTTTCCATGTGCTGGCAATCCAACTGCTTCCACTTAGTAACACTGCCTCCATCCTTCTCTCAACTGCAGGTAACCAAGTAAACAGCAGAGCTCCTTGCCAGCAACATAACCAAAAGAAGGAGGTTCACTCTCTTTTCAAGTGGAAGCTTTCAGTGGAGCAAAGTGTTTCCAGTAGCACCTCCCCTCTCCCTCTGGCCCCCAGACCATGGATTCTCAGAAAGATTTGATTTCAGTGAAAGCTCAGCTGACATCCCTGCAATATGCTCAGGTTCTTGCTTTGTGCTTCCTGGGAAGGCTGAGAGCTCCTCAGGGATTCTGGGTAATTGGGTTAGTGGCCAGCTCATGTCAGGAAATTAAAAGGCAGTCCTGATCAGGTTGCTGCTGCATGTGATTTAATGGCTTTGTATTTATAGAGTCTTCTGCCTCCAGCCGGTGCCAGAAATATCACTGATGGAGGCATCCAAATGAGTCAAAGAGAATGACAATTATTTTTCTCTAAAATACCCATGTGTTTAAAAACAGACAGGCAATCCCTGTCCTTTGAAAGAGGGCCTCTAGGTACAGTGAGTGGCATCCTGCTGTCTTTATCATCCACACTCAGCTATTTTCCAAAGCATAAACTGAGCATTTGTGATGTGTCTGGAGCTGAACTTGCTGATGGTGTGACACAGATCATGTTCTGCCTTAGACAGGATGGTGATAGTTCTCCAAAGAGGAGGCTTCCAGTGGGTGGGCTGCCCACAAAGTCCACTGATGGCACCCAGCATCTGTTCTTTGGCCACAGGACCAAGAAACCTGTCTACACTTTCTGACATATACAATGGATTCTGAACCTCTTCAGTTTGGTTCCTCCCATTTATTTTGAATTATTAATCTGCCAAGGTTCTTGCCACAACTAAGTAGCTCTCCATTCATGAACATGGGCTTCCAAACACAAAGTCCAGGCTCTGCCAATGTACATCTCTGGGGGTTCAGAGAGGCATCACCTCTACAGATGTTTACAAAAAACACTTTGTGCTTTCTGTCACCAGAAATGGTGCTTAATACTCTTATAACTTGTACAAAAAGGGCAAGTTGACAAAAGCTGCAACCATCCAGGGATGTTTAGACCCCAGCTATTACATTTGGGCATTTCTTGCAATGCACTAGCTAAAATTCTCTGAGGTGTGCAAGAGTTGGGTGGGACCGAATGCATGTCCCTCCGTTCTGCAATACCTTAAGGCATGTGCACCTATACTTTCAGTCTCTGGTGACTTACATTCACTAGTGACTCATCTTTGCTGAGATTCTTAGTCTTTTCCCCTGACTCACCTTCGAAGACTGTGCCAGCCCTTAGGCTTCTGAGTATCCTGAGAGGAGTTGCCTGGCACAGCTGTTCTAATATAAGAATGAAATAATAAGTGGACTCTAGTTCTTAGTGCTGGAAACGCCACTGCTGAGATGAGGACCTCAGGACAGACTTCGAAGCTGCAAAGCCCAAGTAGAACTGCTCTAAGAGCTGGCCAAAGCAGCAGCAGCATGGTGTGTTGATGGGTCTAACTCCCTCACCTCTGTGGATCTCCACCACAAGCAGGCCTCTTTCCTTGCAGCGCTGGGGGCCTCTCTATTATGTCATGTATCTTGATCCATGTCTTGATTCTTCATCCATGCTTATGCTTCTCTGCCTGTTCCAAAAGGCTCAGAAATTCTACCTAAGCAGACTGAGATAGAAAACTGGGCTAGGAAAAATGTTGGTTTGACTCTGCAGGAGATCCTTTGTTGTTCAGTGGAGTATCTGTCATCATTACTCCTCAGGTAAGTGTCTGGCCAATGAGATTAATGTGGAGGGGCCAGGTTGTCTCTGTTGCCTCTCAAGGGAGCTATCAAAGTAAGGTGAGTTTAATCACATGCAGGGCTGCAGGTTCCTCTAGGCAGCAAGCACCTCTTTGGAGATGTAGCTCTGGAAAGTCACTGGAGCCAGAGCTTTGTCATTTCTTTAGGTCCTCTTGTGAAAGACATCCTTGATCTTTTCCTGGCAAGCATGTGCCTGCATCTTTTCCTTTCACACAGAACTCCTCAACCTGCTGCTATGCAGGCATTGCTGCCGTGGACGACATAACCAACAAAGATGTTGTCCTGCTTCAGGCTGTTTAAAGGATTGGGATGAGAAGCAAAGGAGAACATTTGCATGGACCATGGACTCTATGGGTGCATGTGTGTTTGTGGAGATTATTACAGAGAGCTGAACAAGGTAGTAAGGTGTTCTTTAGTCCCTTTAGCTCTTGTTAATTCCTGAATTTCCAGGGTGATTGAGAGATGAGATGAGAGGCTCAGCACAGGAAGGAAGCTGTACATTAGAGAGACAACAATAACTCATGCTGTAGAGACACCTCTACAGAGCTAGCAGCCATGCAGCTGGCATTGAAGAAGGTTTGGTTTGCAAGCTGTGTGCGTTACACTAGATCCTGTTTGCTTTGGACCAATCACCTGGGACGTGCTGCTTTTCCATGTGAAGAGCAAGGATGCATTGTATCACTGCTCCAAGCCATATGACAGCCTCTGCAGCAGGTATTACCAGGTAACACAGGGCTAACCCATCCCTCTGAGTCCAGGGACTCTATAGCCAGACAGACAGCAAAGGAGCATCCCTACCTGACCAACATATCCCTGGAAATATCAAAAGTGGAGCAGGCTGCAACAACCTGCTTGAGCTGGTCTTATCTCTCTATGGATCTTTACAACACAGGAGATGGATTTTTTTGTCTCCACTGCCCACCTCCCCAGGCGAGTTCCCCACCCTCCCAAGTATCATTCCCAGGCTTGCTGACCTGCACCATGCTTGTTGCTGGCTTTTTCAGGCCACGCTGACCTCAGTTTGTTTTCTTGTGTTTGTAATGAGTTGGCAATTGCACCAGTCTCATCTGCAAGAAGATTTTCCAGGCACTGGCCTCTCTTTGCAGGAGTGTAAGAGTGTAATGGTATAAAGGAATCTTATCCTTTTCACATGTTGGAATCTCAGAGTAACAAAAGAGAGTCTCTCCACTGCTGTTAGACAGAGATGCCTTTCCCTGTGGTCTGTTTCTTTCCCCATCTTGGCAAACCTAACTTCTGTGGTCACTGTTCTCTATTTCCTTGATAGAACTCCTCCTGGCTCACTCACCCTATTGTCACATCCTGTTGTCTCTCTTGAAGTTCAGAGCAGAAATGGAGAGGGAGATTCTGTATAAGACACCTTAGCAACAGCCCTTCTCCCTTCCTTTCTGCTCTGACCTCAACCTACAGTTTCAATCTTCTTTGGGCAGTGCTAATCGATGCACTTTGCCTGCAGGTCTTGGGGACTGGGACATCTCTATTAGCTACAGAGCACCACCCCAGCTCAGACCCTGGGAGACAAAGCAGGCTGCACTGGTGCAGAAACTACAGCTCAAGGGTTACGTGGGCAGTCGGCATAGGGCCCAGCTGGTGCCTTGGAGAAGCTTAGCAAAAGCAGCCCTGTGGGTACTGCTCCATGGCCAGCACTTGCTCTGTGTCCTCCATGGTTTTTCCCTGCTTGGTCTAGACACATATTGCACCATGCAAACCCTGTACCTTGGCTGCTATGTTAGCTCTTTTGGCAAGATAGATATTTCTGTTCCTATCAGTTCATGAGCATGTGATAGGACTCGATGGAAAATGAGGTGAGGTTAGTAATTTGATGAGACAGCTGACATTGGGCCTAGGCTGCACTTCCCACTGGCCAGGCCTCAGCTTCACAGGGCTTTTAAGAGTATTTTTAGTCCCCAGAAAATAAAAGAGAAACTAAACCTGACTCTGTGCTGTCACCTCTGCACACTCGGCTATTTTTACTTCCAACAGGCTTGGCCTGGGTCCAGCTTTTTAAAAAAGCTGGAATTATTTTACTTCCATTAAGAAAAAAAACCCCAAAGCCTGATGTTATCAAGTCAGCAAGGGGACATCTGATCCCAAAGTTGTCAGGCAGACGTCTCTCCAAGGGGCATGTCAGAGAAACGCAGGGAGCTTGAACAGATCAGCAGATCAGCTCTGCCACTGCAGAAGCTTGGTGCTGGCACAGACCTCTCTGCAAGAGCCACTTGGAACACGAGTGGCACCCACAGGACACTTAGAAAACTGACACTGCTGCCCCAGGCGGGATGATGAGCCGAAGTGTCCTGTCCTCCTCCATGCTAGGTCAGAGGAGGGCTTGGACAGGCTGGGGAGCTGAGAGCTGCTGTGGCAGAGGCAGAAGGATGGGGAGCCTGGACTCTTCAATGATCAGCAGCACTTCTTGCAGCACAGGTGGTTGGGAGGAGTGGGGCATATTTCTAGCACAGATAGCCTTCATTTCTGGGGAAGCAGCTGCCAGGAAACAAGGGGTGGTACTTTCGAAACGCTGCCCTGCATTGTTACATCTCACATTGCTAAGTCCTCCACTGCTGCCCTGGCAGCCTCTCCATGCTGATACAGTCAAGAGGGAGGCATTCAGGAGTGGTGTAGTGGGTTTGCAGTGACCTGCCCCCCCACCTTTTAGAACCCCGGCTAGAACTCAGAAAAACACACTGGAAATTAATAAATGAAGCTTTATATTTACAGCAATGCGAATATACAAGCAAATATTTACAAGATATAACAGATATTTACAGAAATATATAGTAAAATAGAAATACAGACACCACACCCCTCCTGGAGACCAAAATCCCCAGGAGAGGGAAACCAAACCCCCCTGTACCACCTCTCCCTCCTCCCCCCAGCTTTATCTCACCACTTGATGATGCTGCAGATAAGCTGAAGATCGGTCAGAAAGATTAGTGGCAGGAAGGAATGAATGGTTTTAGTAATTTTACTCTGAATTAGTTCAAAGGCAGAGATACAAAGGAAAGAAGCTGGTGAAGCCTGCCCGGGACCCAGAGCCGACTGAACTGCGCAAGCACACTGGCTTATCTGGATGTTTTGGGAACATTCTAAAACAACCTTCTTTCTTCTCTCTCATTCAAAACTGGGTGAAGGGACACAGTGTTTAATTTCTCACTCTCAGGCAGCAGTCTAATTTCTCACACAAATTCTCCAATTAGCTCAAACCAACACAAGTGGCTATGGTGGTGACAGTTTGGCAGGAGGAGTACCTTCTCGCCTGGGAACTGGCCAGTTCTGATCCATGTGAGAAATGGGTTTGTGCAGGGACTGGAAGGCAAGGCAACTGCTTTCTCTTGGTGCTGCCTTGTTGTCAGCCCATAGCACCAAATCCCATTTAAGAGTTTTCAGTATGGACCAGCTGCATCTTCCAAGTGGCCACTGCACCTTGCAGTTAAAGCTTACATGGCTGCATGTGGGCTAAGAAATTGCCCATGGGATTACAGTGTGTTTACTATTTGGCCTTGCTCCACCCCTCTCGTATCTCTGGTTGCATCCATTTCTTCTCTGCTTAGTTCTTTCCTTCATGCTGCTTCTTTGAGTTCACTCACTGCATTTTCTTACTCTATTTTAATGCCCCTGCATAGTAATCAGCCTGCTATCTTAAAATCAACCACTGAGGAAATTAGAGTAGAACAGCAGGCACTAGCAAGCCACGTGAATACCACAGCCAAGGACCAGGTCCTGATTTTTGGCCATGTCCTTTATTTCCATCTAGATATGACCCATTTGCCTGACAGATTTTTGGGGAAGAGGTTTTGCTGTGATGCTTATATCTGGAGTGTCACAGTCAGGAACTTGAGTTGAAATATTTTTGTGTGCTGTAGCACCCACAGTTTGCTGCACCCTGTAGCTGGCACTGAGATGTGCAGCGTAGGGGTGAGCCTGTCCACTAGCTCTGTGTCTGGAGTGATGGGGAGAGGGTAGAATTGTGGCACTGCAAATGCTGATTGAAAACATTTGCCTCAAGGAGTGTCGCACAGGATAGGGAACAAGAAGAGGACAAACTTGTTCAGAATTAACAAGCCAAAGTCCTTGGGCAAACAGACCTCTATCTGCTCAGTGAGGGAAGGAGGGATGGAGGGCAAATCTCTCTGCATCTTTTATCTTTTTTTAATGCACTTAAGTCCTTTGTGTCCTTATAATCTGATTGAGGGTCCCTAATACTGCTGCAACCTGTGCAGCCTTCCCTCTACCAAGGACTGGAGGATGGAATGCTTCTCTTTGGGAAAAGAAAATGAGCTGCTTCCCCCATTTCCTCCCTACCCCTCCCTCCCAATCTTCCCTCCGTGCTGCTTGTCAAACGGCACGGAGAAAGCATTTTGGATGGCTGTGCATTGCTTTCTCCTGGGCTGAGAACTACATCTTCCTGTGCCAACCACATCATGCCACTGGTGTCAGAGAATGGATTCCCCTGTGACCCTTCTTCTGTGAAGGTCCTGGAAAGTGGTGACTTAGACTTAGAAGACCTTGCAGCCTGTTCTAGATTGTTCTATAATCTTTGAACAGTATATTCCTGACCCTTTAAAATTTCTCACCTGGTTACTTGCTTTACTGGCAGTTCCTGAAATTTGTCTCTCCTTCCTCTCCTGACTTACAGGTAGATGTCCTTCATACAGCAGAGCATGAATCTTCTCTCGGGAAACCAGGGCATATTTACAAAGGGAAAGAAATCATGGGTGGAAGTGAAAGTTCCCTGCTTCATCCAGGACTTCATTAGTGTTGTTCCTCATGGATTTCCCTAGATAATCTCAAGTTTGGGATTCCCTGGATGCCCTGTCTGAAATCATCTCTGGATATGTTTTGGCTTCCAGGCTACTTGCTGCTAGAAATGGAAGTAAAAGAAGCAATAGGCAGCTTTTTCACTGACACCTACTATGTATTGCAGGACTAAAGTGGGTACTTAGGCCCACTGGGTACTTAAGGATGTCAGTGAGTTCTCCACACAGAGTCAGAAGTATAAAATGGAGTAAGGAAAGGAAATTATTCAGTGTGATCTGAGTTCACCTATTTGGCTTCATATTTTCCTCTGCATCTTTAATGTCTGCTGTCCTCCCATAGCAGGCACTTGAAGCAGCAGGTCCTTTGCTCTGGAGAGCCCCAGGCCTGCTCAGTAGGAGCAGCAGGACTCTTAAAAGGAAGCAGCAGTATATCAGTAATAACATCATGCCTGTGAGCTTCTGTCCCCACACACCATGAAGCCATGCAGGCTATGCCACCTATATCTCCTAGGGGTGCTGCTACTGCCAGAGAGATTTTGCCATCAGACTGTAGAACTGAGTGCTTGTGGCCTGACTGATGATAGTTATTCTTTTAGGTACCATCTATCAGTCAATCTGGGTTGGATGCTTAAGGTGTGCAGAGCTTCAGGATCTAGATGTTGTGACAAGTAGCAGCTTTGTGTGGGGCAAGTGGGACTGGTGTGAGCGCTACAGTAAAAGCTTTCTCTTTTTCATGATGTGGCAAAAGTAAGTGACAGACATGAGCCTCTTCTTAGGATAACATATTTGCCAGCAGACTGCAGGTTTGTCAGATCTACAAACTATTCAAAAAGCATCACTTCAGAACTGACTTGGAGCATTCATATTTATGGAGTGGATTGATTGCAAAATATTAGTGGCTTCACCTGATTAGTGGTAAGTGTATCACGTAACTGGTTCATGCGATCAGACCAGATGGACTTGTGTGTTGCTAAAGAAGCACTGCCTTACTACATGTGTCAATTCAAATTTTTATTCTCTGAATTCTCCTACATTTACCTTGACAGATTTATTTTTGTGTTTTTGCAATAGCTGTTTCTCCTGGACAGACTTGAGTTACCCCAGCTGCACAAGAACTGATTATAACCAGACCTGACACCTGGATAGCTACCTATGGCTTTGCTCACAATTCATTCTTAACATCACATTTTGTACTAATGCAGCATCTGGGCTAGGGATGCTGCTATGGCTTTGTGCATGTGGACAGTCACTGGTGCGTCCCAGTCACAGAGAATTGTTTTCAGTGTGCTATTTACAGTTTGAGTCTCTGTGTTTTGAAAGAGCTGCAAGAGTTTTTTCAGTATCTCCCTACTACAGCTTTATTGTTGTTTTGTTGTTTTATGGGTTGAATTTGGACCCCAACGAATTGGAATTTACTGACAGAGTAAATTACTAAACAAATTCAGAACTTGGAAGTAAAATGAAAGTTGTATTTACAAAAATATAGAAGTATAAAATACAACGAATATGTACAAAGTATATTTACATAATTTTACAACTCAACAACAATGCAAGGACCCCCTTGTACAATAATTCAGCTTCCCCCACCCTGGGCAGCCCAGAGGGACTGCTAGCAGTCTCCCACCCTCCCTTTCCCTTCCCAGTAACTCACAGACACAATATGAGTCAGTTGAGCCAGCAGGTCATATGGGAGATAAGGAAGCCATGCAAGCAAGCAAAGCCACAGAGAGAAGAAAAAAGGGCAGAGCAAGTTTGTGCTACCAAGCATAAGCTGTCCAGCAAGCAAATGGAATGATATAAACCTCTCAGTTATAGTCTGTGTCCAATCCCTAACTTTATTTACCTTTTACTCAAAGTCTCTGGAAAATTCTTCTTGTTTGAAATTAGGAACTAGGCTAAAGTACTAGCTCTAAACTGTAACAATTGTTTCTGTTTATTTGAGTTCTACTTCTAGTAAAGTTGCCTTACTTGATCAATACTAAAACATCAATTCATAGTTCATAATCTATTTGCTATAGGTCACTTTTTCAAATACAAAAAGTGAGAGGTCAAAGAACATTTAACTTCTCATTTTTAAGAACAATCTAAAGGCTTTTTTTATAACTGCAGGTCTGATTGACATTTAAAATCTTTATCTTTAAAGGCAAGAACACCCAGAGGGCACTGAGGTCTGAAGGTTTTCATTTGTCCATCAGATCAATAGTGATTCAAAAGTTTGAATGGGTTAATTTTGTCTCTGTTAATGTTTTGAATAAAAGTAAAGCTCACAGCAGCATGGCTAGAGCTGGAGGCAGTGTAGCTGTGTTATTGGGATTGCTGGGTTCAGATGAGATCTCAAGAGTTTGGGAGAGAGAAGCTCCCTAGAGTGTGGAGAATGTCTTACTTAGCAAATTTTAGCAGTTGCATGTCAAGGTTCCCTGTGGCACTAAGGAATCATGAGGATTTATCTTCTTTTACCTACAGGTGTTCGTCTGGATCGAGTCCGTGGAGGGCGTCAGAAATACAAGAGGAGACTGGATTCTGAAAGCAGCACTTACCTGAGCTTGCAGATCCCTCCCCCAGCTAAAAAGCCATGTACGTACTGGTCTGGAGTTGTGGTCCTCTGAGCAACCACTGTGTTGTTTTTTTACTGGTTTCCTAATAGGTACAAGGGAGCAGTTGTCATTTCCGATTCCCAGATCAGTCACCAGCTCTAGGGTACTTTAGTTCTGGCCATAGTGTGGAGGCAGATCAAGTACCTAAGATACAGCCCAGCTGCTTTATTTATTGTGCCCAGGATTAAATACCAGACTTTTCCCAGGAGGTCATGTAAATCTATTTAGTAATATTCTCATCTCTCCCTGTATCCAAGCTAACAGGCTGATTTCTCTCTTCCATACTACCCGTAGTTGTATACATTTTCCATATCCATATCCAACAACTGATTATTCATGCCTCCTCCTACCTTTGTTAGGCCTATCTAAGGCAGTGGCTGACAGCCTTACAGCAGCTTCCTGCTTTTGTCATCCCTGTACAGAGCTGGTTTGGCATAGGCAGATCACTACATCTAGTGTAGATGCAGTGTAGTCTTCTCCTGTTGTGACTGAAAGCATTCCTAATGTCCTAGGGACTCCATAGCCATGTCTTATCTCAGGAAGGTCTTTCTAGAAAGGGCTGTTACAATAGCTTACATTATGAGAGAGACAACAACAACAACAACTTCTCCTTTGTAACGTGCAGTGACTAAGATCGTTTCCCACTTGCTGGTGGCCGAGCCAGAGAAGATCTACGCCATGCCTGATCCAACCATGCCAGAGAGCGACATCAAAGCCCTGACAACCCTCTGCGACCTGGCAGACAGGGAATTGGTGGTGATCATTGGCTGGGCAAAGCACATCCCAGGTAAACAGGAGGAATTACAAAGGTGGAAGGGTGAACAGCAAAGGAACTGTTAATTATCACTGTCCTTATCAGTTTTGTCTTCAACCAGGAATTTTATATGCAGTGATGTATGAAAACTACTGTCACAAGAAACTGCTTGTGGTGTGCTCTCATTAGTAACAAACTCCAGTGGCGCAGGTGCATGAATTGATCACTTTCTGTGTGCATGTCCTTTGGTTATGCAAAAGGCAGTGAGACAATATGGTAAAGTTTTTCGTTGTGCCTGGCATTGAGTGGCACAGCAAAATCACGTGGGAAACTACGCTCAGGATGGTACAGTGGATCTGGGAGTTTTGCAGTGCTTAAATATGACCTGGGTCTGTTGTATTTATATTTATAGATTAATAAATGTTATAGCAGTGACTGAACTTCACAGCTAATGACAAGGCAGGTACCCACCTTGTCTGTAGTGGGCATTTTAGTCTGAGTCAGGAAAGCTTTTACCATACTAGATTCATCACAGAACAAGTCCCATTGAGAATGAGAACCTACTCTGTTGTCAGGGAACCTCCAGGCTTCTGCAATGACAAATAATAACTTATTGGCAATGTGGCTGGCCTCAGAAGGCTATATCCAACACACCTGCAGGTAGGATGGACTCAAGCTAAAGTCACAGACATGGCCCTCGAGGTTCTAGTGACAAAAATTTGTAGTGAGAAGGGAAAACACTCCCTCTCTGTAGTTCACCCCACTTCTGACAAAAATAGATAGGGTGGATTTGAGTGTGCAGCAGGTTAGCCAGGGAACTTAGGGATGCCCTTGGGATTTACATGGCTGGTTTCCAAAGACTGCTTTAGATGCTCACTATGAACAACTCGCTACAACTATCTCCTGCCTTCTGTCTCTGTTCATTGTGTCAGGAGAATCTCTGACGCTCAGCCACAGAATCACAGACTTTAACTCATATTGCACATTGTCTGTGTCTTCCGCTGCTCAGGTCTATGTTCTCTTGCTTTGCTTCTTGGTTTTAAGTTCTTCCTTGGTGAGGCATCTTAGTAGAAGCGATCAGACAGTTTAGTTCTCTCATGTGTTTTGTTGCTCTTTGGTGGGCACTTCTCTTTTTTCAGAGACAGTATTTCTCCTTTGACTCAAGGGTTAGTGGTTTTCTGGGCTCCAGACTGTCAAGTCTGGAGAAATTCTTTCAGGACAGTATTTCTGAGTAGAGGTTAATCTCAGTGGTACCCTTCTTATACAAGATCTGCAGCATCTGCAGGGATTACACTCATCACTAGTTCTGGAATCCATCTGGGGCTGATTCATCACAAGTGGGGTTACAGTGGTGATTAGGGAACTCAGCCTGGATTGCTCCATTAACCCAGTACTTGAGATGTTAACAGGAGTGGCTTTTATGCAATGCAGTTAGCTGCTGTGCCTGTCCAGTGAAGTGCCGCTGCGTTTCTTTTAACCTTGGCTATTTCTGTTGGCATGGGGTGTGCTGCTGTAGTTCCCCACCTCGTGGCTCTGGGATGATCAGCTCTGTGTTCTTACAGAATCTTCCAGCCTGCCACAGTGAAATAATCACAGAACTGGAGTGTAGTAGAGGTTAACCCTGCACTGTGAAGGAGGCTGTTCCTTTCTGAAAGGCAAGGCATATGTGCCATCATGTCAGCTTTCTCTGAGTGTTTGCTTTCCTTATCAAAGGCCCTGCAGCACATAAGCAGCCATCAGCCTGGCACAGTTCAGGCAAGCTGCAGTATGGTATCAGGACTGTCTGCACAGGAGCGAGCTCAGGGCTTGTTACACAAAGGAGCAGTACTGAGAAAAAGCATAATGAACAATAGCTCATAAAAATGAAACAAAATAGCCTATAGTTCTGAAACTGGTATGAAGCATACTGAGTTAGGCAGCAAGAGGGCAGAGCAAGGCTGGGCTGGGAGGCCACCAGGTATCTAGATTATCCATGCCCTGTATATCTGTCTTCCAAGGATTTTGAGCAAAACAGGACATTGCTTCCTGCATACATGAACTCCTGTGCAGAAAGGGGTGGAGAAAGGAACAAAAGTCACATATTCCTGCTTTGCAGTCACACTAGAATTAGTAAAGAAGTGTGATGTTAAAGTCATACCAACCCTTCATGATCCCAGGTGTCACCACAAATTTCTGCCCCACAGTATTACCAAATAAAATCAGTTAAGCTTAAAGACACTCAGCTATGATAACAAGAAAGTATGATTTAATGGTGTTTAGCAAATGTTATTAGCTCAATAGCTTTATTAGTCATTAGCTCAAAAGCTGTGCTTAGCCAGTGTTGAGTTGCTGTCGCCTTCTGCATGAAACCCCCTGCCCACTACTCGCCCTCCCCTCTGTGCTAATTGTCTCTGAACAACATCTACCTTTTCTGCATGCCTTGATGTAGGGAGACAAGACTTCTCTGGAGAGATGACGATGAAGGCTCTCCCAGGGTAGCTGTTGTGCTGTTCTCACTAGGAAGACGATAGTATTAGCACAGAATGAAATATGGCAAGTGGAGTGACAGCAGCTGTGTCTGGAGTGGCCTCAGATCCTATAATTACATCTCCCTTTATTACCTCTGCTAATGGCCCTCCAGGATGACAGAAATGATAATAAATTAACAGATTATGAACTTCACTTGCCACAAATTATGTGATTTTTTTTTTTTTAATTCTGGGAGCTTCCACTGCCAAACCACTGAAATTTAAAAAAAAAAAAAAAAAA
>VWZI01004545.1:395807-499976 GCA_013396835.1 Psilopogon haemacephalus | reverse complement strand
AAAAAAAAAAAAGTACAAGTCACAAAAGAAAAAAAAATCCACCCAGCAAATCTGACTGCTTTTCTCAACCTGCACCTGGGAAAGAGGGAAATGTGCGTGCAGCTCTGTTGCTAGAAACAGAGGCTTATGTTTTGGAACCTAGGGATCACAGTGGAGCTATTCAGTACCTTTCTGTATCAAACCTGAGAAAAACAGGAAGAAACATCACTAAGGGCATTTTCTGGGTGCTGTGCCATCAGACAGGTCAGGAATGCAGCTGCAGGGGACTGTAAGATTGTGGCACAGTTGAATTTTGCTAGAGGTTCTCCAGTGTTATAAAGCCTTTGAATTTGGCTAGATGCAGTTAACGTTTATTTTTTCTGACCTTGATTTTATAGCATGGGAGACCCCAGGTTATGTGAGCTTCCCGTGTCTGTACAGATTGCACTGAAACAGGCACAGTCCTCCAGCCCTTGCATTCCACACAAGTAAACACTGGAGGAAAAAGGTCTTGATTCTGTCAGATGAGTTTCAAGTTCAAGCTTGAAGCTGCAGCACTCCCTCCTTCATGATTCCTTGAAGGAGCTGGAGTAGTTGGCTGCCTGGGAGTACTTCTGACCAGGGTTTTTTCCAGGCAGGTATTCTCAGGTGTGTAGGGCAATTGTAGCAGGCTCTTCTTTGGGTTTATTCCTAATATTTTTACAAGTGAGCAGAAGGAAGCAGCTAAACAGAGAGGAGCTCAGCCTAAGTAAGGAGGCCCAGCCAGCACCCATGGGTGATGTTAGAATGATCGTCAACCCTATCCCTGCCTAACCAGGGGACTACCAGGCCCCCCCAGCCTTTGTCCTCTTCCCAGTCACCCGCTGTGCACCATGGCAGACTCACCAGTGATGACAGGAGGAGGATTCCTCTGCCAAGTTGGGCAAACTTGGGGCTTCTATTTTTCCTGGGGCCGATTCAAAAGGGCAGGGAGGGCAAAGTGGTCACACAGGGGGTGGGAGGAGACTGCAACAGAACCCAGGTGGTCCCAGGTCTCAGGTGCTCTGGGATTTGGAGGGGAAAAAAAAGAGGAAAATATGGGGTGGGAAGAGAAAAGGGCAGATAATGGTGGAAAAGGGGAGGTGGTGCTGAAAGGAGGGAGATAGGAAAAGGATTGAGATGAAAAGAGGAAGATGGAGGAAAAGGAAGGAGATGGAGAGGAAAGAAGGAAGATGGGAGAGAACTGAGATAAAAAGAATAATAAAAATGAAAACTAAACTGTAGTGTTTGCATTGAAACCATCTTTTTCATGACCAACTCTGTCATTTCTGCTTGGAGCAGTAACCAGACATCTTCACCGACTCACTATGTCAGCTGGAGAAGAGCAAGTTACATTTGTCTAAGAGGAAAAAAAATGATGAAATAAAGAGGAATACTAAGAAAAAAAATTAAAAGGAAACCACAAATTACAAATAAATATATATACAAAGTGTGAGGTCTTTCAGCAGGTTCTCCATGGGACAGCAATGTGCCCCTGTGGCCAAGAGGACCAACAGCATGCTAAAGTGCATCAAGAAGAGTGGTGGCCAGCAGGTCTAGCGAGGTTCTCCCCTTCTACTCCGCCCTGCTGAGACCACACCTGCAATACTGTGTCCAGTTTTGGGCTCCCTGATTTGAGAGAGACAGGGGTCCACTGGAGAGAGTCCAACAGAGAGCCACAAGCATGATTAAGGGTCTTGAGCATCTTCCCTATGAAGAGAGACTGAGAGACTTGGGGCTGTTTAGTCTGGAGAAGAGAAGGCTGAGAGGGGATCTGATCAATGTCTATAAATATCTGAGGGATGGGTGTCAAGTGGACGGGGCCAATCTCTTTTCAGTAGTGTACAGTAATAAGACAAAGAACAATGGATCCAAACTGGAACATGGAAGGTTTCACCTCAACCTGAGGAGAAGCTTCTTTACAGTGAGAGTGACAGTGCACTGGAACAGGCTACCCTAGGGGATTCTGCTTTTGGCAGGGGGGTTGGACTCAGTGATCTCTGAAGGTCCCTTTCCAACTTCTAACATTCTGTGATTCTATTCACCTTGAAAAAGGGTAAACTGTGGTCTCTGTTGTGCAGTTCCCACCTGCTATAACTGCCTCGGGGAGACAGAGATGCTGGATGTACAGGCTAGGGTCAAGTAATTTTTTTTTCTACTTTATTCTCTGTCAGAAAAACACGAGCTGTGTCTGTCCTGGATCCTCTGCTACATGACTGTTTACAAATTTTGTTGGCAGACTGCAGTGAGGCAATGGCATAACCCCTTTTGTAATCCAGATGGGGAATGAAGATGCAGAAAGGCCACGTAACTGGGCCCCAAAGCTGGATTTAAGGCAGCAGTCTAAATGCTGGGCTGTTCTCCATGGTCAGAGCTGGGAGAGGGATGATCAAAGGAGAGATTCCAGGTGCTAGGGACTAACTGTGCACAGCACCATTACCCTTGTCTCAAGGCTAATCTCATCAGTTCGCTCTGCAGCAAGCAGACCAGAGGAGGCAGGATCCCAAGCCTTTGAGCCTGCATTTTGACTCGGGAGGGCTGTAGACAGTAGCAGTGCTGACTGCAGGAGATAAGGGGCAGAAGGGTGGGGCAAGGGACCAGGCACTCACAGCCTGAGCCCTGAACAGGGGATGATTTTCACCCAGTGCAGGGCTTTGTGGCACATGGGCTGTGCTGTGCAGGAGTCGGTCTCACAGTTGGATTTGCAGCTCTTCTCCACGGTAGCCTGGACTCCTCTTTAGCTGTTCCCTCTGGCACTCCTCCCCAATGGTTTATTGATTCTTCCCTCCCACCCACTGCTCCCCTCAGACCTTGCACACACAACACGTGACAGCTGATTGGTATCTGTTAATTAATGTGGCCTGGGGTCTCTTTTCTATTCAGTGGCCTGATAAGGGAAATTGGATGTCCAAGGGCTGCCAGGCCATTATCACCCTTTGCTTCCCCTGGCAACACAAGCACAAAACATGGCGTAGTGATAAATAAATACCACTAACCCACCCTTCTGCCTTCCCTTCCTCAGCTGAGATAGTGCAGATAGAAAAAGAGAATCCAGGGTCAGTCAATATAGCAATCATCAGCTCTTTTGTTAATTGCCAACTTGATAACAAGAGAAATCAAATGATCATCGTGGTGGTGGCTACCTAGGCCTGGGCGTGGGGTGACATGGGGGCAAGAACTGAGAGCAAGGAAAGCTGTGGGATAAAGCACACAGCCAGGGGTGCTGGGAGGTTCCTGCACAGAGAATAATGAGCTCTCAGGCCTCTTAGTGAGCCTCAAGGCTTAATAAGCATCTGGGGAGAAAACTGGTAAGGGAGGCTTGTGGAGCATCACCACCCCATTCATCTCACTCACCCTGAGTTGAGCTGTGCCTGAGTGTCCTATTCTCTCACAGCCCTGGAAACCTTTAGATCCAAGAAGCTGCCAAAAAGCACAATCTCTGCCTGTTAGTGGTGGCTGGGAGCTGCCTGTAAGGGATCAACACAATGTGTTCAGCATCCTTGTCTGTAATGACTTGCACAGTCCTTGTCTCCTAGGATCTTTCATGGTCTGGCCTTCGAGGGTACCTGGGACAGAGGACATAACAGACACAGTTTCTTGCCCATGCATCTTTCCCTCCACTGCTCATCGCAGGCAGTGCCTCTGTGTTTGCCTCCCTGCTTTCTGAAGTGGGCTCTGAGAATGTCCAAGTCTGTCTCCAGGTGGTGATTGCACTTTCTGAATTTGAGGAGAATAACTTGGTTAACTGCTCAGTGCAGGTTTGGTTGCTATCAGGGTTGGCTGTGATTTAGGTACTTGTATGGCACCATAAAGGTATTTTGACACCGAGTAGGTTTGTTGGCTGTGTTGAGCAGAAAGCTGATGGTGTGGAGACCAGGGTGTAATGCTGCTATAGAAGAAACAGAGGTTATTGAAAACAGGTTATTGCTAACCTTGGGTTGCAATAAATGCAGTCAGAGCATCAGAACTCCTGTCTGGGGCTGTGGGTGGACATGAGAGCAAAGAGAGTGGTAAGGTCTACATGTGGTGATTGCCACACAGACAGGGTCACATTGGTAAGCTTCTAGAGGCTTTGCTCCACGCTCATTTGACTCTGCTTGTGTTTTGCTCTGTCAGGGTTCTCCAACCTGTCCCTTGGGGACCAGATGAGTCTCCTGCAGAGCGCCTGGATGGAAATCCTCATCCTGGGCATTGTGTACCGCTCCTTGCCGTATGAGGACAAGCTCGTCTATGCTGAGGACTACATCATGGATGAAGAGCACTCTCGCCTGACGGGGCTGCTGGAGCTCTATTTGGCCATCCTACAGCTGGTGCGCCGCTACAAGAAGCTCAAGGTGGAAAAGGAGGAGTTTGTCACGCTCAAAGCTCTGGCCCTCGCCAATTCAGGTACAGCCCTAGCCCAACCAGCCTTGCAATCAGGAAGTCAAGGCCTGGGAGGAAATTAGAACCTAGTGCCTGAGACTGCTCTGCCTGTGTCAGGCAACATCCTCAAAGCTCCTCTCTGTCCGCAGAGCAGGACCTAAGCGGGAGAGCACAGAGAAATGAAGCTTGCTGCTGCTAATGCCCCAACTGTACACTGACCCTGTATTAGGAAGTGGAACCAGACACAGATGGATTGGCAGCCAGTTTCTGGCAGTAAAAGAAAGGCTGTGGAGCCCTCGTCCACTAGCAAGCTGACTGTCACTGATGTGAGTTCAGAAAAAAGGATCCACCTCAGTAGTGTTGGTTACAGCAAACAGGGTCCCAGTTTCAAATCCCACAAAAAAACATGGGGCTACCTGGTTCTGTCCTGAAGGTGTTCAATGACCACAGACACAGAATCCCCTTTTAACTGGGACACCGTGCAGCTCTGGATGGTAGAGGGTGGGATGTGGTGGCAGAAGCCTGATGTTGCCTCCTCTGTTTCTTTTGTGAAGAAAATGAGAAAGTGCACAGCCCTCAACCTTCCATTTCAGTCTGAGGAGCACTGCAGCCCTCAGTTGAGCAGGCTGTGGGAGGCACAAGAGGTGCTGTGTGCTGCACTGATGTTGCATAAAAGCCAGACATGCAAGTGCTCAGGAGTCCCTTCTGAAAGGGAAACTGCTCAAGCTGCTGTGTGAGGAGGGCTCCCTCTGCATCACTTGAGTCCCACTGTTCTGCACCAGTTCTTGCCACACTGCATGATGTAGATCACAGAATTCACCCTTACATCCCGGCAGTAAGTACAGTATCTGTGTTTTGCTAAAGCCACCTTCCAGAAAGATGCCCTCATGTGAATGTCATGTGAAGGGATCCAAAGAGGGGGAATCTCTGTCTTTTGTGGTAGCTGACTAATAGTTAAGCATTCTCTCCGTTTACCAAAAAAAAAAAAAAAAAAAGCACCATCTCTTTAGCATCACTTTGGTTGAGTTCAGCCTCCAGATACTGGTCTTTGCTGAGCTGTGTCCTGTGCCTCCAGGTGTTTTTTATATGTGACAAGCTTGACACGATAAAGTTCCATAGTTGCATTCCTTGGCTATAGATACATTGCAAGTGGTCCAGAACACCATGCAGTGCCCTGTCTTCACCATTTTACAACCTTCTGCCACTCTTTGCCATCATACTTCTTACAGCAGCAGCAAATTGAAAGACAATAAAAAAAAAGAAATTGCTTTCAGCTCACTGACAAAAATGTTGAGTAGCATCTACTTTGTACTGATCCCTTTGGATTTCCACTAAAAATACTTCTCCTGCAGGGATAGTTCACCACAGATAGCTACTTGGAGATCTGTCATCTAGCCAGTTACTAATCAATTCAAAGTGTGCCTTATTGATATTGCATGGTGCTAATTTTTTAATGAGAATGTCCCGTGGTGCTAAGCCAAGTGCCTTATAAAAGCCTAAGTCTATTATATTTGTGCGGTTAACTTTATCAACCAAAGTTGTAATCTCATCAGAGAATGAAATCAGGTTTGTCTGACGAGACCTCTGTTCCAAAGTATCATGCTGACTGGCAGCAGGATCATGGAACCCTAGAACCATTTAGGTTGGAAAAGACCTTTAAGATCATTGAGTCCTACTGTCAACCCAGCGCTGCCAAGTTCACCACTAAATCAGGTGGCACCTAAGTGCTACATCTACAGGTCTTTTAAATGTCATTTTATAAATCTATTTTGCCCTGGTTCATATTGGACTAGTATGGAAATTACCAGATACAAACTAGAAAAATATGTTCGTCGTTTGAACTTTTCCAGTCATCTTGAATTTCTCAAAAATACCAAGACTTGTTAACCATTAATCTGCCCTAGATGGACCTTGGCCAGCAATTTTAGAGCTCTTAAAGCCAAGTTATCTAGCTCTGCTGATTTCTGTGAAGTTTGCCCCTAACAGATGTTCAGCATCTTGCATAAACAACAGACATCCTCATGTAGCACAGGTACATAATGTTTCTTTTTTCTAAACAGGACAGAAATACTGAGGACTTCTGTCTCCTCTGTACTGCTATTAATACCTGAATCATCTGCAGACGAAAAGAGCTTTCCTATAAATGGTCATTTTTCTTCTATTTCTTAAATATTTATAAAACTTCTTTATTGTCCTTAGCCCTTCTAGCCATGGATTTTCCTCCAATGTCCTTCACTACGCGTATCAATTTTCTATACTTCATAACTTCTGATTCATATAAATTGCTATTTCCCTTTTCCAACTCCTCATATATTGCTTTTTTAGCTCTAATTGCTGCCTTTACTTTGCCACCAAACTGGGACGGGCAGCTGGCCAAGGCTGGCCTCTCTCAGATGTGGGACAGTGGCTTTCGGCTACGCAATTAACTCTTGTTAAAGTGACTGCCTCCTGTCTACCAGGAAGGTCACAAAATTAAACGGGGAGAAGGGCTCCTGAGAGAGGCAGAAGTGCTAAGGTAGTGGTTGTGACAAGGTAACAGGACAAGTTACCTGACTCATGTTGTGCACAGAGACACTGCAGGACCTGGGCCTTGGTGCTGTCAAGTTCTTCACTGTGCAGCAGAAACAGTCTCCATTGATGTTGCTCACTGTGCTTTTAGTACTAAGCCCTTATGGAACAGTCTGTGTTAGGAGTGGAGAAACGCTGAGCAGAGATAGAGCAGAACAACCATCACTCCTCAGTTGCCTTGGGGTACTGCTTCCAGTGCTGTGGAGTAAAGAAACCGAGGTGAGGATCAGAAGGCCCTATCTAAAACATGCTCTCAGCTGGATGGCAATAGCCATTCTGAGTTTAGTGGTTTCTTCTAGTGCAGCTAGAAGCACAGCTAGGTAGGAACACAAGCCACAAAAGTCCTGTTTTGCTATTTGCATTGAGACATAAGAAAGTAAAGTATGAGATCTATTTTTAACATTATTTGAGCCTCTCACAACATACATAAGGAAGCTAGAAGAGGGCAAGTGTATAACTGTATTTTTCTAAAGTAAGCTTCATATTCAACCTTCACCTTCTTTTACTATGTTATTTTTCTTAGTGTATTTTTGACATGGGGCAGACTTGCAGAGCCTGCACGTGTGTACTTGCATGCAAACAGCTGATTGCTAAAATGGTAGGAATTTAGCCTACTTCTGGATCAGGCCTCAGCTTCCTTGAGTCAGAGACAGGGTTCAAAGCTGAGCACCAGTTAGCACCTGTGCTGCCTACACCTGCTTTCTGCCTCCCATATAGATAAATTCCTAAACTTCCCTATTCCTGCTGAGTCCTATTGTTCATGTAACCCAGTTTCTAGGGATTTTCTTCTATGTTGACCCTTTGTTTTGGGGAATTAAAATGAAAGCAGAAGTGAGAGTTCACTCACTCTTCACTAGAGGAGAAGCTGACAGTAAGCTGACCTTGCCAAAGCTGTGGCTGCTCTCAGAGTCCTCAGTGTAATGCACCAAGGACACACCTGGTGGAACTGGCAATGAAATCCAAGTGAATTCTGTATTTAGTAAGTCCATTTTAGAGAGATGAGAAATTAATTGTTAATGCCCAGAGCAGCAGGCATGTCCCAACAATATGGTCCCCCCCCCCCCCCCCCTTTTTTTTTTTTTTTATTGGCAGAGTAGGGATGCTGCAGACTTCAACTTGTTACCCTTTGAAGCCAGCACTCCCTCCTTAGGCATTACTCTTTTCCTCAGGAATAGAAATTGATCAACATGTGTAGTGAGGAGCCTTCCAGGTTAGCATATAGCACATCTTCATTTAAATACATCCCAGACAGACCAAACCTCATTTCCCCTTATTTTCCACAATGCATTTTAATCCTGAGATGGAGTGAGCAAGGTCTGGATATGGAAAGGGGGTGTGTAGCAAATTCTGTACTAATGAATCCTATGAGGTCCCTGCTTCTCCAGCTCCTGTCAGAAGTTGAAGGAAAAGAGTTAGGTGAGGAGGCAGTGAGTCTTGTCCATTCTCATACCCACCCTGCACCCCATGCCAGCAGTGCTGGTGAAGGGCTTCTGACATGAAGCCTGACTTCTAGACTAGCTGACCCTCAGGGACATGGTCAGGTAGCCTCCCTCCACCTCAGTGCTCTGACAGCTGTAAAAATTCATAGCTATTGATTTTGTAATTAACAGTTTATCAATGGTATTGATAGCAGCTCACTGATGGATTGCAAGGAAATTCATCCTGCAATGTTATTTTATTTCTCTGCAGCCAGCTGCCAATTTTGCACTTATTTCAGTAAAGAATGGGGGAGTGAGGCAGGCTTTGATTTTTATTTATCCAATTTCTCTTCCTGCATCCCTCTAGTCATTTAGTGCTGTTCAGTCTTGTCACCTTATGGAAGTCAGGTGGCAGAAGGATACAGTTTTGGGATTCTGTGTACCGTACAGTAGCACCTCAAAACCCACTTTAACCTGAATTATGGAGTGCTTCTAGCACCCAGTGTTGACTGCAAGCTCTGATGGACTGTGATTACTTCTCTCCACTTGTGCCTCTAGTCAGAAGGACGCTAAACAGAAAGGCTGGAGGACTTTTCTCTCCACCTTCCACCTCTTGATACTTCCAGACAACAAAACTGATCCTGCACCTTGACAGGAAACAGATCCTGCTCACTTCTCCTGGATAGCACATGGGAATTTTCCAGAGATGCTGCCTGGCTGACACAAGTTGCCAGCACTTGGCAACATGATTCTCCATCCCTGCTCTTTAAAATCAGCCTCTGTGCCTGTCTCAGGTCACTGTGATGACCTACTGACTTTTCTCTGAGCTTCTTTGCCAGAAGATGCAAAAAGCAAATGCAGCAAAAACAGTCCTTTCGCTGTAGGCTTCTTGGAAACAACTGTTTAGTATCCTCTAATTAGTGCATTCCTTCTAAACAGCTTCTTAAGAAGCTTTCATGCTAGGCACAATATTTTCCCAAGTGTTGTAGTTCTTTATAACTCATGAACAAAAATAGCCTTTGCTGTGCATTTATCTTATGGCATTCAGAGTGACTGATTTGTGCTGTGCTCTCCATAGAGAGGACACATATTTCTAGAGAGATTTTGGTTCACCAGCCAGCTTTGCTCCCCTTCACTGCTATCACACTGAGAAACCCAGGTCCTCACATCTGTGTTGTTTGTGTCTGGTCGGAGCCACAGCACTGCCACACTGTAAAGCCTGGCTGCAGTAACAGAAGGTGCAACTACATGCGTGTATTGTGTGTGTGTGTGTGTGTGTGTGTGTGCACACGTGTCCCTTTGCTTCTGCTTCTGGATTGATTACCTTGTGGCAGGAATCTTTATCAATGGGTTCACTATTGATTAAAAGTCTCTGAACAATGAAGGCAAGGCAGCAGTATCTCCAGCTCTGTCTTCGTAAGAGGGAAACAACTACCAGTAACCTAAAAAGGGGGAAAAAACTGTGATACTATGCCTGGTTACCTTCTCTGACTTAACCTATCTGATTGTGGGCGCTGCCCTCTGTCACCATGACTTACCCACAAGTTTAGCAGCCTGTGTTCAACATAGATTTTCCCAGCTTGACCCTGGACCGGGTCAGTACAGTTGCCTCAGAGACACGCCAGGCCCTGCTAGCCCCTCCGGCAGCTTGTAGGAATCTAACTGGCAGCTTATGGGAAAAGGTTTTGCAGGACATGGAGGTTTCCTTTACCAAAGCAGGGAAATCCCTGAGCAGCTGCTGGCAGTATCAAAAAACAGGGGCATATGCACAAAGGTGGGGCTGGCAACACCCCTGGGCACACTGCTTGTGACCTACTGGGGCTTTTCTGTCTTGCTGACACCCTGAGCAGCTGCACAACAATTAGGCAGTTTAGACAGATGAAGCGCTATAGCAGTGTTAATTATTCTTAATGAGATTGCTCCCAAGTGGCAGCACAGCAGCTGCTGCCCCTTGCAGGGTGACTCCTCGTAAGGAGCATGGAGGGCAAGTCAATGTGTAAGTCACAAAAGCCCCCCACTTGACCCCTGCACAGCTTTGAGGTGACTGGAAAAAGGAGCAGGACACGAGACAATGTGTCACTTAACCCTGGATACTTAACTGTCCCTGCACTGCTAAGGCAAGCTCATTGGGCTGATGGGAGCAACACAGCAGCACCACCAATACCTGCCACCAAGGTGTTTTTTTCTTCTTAAGAAACAAAACAACCACTCCTGAACATTTTTTTTTTTTTTAAATTTAGCTTCAGGACCACGAAAGGGTTTCCTTACTCGTGTCTGGCTTACCTGTTTCCTGTGTTTTCTTCCTACCCCCCAGACTCCATGCACATAGAGGACATGGATGCAGTGCAGAAACTCCAGGACCTTCTCCACGAAGCCCTGCAGGACTACGAGCTGAGTCAGCGCAACGAGGAGCCGCGGCGAGCAGGCAAGCTGCTTCTGACCTTGCCCCTCCTGCGGCAGACGGCGGCCAAAGCTGTGCAGCACTTCTACAGCATCAAACTGCAGGGCAAGGTTCCCATGCATAAACTCTTCCTAGAAATGCTAGAGGCAAAGGTCTGACAGCCCCAGCGCCAGCCGACAGTGGCCGGGGAACAAACTAGAAACAAAGATGCAGACAAACGGAGCGATCCAAACAGCAGCAGCAGGCACCGCCGGCTTTTATCTCCAATCATTTATTATGGAAGAATTATTTAATGTCTACTTGTCGGCGTGACTGCAGAATCTCATGTACAGGAGGGGGGAAACTCTTTTAAAATCAGTCACCTCTTTCTCTTTTTTTTTTGTTTCATTTTGGTTTGGGTTTTTTTTTTTGTTTTCTCTGTGGGAAATGACAGAATATGCTCTTGCACTTGTTGCGGTGGTCGTGAGGACTCAGTCCTTCTAAGCAGTGATGCTCTCAACACTGTCCAGGCCACCTGCTCCCCAGCTTCCTCTGCCAGTGCTGGAGAGGGGAGTGGAGACAGAATCAGGACTCGAGGAAGAATACAGTTAATATAAACTTTATCTGCTGGTGTTGTGAGGGGTCAAATAGAAAGAGGAACAGCCAGGGTCCTACTTTGGTCATCTTCCTGACCCTAGGCATAGAGCAAATGCTCTTCTGCAGAGTACTCTTGGACCTCATCTGATAAAAATGGCTGCCTCCCAGGCTCCTCTAGCAGCAGCTAACACTTGTACATACAGGCCCCACTTCTTACTGGGAAAGATGCTCCTAACTGTGTAAGATATTCTGCGACCTTGTACAGTGTGTCATTACACCTGGCTAGTCCCTCCCATGTACAATCCCTGCAGACCCCTTGAGAGGCAGGATGTGTGTCCCTGAGAGAATGCAAGTCTTCTTTCCCAGATGGCTAGAAAAAAAACGAGAGCCCAATCTTCTGCTTCCATGCTGGGTTGACTTGATAACCTGTGCATCCTCTCCTATGTGGTGCTAACTACAGTTCTTCCACACTTCTCACCCTGTAGTGTATCAACCCTGCCTCTTCAGCTCATCTGAGTGCCATTCCCCCCAGTTGTTCCTTGTGGCAGAGAATACAAGGCTTTTTCTGCATGGTTACTGCCCAAATATAAATACACCCCAAACCAGGGCTTTCCTAGACTTCATTAAAGTAATAGCTCTTTGCCTCCACAGAAACTTAGGCTTATTGCCAAATGCTAGTTAGGAATCAAGGGCACTGCTTTTTGGAGGAGGCAGCTCTTGAGCCTGAGAGATTGCTTTTTTGTGGCAGCCTAGGGAAATAAATTAGAGGGTGGCATGAAATCCCTGATGTCCCAACTACTGTCTGTCCCTGCCTCATCCTATTATCCTCAATGGCAGCAAAAGAGCTACCTTAGATTGTACCTGCTCTGGTAAGAGGTGCTCTTGCTGATGGGAAAGCAAGTACATGACCTTGAGGTAGTGGGAGTAGTAAGGGAGTATTTGTTTACTCCTCTCATGTAATCAGGTTCCTGCTGTCTCCAAGTCCTGGGTTGGATTTGCTGCTTAAGCCACAACTGCTGCATTCCCAGTAGCCAGAGGTGGATGTGGGTGACCGACAAAAATGGTTGTTGGCATTTGCGGAGATTTTACTTTCTAGATCTCTTCGTTTTGAGCCAGCCTGAGCTGATGGAATCTAAATGCACTGTCTGTTCTGTGGTCAGCATGGTCACCATGCCACTAGAGGTAAGAAAAAGCTTCTGACCTACATTTGAGACCCCACTAGCTCTACTGCTGCTATTCCTCTCAAGCTTCAAGCTATTCTGGCTAGCCCAGGAGAAAGGTGGTGTGGCAGAGGAGTAATGTGTTGCCAGCAGGAAGCCTTCCAAACCAGGGCTGGGGCATGTGATCATGGAGGCACTGAATGCTTGTCTTCTGCTGGAGCAGTGTCATAGCAGTCAGTGCTTCAGAACAATGCCTAGGTGAGCTCAGAATCCAGAGACACTAAGTGATACTGACCTCTCAGCTCTTCTAACCAGCACCCTCCTGGTACTTGAGATAGTTCAGTTCCATGTCCTTTTGAGTCTTCCCTGCACTACACAGTCGTAGCTACTCTCACTCATTTTGTCCTCAACTTCAGGCACATTAGACTTAAGGGGCAGAAAGCAAAGGGCTGGAACTGCTTGTTCACAGCAGTAGCAATAACACAGTGGCCTTGTGGATTTAACAGATCTTTGTACTCCTCTCCCCAGCTCCCCCGCAGAGGCACCTGGGGAGAAAATGAGAAGCTTTTGGTTGCACTCGTGATCCCTGTACCCATCTGTGACTGAGATGGACCAAAGTGAAATGGACACCATCACTCTCAAGCCAGTTTGCCACGTGCTGCTCTTTCTGGCTGTGGCTGAAATGCTCTCACAAATGTGCTGAAAGTTTGACTCACTTGACCATGGTTGCTTCCCTGCCAAGTCCCACTCAGATCAGCCATAGCACATTGTGTCCTGACTGCTGTGCAAAGGTAGGTGTCCCAAAATGGGCCAAAAAGATCCTAAGATGCAATTCTTACTCTTGGGCCCTGGCTAGAAAGGTCACTTACAACAACACTAAACAAAAACCAACCCCCCCCAAAAAAACCCGGAAAGGCTCTTTCAGCCTTTTTATATTTGGTCTCATGCCTACTTTCCAGACCAGGGAGGATGAACTGTCTACAAAACCTCATTATGGAGAGCTGGCAAGTTAGCTTCTAGCCCATAGAGACTGCTGGCTGTTTAGAGTAGGGCTATGGTATGGAGGCAGCTTCTGCCTCAGCAGAGCAATATATAGAGATACCAAATGCATTTTTTTCCAGGACCACCTTTCTCCGTTGCAGCTGCATAACCTTGGAGCCCATCTGGATGTCCCCTGTTGCTTGAAGATAATATCCCTGGAAATGTTTGCATTGCTTCTGAAATAGGATGAGAACTGAACAAGACAGTAATTAGCATATATTAATCTCTTTAAGCAAGGAATGCAAACTCTTCCCCAGGATCTGGGACAGAAATACTTATCTAGGTTTAACCCTTAAAAGGCTTCTATCACCTTAAATTGGGTCAGGGTCAAGTCACTTGGAATCTTCAGCCCAGTGCAGGAATCACACACAATTCCCAGATGTTCAGATCTGCTGTGCGTCACTAGTTCTACCACACTGCTACAAATGAGGAGCATGTCCAGCAACACAGTTGGCCTGGCTTGCAGAGAAGGGTTATGCTCACTGTCTCTTATACAGAGGCCTGGGTATGTGGAAGCTGAGACATCAACTAGGAAATGGGCTCTGGGTCAGTGCTCTTGATGATGTTCATCTGTAGTAGAGCTGTCACAGAGTCAGTGCCATACAGCTCCCTTGTGCAGGGCAAAAGATGATGGAGCTTGAGCCTTGGGACACAAAAGGGCTCTGTGACTTAGAGCAAAGTGGTAGAGGTAAGTGTGTCAGCAACAGGGAATAAGCATTGAAGTCCATGTCCGGCAAATCTGGTAAAAGCAGCTCCAGCCCCTGATTTGCACATGTGGATAGCAGAAACCACTTGTCCATCAGCTGCTGCAAAAGGTAGATCTTCCCAAGTGACCAGCTTTTCTGGGCATGTTCTTCTCTGCCAACAGCAGTGTCTGGCCTCTAATGCAAAACAAATTTCTTGGGGATCAATTAAGAAAAAAGGCAAAATACCGCACAGAATTAGGTTTCCTGGGAAACTTGGGCATTACACCTTGCAGCCAAACTGTGAAGCTACAAGAAACGGCCCCACAACAATCAGAACTTCGCAGTAGCGCTCATGCTAAGGGGCATTATTTTCCTCTTTGTAAGCTGTCTTTTTTTTTTTTTTTTTTAAACTATTACAAATATATGAAATATAACATGCTGCACCAGAAACATGTAAGCAGCTATTAGAGGGAAAAGTCATGGAGAAAGACCCTAGAATGTAACTTGTTGAGCTTTTATTACCAATCGGAGCTGAGAAAAAGAGCTTCCACTTTGTATCCACAAGCTATAATCAATCATTTGGCCAAAGGCCACTCTGCAGCTGGGTTACGTGGAGGAGACAGAGGGTATGAGAATGATGCAGGGAGTTACAGACAGTGAAATAAACAGTATCTACTTAACTATTATCTGCTCCTAAAAAAAAAAAAATATTAAAAGACAATAATAATAATAATAATTTAATTAAATAACAACCTGTTAAATAAATTGTATTCTTGTGGTACAGGTCATTTCAAACAAAACAAGAAATAAACCACAGAAATGTAAAAACTAACTCAGAGTAATGTCTGCTGTGTTTAGGAGCTGCTTCATTCTGTCCCCCCAGAGGAGAGGCTGAGGTGAAAGGCATGGTTTGTGCATATTGTAAAAGGACAGGAGAGTCCCAGCCCTCTCACTCAGAAATATTCATTTGGTGTTTTTCCACCAAATTTTACAGACAAAAAAAAAAAAAAAGAAAATCTCAGCAACCATTTTTGTGTGAGATTTGCTTTGCTGAGGACTTCCTAGACAGGCACTGCTCTCAGTCTCTGCCATGCGCTCAGGTTCTGCCTTTTTCTCCTCACATTCTGCCCTTCACTGGTGCAAGGAATAAACATGAGCTAGCAATGAAAAAGCCTTGAAGTTGTTCCAGTGAAAAACATCATCTCTAATCATAAAATAGAGCACTGGCTTAAACCCAACAGTGACATCATGAGTGTGGCAAGCATTACAGCAGCTGTCCAGTGCTTATAAAGTGGGTGCAAGTGCAGAGCTCATGGCATTTGCATTGATCTGGTGCTCAGGCAATACAGGAGGCCAAGCACGTGTCTGTCTGAGAAAACAGAAGGAAATCTACTCTGGCACTTGGGACAGAGACATGAGAAACAAGAACCCCCAAGTTTTTGTTCTACTGAGTATGAGCACCAACACACCCTGTGAGCATTGTCATCTCCACATGCCTCACTTAGCCAACACTGTCGAGGCTCTTCCAGGCAGTGGCGCTCACTGACATGGTGTGTCTAAACCAAGAAACAAAGAAGCTTTGCAGCCTGCTCTGAGGAGAGGGTGGCTGAATTAGTGGTGGCCAGTAGGAAAAGACATGGACTACAAATGACCTTGTATGAAAAAAACAAGATGAGCATAGAGCTGGAGTGGGTGGGGAAGCATGACACAGGTTTTCCTACACTTACAAGAGCTGTCCTTAACCCCATAGTCACCAGCATTTTGCCACTGACAGGTTCCATCTTTGAACCAACACAATCCCTTTCCAAATACACACAGGCACCTCACAGTCCCTCCCACAGACCACCTACATTGAGTGCTTAGGCCCTCTGAATACTGTATTCATTCACAGGTTTGCATTTGACCAGCACAGTAGGACTTCAGACGTCACTCCAGCAGGAGGACTAGCCTGGAAGTCTGCTAGAGTGGCTGGAAGAGAAACGCTGGTAAGTGACTGGTGGGTTTAGAAAGCACAAGGATGGTTCAGTGAAACATAACAGCCTGGATGCAAAACACTGCTGCCAAACAGCCCAAAACAACAGCCTTGCTCCAAAAGAACTGCAGCCAGTGAGTCTCTGTATTACTGCTAAAAAGCTTTGACACTCATCACACCTGATCTCTCTGTGTTTGTCTCCGCCCGGCCTGAGTGAGGTTAGAAAAGCTTTCAGCTCTGGGACTAGCAACATCCAAATAGTTCTAAGTAAGAGTGAAATCACAAAAAGGTCAGAACTGGCCAACGGTTCAAAACATGCTTTGTAAGTGAAACTGAAACTACACAACAGCTACCACTGACACATCACAGCTTTGCTAAAGGCTTCAGGACTTCCCCAAGCCCTTCATAAATCTAACCAGTTACACACTAACTCCAACCAGCTCTTGGCAGGACAAACAGCACGTAGAATCACAGAATCTTCTAGATTGTAAAAGACCTTTAACATTGAGTCAAGTGTATCCCTAAGCACTACATCTACACAACTCAAACACCTCCAGGGATGGGGACTCCACCACTGTCCTGGGGAAGCTGCTCCAAAGCTTGATAACCCTTTCAGTAAAGAAATTCTTCCTAATATCCAATCTAAACTTCCTTTGGCACAACTTGAGGCCATTTCCTCTTGTCCTATCAACTTGTTACTCTTGGTTGACCAGACCAAACCCCACCTCCCTACAACTTCCTTTCAGTTGTAGAGAGCCCTAAGGTCTCCCCTCAGCCTCCTTTTCTCCAGACTGAACATCATCATTTCTCTCAGCCACTCCTCATGACATGTGCTCTAGACCCTTCATCAGTTTTGTTGCCCTTCTCTAGACATGCTCCAGAGCCTCAATATCATTCTTGTAGTGAGAGGCCCAAAAGTGAACACAGTACTTGAGATGCAGCCTCACCAGTGCTGAGAACAAGGAGAAAAAGCACTTCTCTGGTCCTACTGACCACAATATTCCTGATACAGGCCATGATGCCATTGTCTGTCTTGGCCACCTGGGCACATTCACAGGTCCTTCTCTGCAGAACCAGCTGTCCTGGTTCAGACCACAGACCAGTTTAGGCCAGTGTCCCATCTCTGTTAGAGGGGCCAGCAGCAGATGCCCAGAAAAGAACATATAAACAGGATCGAAGGCCACATGAGCTAGAGATGAGGTATTTGCCTTTAACACTCCTCAGTAACTTTTCCTACATTAATTTCACCAGTTCTATTTTCAACCACAAGTGTTCAGGCCCACAGCAGTGAGTTCCATGGATCACTGTTCAACAGCTTGTGTTAGAAGACAAAACAGTCCCCTGCTCGTTTGTTCTACCATTCACAATCTTCTAGGTCGCTCAACTGCACCTACAGTTGTTTCTTCTCAGGGTGGAAATAGAGCTACCAGGCTTACCTCTTTCACTGGGTACATACTGTACGACTTAAGTTAGGAAAATGTGATCATGAGAAGAGTAAATGGCTGCCTTCCAACACTTGATGATGCTTTAAAGAGGAGTACAAAAGCCTAGTCCTTACCTGAGATACAAAGACACATGTAGACCTCTCTGCAGCTATCTACATACACAAGCTCATTACATGTCCTAGTTACATTTTTCATTCACAGCACTTCTGGACTTCACATTTACCTCCAAAATAACTTAGAATTAGCCTATTTAAAACTGTATTTTTTTAACCAATAGTAACAACAGCAGATTTGAATCCTTCCGCGTTTACATGGATGTAGCCTTTTCCCCAGCAGATCTTTCTTTCTCTTTTTCATCCATCTGAAACAGAGGGAACTGAAAAATACCCCTTGGCCTTTCTCTGATATAATGCTTTTATTATGGTACAAATTAATGTTTTAAAACCAGATTTTAATGCATTCCTTGACGCATTGAATGTGTGATTTCTTTACTATTGCACAATACAAAGCAGATCTCTCTTTAGGAATCTCAGCTCACTTAATTCCTAAATACCAAACTCTTGCTTTTCTAAATGTTTAAGACCAGCACATTGAGCTATCCATTTAAAAAAAAAAAATAAATCTCAGAACCAAGTGCATTATTTTGATGTATGAAATTATTCCATATTTTGTTCTCTGATTTGAAGAAACTGGCATTACATTTTCAATCAGCTTTATCACACATCCCTGATGTAATTGCAGTTGTTGAATAATAAAAGGTAGGGCAGTGATCAGATAAGGAGAAGTTAGGACAGAACAAATTGAAATCACTTTGCCTAAACTGGCAAGAATCACCACGAAAAAAGGATGCATTTAACAGATCAGTTAGAACAAAGCACATAAATCATGATTTTGAGAGGGATTAATTTACACCACATGTCAGTCAAGTCAAGTGCAATACCTAAGTTATGAATAACCTAATTGGAGTGAAGAGGGTTACATTTGTGTGATGCCTGGGACCTGCCAAATCCTGGGAGACAATCACTGCATTGGCTGAATTGTCTTGGACTGGGACTCCAGAACTGTCTTTGTGGTTTTCTTTGCCCATCAATGGCTCACTCTGGAGTTTGTGATTGCTGTGTCCCACAGCATGTTGTGAAGTTGCTCCTGTCAGCCCTCTGGACATTCTGACAAAGATAACACTACAGCTGCCTGATTACTCTGCTTGCTGTTTATCCCAATATAAGGTCATGGACTCATTACCAGATCCTGGGCTGCATCAGGAGAAGTGTGACCAGCAGGTAAAGGGAGGTGATTCTCTCCCTCTACTCTGCCCTGATGAGACCCCCTACCTGGAGTACTGCATCCAGTTCTGGACCCTCTATTACAAGAGGGATGTGGACATGCTGGAGCGTGTCCGAAGAAGGGCCACAAGGATGATCAGAGGGCTGGAGCACCTCTCCTATGAGGACAGACTGAAAGAGTTGGGGCTGTTCAGTTTGGAGAAGAGGAGGCTCCAAGGTGGCCTTCCAGTATCTGAAGGGGGCCTACAGAAAAGCTGGGGAGGGGCTTTTTAGGCCATGAGGCAGTGACAGGACTAGGGGGAATGGAGCAAAGCTGGAGGTGGAGAGATTCAGATTGGATGTGAGGTGGAAGTTCTTCACCATGAGGGTGTTGAGACCCTGGAATGGGTTGCCCAGGGAGGTGGTTAAGGCCACTTCCCTGGAGGTGTTTAGGGCCAGGCTGGATGAGACTCTGTCCAGCCTAATCTAGGGTAGGGTGCCTCTGGCCATGGCAGGGAGGTTGGAACTAGATGATCCTTGTGGTCCCTTCCAACCCTGACTGATTCTATGATTCTACCCCCTAGATGTCAGTGAGACACCATGCTAAGTACAAACACTGTCATCAACCTGGTACTAGGTTCCGTACTCTGATGGTATCATTTGCTCTCATACAAATGCCCTTTTCACTGAGCCTGGCCCTGCACAATCCACGGCATGAATTTCTCATCTTGCTGAGAATTATTGCTCTTTTCAAAGATCAAAAGAATCAAAGAACAGGAATTGAAGCAGAAACTGTCTGGGCCATGTCTATGAGTAGCTGCAATTCAGTTATATGCCAAGAAAGAGAGGCTAACCAGCACTGGGAAAATGCGTCTCAATGTGAGCAGAGCTGGCTAGATGTCCTTCACAGAAGTGTCATGGTGATTTCCCAGCCTTGATTGAGAAATTAGAGCATGTCTTCCATGAGCATTCATCAGTAACTAGCTACCCAGCAAGCTGGGAACATGCAGTGCTACCAAAACAAAAAGGAGAGGTTTAAAAAAAAATCTTTAAAAAAGAAATTTAAATAATACCAACACAAAAGGAACATTCAGCAGCAGCTCAGCATGTCTGTGCTTCAGACTTGACTAAGGAGTGAAACACCCTTTGCAGTTAGCTTTATGCTTCACAGTTACTGCTGATAAGCAATTAAAAAAAAATCCCTCTTCTGTTACTCCTCTCCCTTCACAGTCTCCAACCTCCCATTCTTAATGGAAGAGAGGAGATGTGACCATAATATGATTTCCTTGGCAATCCACACCACAGGTATCACTTATTTCTGCTGCATCGTTTCACATGACTAGGAAGGTTCTCATGTTTGTGCCCTAATGTATTTTTGAGCTTCCAACGAGAAAGGAGTGAGAGAAGCAGGACAAAGGTAAGAAAACACAGCAACATTTGTTTCTTAGCTAGTTGGCATGCCAGCTTTACTGCCAGTTTCAACAGCATAGTAGGCATGACATAGGCACCCCACCTTCATCATCAGCCCTTGCATCAGTAAGGGGGTAGTGCGCAAATGAGAGGCCAATATGCTTCTGGAAAAGAAAGAGAAGTAACAATTAGCAATTAAAAAAAAACAAAACCACTAATGCCTCCTTGTTCCTTGCCCTAGCACTCAACTATGGCTGATCAGTTTATTTTCTTCCTTGAATGTGTCTTGGGTGATTTCTCCTGCTCTGCTAGTAGACATGAGAGGGAAAAGAGAAAGTCTTTGGCAAAAAGGGAGAATGTGTCAGTTCAGAGCTTCACCATCAACAAAGCTGAAGACTTCCTGAAAACATCAACAAAACCTAATCAGACTCCCACATACAGGATGCATGACAGGGAGTTATTATGTGGTTTTAGTGCATGTTCTGTGCACTTGCAGATGGGACAGTAATATTGAGCAGGATGAGAAGGACTGAGAAGCAGAGGTGAAACTACTACACCAAATTTGGGGCTAGATAGCGAGGAGCAAAGAATCTGAAGCAGAGGGAATGAGAGGTATTAGATTCAGAGTAAGGAAATTCTGAGGCTGCTTCTCAGCATAAGGTACAGCAGTAAACCCCATGGTTTTCTTTGAAATGCAGCTCAACCTTTAAACATTTATGTGAGTCACAGTGTCCATCCTGATCCCATGGTGTATTTGGTTTAGGCTAGCCACCCCTTGAGCTCAAAAGCCCAATAAATACTTGGTTTGATTTGGAAGTAATTAAGAATATATAAAACTTTTACAATAAATATGAGGTAAGGGGAGTTTTACAGAAGGTGGGAAAAAGGGGGGACCAGAATACAGGGTATGGAGAATGAGGGGAATTACAGATCATAAAGAGGAAAGGGATCAAAATACACAAAATAGAAACACAACCCGTGGAAATGGAAGTTGAGTCCAAATGCTGGGATGGATGATTTGATGTTGGATGAAGCAGGATGCAGGATTTTTGTGATGAAATGCAGTTAGAGTTCCAAAGGTAAAATAGTGGTATTCCTCCACATGTTTGCTGGGGAGCGCATGGTGTTCAGCAGCAAGGCAGTGAGGAGCTGGTCAGGCAGGAAGGGCAAGACAGAGAGAAGACAAACTGTTCCCCTCTTTTAATAGCATTCCTTGGCAGGAAGTGAGAAGTCCTTGGTAAGCAGTGGGAGGAGGCTAAACATGATACCTGGGGGAAGGTCAGACCACCCCTAAGGAGGAGTCAGAAGGCTCCAGGTGGGCTTAACCCTTTACACATGGTCATGTGCTCCTAGTATTCTTCATAGAGGACAAGATGGCTGTGTCAGTGCAGCACACAAGAAAGCCTCTCTTCCATAAGCAGGCCTCAAAGGCAAATACTTACCCAGACATCAAAAGAGAGGGCTTCTCTGGGCAAGACTGCAAAAGGGAGAGTCCTGCGGGAGAGATCTCTCACACAGAACTACCCTTTCCAGGTAAGAAAGATGAGACACCTTCTGAGGCAGGAGAGCAGATATGCTGGAATGAACTGCTAAAGAAGAGCAAATCACCAGCACAGTGTCCCATGTACATCCAAGAGAGCTGTAGGAGTTTGGGCTGGAAAAGGCTGAGCTGCTGAAAACATGAATTCTCTCGCTAAAATTGTCTGTTCTGCTGGAGTGGTGAAGGGTAGCAAATGCTCTAAGTTGTTCTAAAAAAGGTATATGGGGTGATCTAGGAAGTCACAGACCACTGAACTTTACTTTGAATCAGGTAAATTGCTTGAATTATCAAGTAAAATTAGAATCACAGGCAAGGATGGTGACAATTCATTTCTAGTGTCCTTGCTCTCTCGCCACCACTTCTCAGTGTCTTAAAAGTTGTGTTTATTCTTGCAAAGTCTCCTGTCTTAGCTCATCCCTCACTATCTTTTGCACATCTGGCCATGTTCTACAGAAAGATGCCTTTTCAGCCTCCACTATCCCATCTAATATTATCTTGGGGAAAATTGTACAAGGAAAATATTTCTGTTTGTTCATGTAATAATTGTATTGCCATGGTGGGTGGTACACTCATGGTGATAGCAGAAATCACACCTGATATTCTAGTAGCCTAGAATTGGGCTCTCGACTCTCCTTAACAGATGAGAACTGTATATTCTAGGAAGCTAATTGGTGGAACTGTTGCATACTGGGCTTTACTGTGTGAAGACTGTGCAGCAGCCTGTAAGAATGTTTTAGCAACGTGAAACAATGTCTGATGCATACAGCCTTAGGATGGAACAAAAGGCCAGATGATCTCTTCGGTTTCCTTGGTAAGATACACTGACAAGAATGATCCATCAGGTGTCTTGGTTCTGTGCCTGGAATCACTTTCCCTGGAAATAAGCATTCCTCTCCACATTGCCTCTCCACTGATTCAAGATTTTCTTTTCTACTGCAGCACAACTCCTTTTTCTGAACAAATAGTGGGGAGGATGCAGTGACCTATGAAGGATGCCGGCCAAGTTGTGGTAATGCTACCGAGGGCACGATCAGGATGTGACAGGCTAGGAGCAGAACAGGTGATACAGGCAGAGTAAGCTCCGCTCAAGGAAATGGGAACAGGACACCTTGAAGCATGTCATGGTTCAGACCCAGCCAGCAGCTGAGCCCCAGGCAGCTGCTCACACATGCCTTACACCCCCAACCCCATCCCCTGGTGGGATGGGAAGGAGAATTGGAAACCCATCAGGGATCAGATAAGGAGGATTTAGTAGTACACTACAAAGAACTGAACCACCAGGAATAACAATAGCACTAGTGAGGTAATACATAAAGCCAGATCTATGAAATGCCACCTGCTCACCCTATGGTGACATATCACCTGCCTGGGCCAGCTCCCACACCCCCAGCTCATACAGGAGGCATGAGGTCAGTATGGTATCCAAAACTCCACTGGGTGGCTGTCCTGGGTGTGGTCCTTCCCAGCGTCCTGTGAGCAAATGTAACTTAACAAACTCGGGACAAAGCAGAGGCAGGAAACCAACGTGGGTTTCCTCTGGGACAGCAAGGAATGTATTTAACTTCCTACCTGTGGGGAGACATCAGAGAGTAAAGGCAAAGAGAGCCCAGTCAGAAAGCCCAAATGCTCTGGTGTTTGCCCTGCAAAAACCTGTGCTGGAGGTCTAAAGGCACAGACAGACATGATTACAGTTTCACTTTGTTTAGATCATTGGCCATGAATATTTGCAAACCCTCTCTTGCCTAGTGATTATTGACTTAGATTAGTTGAAGATTACACAGAGCCTAATTAACACTCATTACTTTGGCAGCTTTGCTTCTGGTACTATAATTACTACAGAAAATCACATTTACTTTAGCAGAAATGTCACAATTTACCAGTTTTAACAGCTCTTACTGTTCAAGCAGAGCAGATAGGGTTTTACCTAAGATCTCCTTATGCAGTCTGAAACCATCACCCTGAAGAAGACATCAAAGAACAATGCTGATCCCATACTGCTTTATCTATGTTGTATATCCATTTTCTAAGTACTTAATGTTTCTAACACCTAATTCTGTAAGCAGAAAATGTCAGTAAGTAGTGACATTAATGAACACATTAGACTATAATTCATACTAATTACCCACATCACTTTGATCAAACTAACTTCAGAGTTTACTTGGACACTAGAGTAGTTAAAGTGCCATTAGAATTCCTCTCTGTATTTTGTTGAGCGTTCCAGCTTAACAATTTTTGTAACTGTGTTTTCCTTTCTAACTAAGAAACTAGGGGTTTTCTGAGTAGACATCAGCTTCCATGCATTCCATTCACATGATGGCAATGCAATTTACTTTCAAACTCCTAAGGTCTACATTTCCCTATTTGGATTTCTGGGAAATTAGAACACCCTCTGCAAGGTCACCGCAACGCTTCCTTTTCACTTTAGTCCCAAATCCAAGTGGATATTAGGATTTATAAAGCTTATGGACTTTATGGCTTGGGAACTGGAGCATCTCTGTTCTTGCCTCTGAGTCACTGTGCTTCTGATGCCTCACTAATCCCCAAGAGGTTTGGTGTACCACGACACGGAACAGCTATAATTACTTCTGGAAGCCAGCTGCCAGTCAAGTGACAAAGAAGTCTGCAGAGCTGTTTCCCCCAGCCCACGTCACCAAGCACTTGGACCATTTGAATACAATATTAAATAGAACAAGACACGGGCAATATGTTAGTTTTGCAAAGCTGAGCTTGTCACATTTGGAAAATTAATATGGTGTGGCAGGAGATGAAAGGGCCACCTTCTTCGTGGAGCTCCCACATCTATGGAGCCAGACAGCGTGAGGCTGACAATGAAGTGCCTAGCTTTGCAAACCCATGAAATTTTCAGACACAAATCAGCAACCAGCAGTGTACTGCGAGGCCTCCAAGATAAGCACAAAGATGAGAAAGTAAAGTGCTATGCATACATGTAATCCAGACTGTGCATATGGGTAATACACATATATATGCAGTGCTCCACGGGTGCCAGATCTCATGTATTCCAAAGACAGAGAGATGCTGGTGAGTGTGGAAGGAGCCTACCCTGAGCTTGAAATCTGGCCAAGAAGGACTGTTTGAAAGAAACATGGGACACGCCAAACTATGCATCCCATTCAAGCTTGACCTTCTTGCTGGAAAGCCTGTTGACTGCATGACACTGCCCACAGTCCACAAGCAACTTCACAAGCCAAGACATACAGCAGCCTTTTTTTTTTTTTCTCTTCCCCTCCAATTATAAGGTAGGGTCAGTAACCTTCTCTTCATCCCACTTTTGAGTCTTCTTTGGGAAGAGAGAGACCACTCAAAGAAAGGGAAGGTTTGCCCCACACTGGCACTGAGAATCCCACTGGGTGACGGGGAGCAGTTCTATAGCAATTGCTTTGTTTAAAATGCAAAATGTGGATGTGTTTAGAGGACACATCAGCATCAATCACTGTATGCAAACGCTGCCTGTAGAGAAGAGGTTCCCCTGTAAGTCACTCCTCACTGCCCTAATCGAGTTAGCACTACTGACTGAGGGCATGTTGAACACTTGATGGACCACTGATAGTGCTGCCCCAGAAGATTAATAAAAGACAGGGCATAAAGTCACAGGCAGAGGTGAGGAGTGAGGACAAGGGTGTCTTTCTGTCTTAGCAGTCATTGCCCATTACCATAGATACACACAAAAAAAAGCAAAATTTTGCAGCCTTCTTCTATGATCACCAGCATAATCATGGATGAAGGTCAGCACAGGTGACATGCACTGACTTGGACAGGAGACAGTTTCAGGCTGTAACCCCTGAAGGAACAAGGATCCATAAAAGAGAGATTAAAACAATAACAAACAACTCCACTGATGTTAAGCTTATATGTACCTCAAATAGGGGTCCACATTCTAGCCTAGTGGCTCACAAGCTGACAGTGGAAACCAGAGGTGCAGAGAGAAGTAAAGCAAGGATTCATTTAGCATGTCACAAAGGAAGAGACACATTACAGACAGGCCCTGAGAATCACCAAGGAAACACCACCACAATTCTTGTGCCAGTTCTGCAAGGCTGGAGGTGGCAGCCCTCCAATGCCCACAGCCAGTGTCTGGTGAGATCACAGCACAACTGCCTGCACTGGGCTACCTGTGACCGTGCAGGAATGGTTGTCAGGCACTGATGGGTTCTATCTAAGCCATGAAAGCAAGGCTCTGTCTGGAGTCAGTAGAACCAACTACAAGTGAACTTCTCTGGCAAATGCAGCCCTTGCCCCTTCATGGCAGATGAACTTAAAGTCATTAACATCATTCCTTGTCTTTCTCAGCAGCCAGAGCAGTGGGAGAAGGAGAGTGGAGAGGGTGTGGATGTCCTCAATTTTCTCAGTGCTGGGAGCAAAAAAGTAATGGAGCACTGCCATTTAGATTGCTTTCATCCATCCATTGACAGCAACTCTACTGCCGACACTTCTCTTCCTAGTCAACTCTTATCAACTTCTCTTAGCCTTTTCTCCCATCACCACATCACTCACATCTGCTTCCTGTACCAAATTGCTGCCAATAGTTACCCTCTCTCCACAGCCTGCTGTTGCAAAGTGCAGTGCCCTGAGCACCTCCTCATTGTCTGCCCTCGTCAGAACCTGGGTTATTGTTCTGTCAGTCCTGTGCACATGAGTTACTGTCAGCACTTGCAGAGTGGGAATCACCTCTTTTATGTATTTGTAAAGTGTGCAGAACTTTATTTATTGCTCTATAAATAAGGATACTAAGAGCCTAATGCTGGCATCTCCGGCTGATGCATAGGAAAAGGATTATGGCCTGTCCATGGAGTGAAATCATTCTGCTTACTGGAAGATTTCATACCAAGACAGGCTTCTGCCTGGAGTCCAATACCTATCAAAATCCTTCTGAGCCTAGCAAGAGCAAAGCTAGTGCTGTGCGAGGGAGGTGATTTAATGCAACAGGTCTCAGTGCTGCACTCCAAACCAGAAAGCCACATAGAGTGATGTAGAGCTTATATGAGAAGTACTGTCCACATAAGCCAGTTGTCAAGTGTAATTTTTGCTTTTCTAGAAAATCCCTAATAGCATAGAGCCATCCTGATCCATGATCTTGAAATCAGGGATGGTGCCATCAACTCAGCTGCAGGTTCTTAACGTATGCATCTATAAACTACTAAGAGGACACTAGACCTCCAGTGCTACCTGTCAAAAAAAGGAGCTCACATCATTAAAAGCTTCATGAAGCTGGTGCTTGTGCAAGCATTCTTACCATTATGGCCTGAGTTTCCAAGGATGGCTGAGAAGACTCTCATAGTCTTGACCTAAAGAGTACACCTTAAACACACTGTCTTTTGCAAGGCCAACTGCCCAGCTCTAGGACAGAGGCCACATGCATGTACAGAAAGATTGTGCCATGGTCATGACAGCAGGGAACAAGCTGAGCCCTGAGACAGCTTATACCCCCGCCCCAGACCTATTTCAGGAACCTTCTAAGCACACATGCTCTGCCTAAGGGGAGAATCCCAAGGGACTAGATACTATAAAAGGGGCAAAGTCAGCCAGGCCAGGCTGGCTCCCCATCATCTAGGAACTCCAATTTGGAGACAACAATGCACAGTGCTGGAGACTGGGGTGGTGATAGTCCTCTCTCTGTTATCTCTGTCCTCTCTTTTCCTTTACTCCTCTAATATTCTCTAATTCATTTTGACTATGTGTGATAAGGAAAAAAATTAAGAACTACTCTTTTTCTGCATTGCCACTGCTGGTTGTTTTCAATAAAGAGCTCAGCTGGGTTCAACCATTGCTTGGTGCTGGATTCATCTTTATCCTTAGACGAGTTTGGAATATAGAGAAGCCTTGTCTCTGACCCCAGGGTTTGAGGCTCAAGTCTCATCAAAGACATGTAGAGGATGTACACAATATTTCTCTCAACACAGTACAATGCTTGTAGGTTTCTAGAGATGAGATTCATCAGTACTGCTGAACCAAAGGTGAGATAGAGAAGGGAGGAGAAAAGAATCCTTTGTCACGGTTCATGCTTACACCACAAATGACAGCAGTGTGCTGCATGCTTCCAGCTCCAAACTACATTTTTCAAGCTTCAGGTTGTTACCTGAAATTACTGCAAGTAGAAAGGAAGGAGTGAATGCTAAGTGTGTTTTCTTCATCCTGTCATCTCCAAGTCCCAATAAATATTTCTGCTTGCCTTTGAGTTATTTCAGCTTGTCCAGAGAAACTGGTGGACCACTGCTCTGTAGTTAGCACCCTGCTTGTGGATTATTCTAGAACATGGAAGCAAGACAGAAGATGTCAGAAAGCTCTTTCACTTATGCTCAAGATCCATATATTCCACACTTCTGACAGAGGCACATTGTAGCCTCAAGCTGTGAGGAACTTGCACTGAGCTGAAGTGTGGGGACTTTGCACATTGCATCATTTTTCTGTCTCTAGCATTGTATCCCCTTTAGCTTATGTCTTCTGTAGGCACCAACTGTAGAATTCCCCAGATTCATAACTATCTACCATCTCTGTGGGATAAAAATCAGCTGTGAAGTAAGCTTTCTATCAGCTCTCCATTCTAATAACTGGAGTTGTTTGTCCAAAGTCCAAGACCTGAAACCACCATTGGTCACAACAGTTGCATCAGGAAGCAGGAAAAAATGCTGTCTTTTCTAGTACCTAGAGAAAGACAGTTTGTTTCTAGCATACAAGCTGTTTCCCTAGCAGGGCAGGAGCAGAGGGGGAGAAGAAAACCCAGCATAGAGGGAGGGTGAGTGAGCAGTGGGTTCTGGCTTTACAAGAGGATGATAAATGATAACAACATTAGAAGCAAAACCAAACATCTTTCATGCTGTCAGAGCAATGAAGCCAGCACATGACAAGATGTGGGCACAGGGCAGCGCAGTTGCTTTCCAGAGAAGTGCACAACTATCAAGTTACTTCTGCTCTGAATCAACAGACCTATTCATCTTCCCTGGGTCCCCGCAGAAGAGGGCAGGGGACAAAGGTGTAGTAATTTCTCTCCAGTTAGCTAAGAGCTTCAGCTGCTCCACAGTGCATAGAATTCAATAGACAGGGTCAGGTCAGTGTGGGATGCCAATGCAGAAATGCTGTAAGAGGATGTGGATTGGAGAGCTCTAGATGATCATGGACTTCTTCCCTCTCTGACGTATTAGTTACCAAACAGTGCTGTGGGACACTGCCCTAACACAGAAAAGAAAAAAACAGCCCAGAAGGTGAGGATCACAGTATCTTATACCCTTCACAGTTTGCCCCCCAGATTCAGATTCCTCAGAAAGCTTTGCCATCCTGCAAGTAAGCATAAAAATCCCTTCCTGAGGCTTATCTCATCTTCATGCAGGAGGTGACCAGGGTAACAGCAGTAGCCAGTGAAGGCTGGGCTGCAAAAGCCATCACCTCTGTTGGGTTTTGCGAGAAGCAGGTCCAATGAATTAGTGTTATACTAAATGCAGTTCCCCTCCTGCCTTCATTGCTGTCCAAAGCTGGAATTGAGGAAAAGATTCATGGTCAGCATAGAATTAAGAGTGAGAAGAGATGTCATGCCTTATTTTGCTTTTACCAGCTCCCTGTTGTCTCCTTCCATGCCCAGAGTTGGCCCTCTTCTCACCCTGAATCAAGCAGAAAGCATGGCACTCTGTGAACCTGTGTGCCAGTAGCCAGGAAGCACTTTAAAGTGTGACTGGCCTGACAGGACCATTCCTCTCAATATTAGGTGGTGCTGGAAAGTTATTCCTGCTGAACTCCAGTGAAAGTCATTCCCCTTGAACTCCATGTCTCTTTAACAGAACAGTAACAATATTTGATGATTCTTCCCTTAGAGACCACATCTCACCTCCACTAATGGCAAGAGACACTACTGTCCTTACCTTGCATCTGGAGAAATGGAGACACTCTAAAGGAAGGGAGCTTCCAAGGTCAAACACAGCAAGGACTTAAACACGAGCTTTCACCACTTCCTTTACTGTTTACAAACTCCTTGATTTGCAAATACCCTCCTTCGAGGTGATCTAAAACCTCTACAACATATTTAACCACCTGACTGTCCATAAAACAGGCAGGCATCCTCCTCATCTCACTGCAGACAATTCTGTAAGACTTGGCGTAGTAGTTTAGCAGTTACCTGCCCCCCCACCTTTTATAAATCCCGGCTAGGACCCAAAAACACTGGAAGTTAATAAATGAAGCCTTATATTTACAGCAATGCACAATATACAAGCAAATATTTACAAGGTATAACAGATATTTACAGATATACACAGTGAAAAGGTAATGCAGACACCACACCCCTCCCAGAGACCCAAATCTCCAAGAGGGGTAACCAAACACCCCCTACCACCTTTCCCCCCTTCCCCAGTCTTATCTCACCACCTGTTGATGCTGCAGATAGGCTGAAGTAGATCGGCCAGGGGAATTAGTAGTAGAAAGAAGTTAGTAAAATTACTGAGAATTAGCTACCAAGGCAAAGAGACAAAGGAGACCATGCAGAGAGCAGCTGCAGCCAGCACAGTGAGAAACCGTCTGATATCTGTGTTTTGGGAACAGCACTTTAAAAACAACTTTTTTTTTCTTTCTCAGTAAAACTCTGGTGAAGTGACACACTGTGTTTACCTCTCTCAGCCAATAGTCTAATTTCTCACTCAAATCCTCCAATTAGTTCAAACCAGCAAGAAGCAAGAAGGCTCTGCAGTACCATCCTGGGCTTGCCTGCTTTTGTGTGGAAGACTGCTGGCTACTTTCCCTTCTGCTGTGAGGTGTGGCTGTGAACATAAGGAATTGCTTTGCTAAAGACACCCTATGCTCAACAACACAAGCAGAAGGGGAAATGTGTGAGTATTCAGTGGAAATATGACAAAATGCAATAGAAAATGAGAATACAGCCTAAAGGAGCAAACAGAAAGGAACCTACAAATTCACATACCAGATAGAATTGAGCATGCCTGAGGAACCCTGAAAGCACCTACTGAATCCCTTTAAAAATAGTTTTGTGAAGAGTGGGATAAATGAATCCCAGCTTCCTGTGTCTTCTGCTGAAATTACTATGCTGCATGTAACAACAGGTGAACTCCAATCAGAGTTTTCCACAGGAGTCTCTTTTGTCTGTCTAAGAAGGAGTTCAGAACCTGAAAAATTGCCTTCTCTGTCCAGGGAAATTGTTGGAACCTAGTATATTTAAGACTTCTGCATCTCTTTCAGGTAAATTCATTTGGGGATGAGAGGTTCAATTCAAAACTTACGGTGAGAAATGATTGGGGGAAAAAAAAACAAAAAAACCACAAAAACCCAAAAGCAAAGACAGTAACACACCTGTACTGTTATCACTTAAACCTTCTTTTGTTTGGAAAGGAGGCTTGAAGGAATTAGAATCTTCCCTGTGTCTACTGAAAATAGAAAGTTTACCAGAAAATTGGTTGGTCTTTGAAGATTTGCACTATAATAGGGAGATTAAGGAAGACAATGACACCATAAGAAAACAGCACTATTTCTTTGGCACTAAAAATTTTGAGCAGAGATGAAACTTGAAATTATTCTTTTCAGATGATGAAGGTGAAGCTTGGAAACGCCAAGACTCACAGTAAGAAGAAGTGGGGAAAAAAAAAACCAGATTGGAAAGGAACAGTCTCCCAGGATTTTATGTCATTTCTTTGGGACTTTCAAAGAACAGGAAGAACAGTGCAGCCTTACTGCTGAGACAAACCATGTATAGAAATAGAATTTGCTGCTCTACAGAGTGAATTCCAGCCACCCACCCAGTCTCTACAGCATAGTAAACTGGCTGAGGCCATTTTACTCAGTGAGAGGAAAATTAGGCCTGCTCGAAGAGAGACGAGCTTCATCTGGCAATCTAGCTGGTGATACTCAGCATGCATTTCCCCACTGCTCGTTTGTCTAACCACCTCTGCCCTCATTATTTCAAATGAGGATTGAGAAAAAGGAATATATCTCCTCTGCCACAGATCTGGAGCTTTGGTTTGCTTTTTTTTTTCATGCTGGACTTGGCCTTTTTTCCCCTCTCATGCATCGGCTGTCCTTTCTGCATCCTATGTGCTTTAATCGAGCTTCTGTCCTGGGACATACTTTCTCCCCAAGTCAAAGCAGATGATTCAAGCCCTGTGCCTGACATGGAAAGTCATGTGTTACTGCACTAATAATGATAACATTAGTTTCAAATAAGGTCACATGCTGAAGAGCTTAGCAAGCTACTGAAGTGGAAAAGAGGGAAAAAGGGAGGAGTTGGAGAGTAAGGAATACTGGTCCTGTCAGAACACGAGGTGACCCACTGAGACCTTCACTGTGATTGTAAATAAACAACATCTGTGGTGGGAATTAAACTCTCGAGTGAAAGAGTAGTTTGGGGAAGTAAGAAAAATCATCCATCTCTGTCTAAGCAAATCCTAAGATGTATAAAAGCCTAAGCCATAAGCCAAAAGTCTATACCATAAACCATAAAGATATCTCTCAATATTGACCTTATAGAAGAACCTTTTATCCATCAGTGGTCTTCCATAGGGAATGCACTCAGTCATTGTCTATCATCCCCACTGCTATTCTCATACCATTCCAGGCTAGATGGCTGTGCAATGCTCCATCCTCTCTATGGTCAAGCATGCAGATCCTCTAATACCTGCCTACCTCTCAGTCCAATTCTGGACCTTTCTTGTCACATAAAAGGGATTTTTTAAAATGCATATTTAACTTCATAGAATTTATACGCCACTGAGGAGAAATTCACACCCTCCCTGCAAATGAAAGAACAAAGAAATAAAATCCTGTCCTTGACTTAATCTTTTACATGCACTGTCTCAGCAAGGATGGAATTCATTCAGCAGCAGTTCATTGTAGCTTTGTTTCTAAATCACAAGTGACCAGTGCCTGACCCACAGGCCAATTATAGCCTCCAGAACTGTAGAGCAGTATGGGATAGCCTGGTGACTTTTTTTATCATTCTAATAGTTTCCAGTGGTTCTTTCTAGAGGTCCCAATGTACAATGCTCGACTCAGACCTTTTGTTTGAGTTCTGTGGAGCACTACCTGACTTGCTATGTAGTTTTCCTAAGTTGTACCTCTTTGCCCAGACATGGAGGACCCTTATTTTTCTGCACAGGACGCCATCACCAGTGTGTTTACAAGAAAAGAAGTGGGTTACAGTTTCATCTGTCTCCACAGTCCACAAAGCAAGGCAGCTTGCTCCACTGAACAAGTTTCTATTAAGTACTGTTCCCACAGGAGGTGCTGTGTACCCCACAGGAGCACACACAGGGTTAATGTTCTTGAATTTATTCCCAGAGACAAATGGTTCATGTTGAGGAACTGCTGCTGGGAAGGAAGGGGGGGAAAAAAGGCCCTTTTTTATTATTCTGAGGTGCATTTTAATTTGCACAAGCGACATTGTGTCTGTGATGGATTACACGAAGGGAAACATTACAGCCTAGCAAGCTCGGCAAGGAAAAAAATAAGGGAGATATGGGGAGGATTAAAAACAACCTATTGTAATGCAGAATTCTGATAAGGGGTCCATAGTGCCTTCAGAGCAGGAGCAAGTGGAGCTCAGAGTACCAAGAAAGACAACGGCCATGGTATAGGGTGAGGGAAGGAGAGTGGGGTAGGAGCACACACTGGAAAGACTCCTTGGTCATGTAGTCCACTCTCTTCCTGCTACCAGGACCATCACAGAAGCCCTTTCATAAGAGATCATTCTCTTTCTGTTCCTTTTCCCTTGGAAGAGCCTTACAGAATCTCGCTTTTCTTTCTGATGGTTAAAAACCTTCATTTAATTTCCAGACTAATTTATTCTCAGCCAGTTTATACCCATTTGTTCTTGTGCCAACATTGTCCTTAAGCTTAAATAGCTGTTCTGTCTCTTGAGGGTTTTGCAGTTTGATGTATTTATAGACAGAAATCATATCCCCTCTGTCGTCATTTTGCCTGACTGAACCAATAAAGCTCTTAATATTCTGTAAAACAGATTCTCTGTATCATTGGCCATCCTAGTACCTTTCAGTGCTCTCTTCCATTTCAGATATTGGTGATGGGAATTTTATGTACTGTTTCAGGTGTGGTCATAACAGGCTCTTAGATAATTGTGCATTTCTCTAATGGAAGCATCTCTATGTTGAAAATGCCTCCTAGCTTTGCACCTTTCATCAGCACCATTATTGGTCAAGACAAGACCAGTCCTGAGAAAAGAGTCCTTCCAGCATAACACTTCCAACTTTCGTCACTACCTGTTGCTGTCCTGGCCTTCAGTCACCCTTATGACTCCTCTGTTAATCAGCCTGTGGCACCTTATCTAATGATTTTCTAACAGTTATCTTATCATAGGCTATCTCATTGCATTTTATCCCATCTTTATTTTATTCTCGTGCAGGTCATTTTCTCTGAAAAGTACAAACCTACTATAGAAGCTAAAGAAAAATCCCTCTTGCCTCCTAATAGTATATAGTTTATGGCACAAAGATAGGTAATTCTGTCCCCTTGTTGGGAGGAGCAATGGTGATATGCAGTGGTCTCTGTCTTACACACTCCTTGGCATCTCAGCAATATAACCAGAATCTTGTGCTCTTCCATTTTTTAATCCAGACTCGTCTTGTTTTGAACTGATATAAAAACAAAACATTTCTCAAGAGTGCCTTGGTTAGTGCCTGGAATTAAAGAAGATAGATTTCTGTCACTTAGAGAGAGGGGCACTTAATGGCAATAAAAATGTTGCTTGTTGCATGGTCTGAGAAACACCCAAACGCAGCAAGAGAGATTCAAAGAAAGCAAGCTGAGTTGGTAGACTGTGGATAAACTAAAGCAGTACGTGCTTGTACCGTGAATCACAGGGAGTATTTAACATAACTGCAATAAATGTTTATCTGTTAATTTACAGGACATGTACTATTACAAAAAACCAGGCATGTCATAGAATCATAGAATCATCACAAAATCATAGTATCAGCCAGGTTGGAAGAGACCTCCAAGATTATCCAGTCCCACCTATCACCCAGTCCTATCCAATCAACTAGACCATGGCTCTAAGTGCCCCATTCAGTCTTTTCTTGAACACCTCCAGGGACGGCAACTCCACCACCTCCCTGTTTTGTTTGTTTGTCTGGTTTTTAATGTCCGTAAAGAGGAGTTTAAAAACAAACAAACAAAAACTCACAACAAAACAACAACAAAAATCTCCAAACAAAACACACAGAACATCCCTCTTTATAAGCACATAAACAAAAAGAGCCAGGCTACTCCAAAATCTAGCTATGCACCAATTAAGACCAGTACTGAGCTCCTGGAAACACCAGTTACTTCCCTGGAAATAAAACAGGCTCAAAATCTTTCTCAATCAGAAGCTGAAAACTTATGCCATAAACCCTGGAGGCTTTTCCTGCAGAAGAAACAGATGAACCCTGTAGGACTCCTAAGGCAAATATAGTTGGGTTCTAACGCAGCTCATGAATGGCTTCTGTTGAAAATTTTTGTCCATATGTGTTCATACTGCGATGTAAATGCACACCTCTTTATCTCTCTTGCATCTCCATAAATGAAATGATGGCTGAAACCATAGGGGAAGATGTGAATACTCAAAGCCTAATGACTCCAAGCATAATGTGCGTTTTTTCAATAAGGCTATCATAACTTGTTGTGAGTAAACTCACCCAGGTCTCACAAAACCACTATATTCTGATTCCCTGTCCATTGTCAGCAAGAAAGACTATTCTGCTTTAACACTTTCTGGTCCTGATTGATGCTACAGGCACAATACTAGAATTCCCCTGCCTCCATCCATGCGTCTTCTGGGAAGTCACAGATGGGACCCATCCACTTGATAAGGGAGAAGCAGAATCCTGCAGCCTTCTGTATGGCCCTGCTGCCTCACTCAGACTACAAAGTAAAAGATCACAAATAATTTTTTATTCCAGAGGCAAAGTTAACTCAACTGCTAACAAGAAATTAATATATTCAAAGACAGTTATGAGAAATGTATTTTCCATTTTCCCCACTATCTGGGACATCCCAGTACTCTGTTAGTGAAAAGTTGACTGTGATCACCTTTCAGAGCAGAGCTAAACTCTGCTACTCTAGGACTCTAGAAAGGTCAGTGTTACACGTGTACTTGTCATGTCACAAGAGTGAGAAATCTCAGTCAACTTCTAGAATATAAGTCAATTTTTAAAATAAAATAGGGTATTATTTCTGAAATCCAATTGTCTCTTTCTGCCTCACTGTCCTTCTGTTTAAGTCTTTTGCAAGCAGACATCTTGAAGAAACTCTCTCTCCTCAGAACAGACATAAACTCCATTTCCTCCTCTGAGGGAGTAAAATGTGCTTCTTTAAATAAATTCATCACAGAAAATTAAGAAGTATGCAGCATTACTTGGAAAATTCGATGTCAGCTAATTAAGTAATAGCTAAACAAGCACTGGAATAGGAAGTGACTGAATACATTAGATGAGTCATTCAGACAGAGTGCTTTAGGCAGCTCAAGTGTTAAGCCCTGTTCTTTTACAGTAATGTTCCTGTCACCGAAAAACCTCAAGACTAAAAAGCATACTAGAGACTTTTCCTAAGCAGAGGTTTTGAAATACAACCCCATCCCTCTCTCCTGGTGCATCCCTAAACCTGCCATCTCCTTTCTCTTCTAAGTGAGGTTTAGGCAAGCAGGCAGCACAGCCTAATTGGTTTCTTTGCTGTGATGGACATATGAGGGGATTGGTTAAAGAGCTCCATAACCTTCCTCACTGAGATTTGTTTACAAGACAGAGTGGATGTGGCAGGTAGCGTTAGTATAGCCTGGAGATATCTTGATATGAGAAAGGTCCTTTTTCACAGTCATGGTATCATAAACACCTAGTCACCTAGGCAAGGCCCATCATTCTTCTGTGGAACAAACAGGCAGTTCTCAGCCCTCTTCCTGGTGTACAAACACACCCAGCTGGGATAGGAGGAACAGACTTCTCTCCAGACTCCTGAGAAAAGCACTCTCACAGGCAGTACGGAGAATGAGCAGCAGGGAGAAACTTTTTTTTTTGTTTGTTTGTTTTTGGTTGGAAAAGACCTCTAAGATGATCTAATCCAACCATTGGTCTAACACCACTATATCCATTCCTCAACCAAAGCTCTCAGATGCGTTCCTGCTGCCAACTAGCCAAGTCAGTACTGTTTGAAGAGGTGAATGGGCAGTGTCACATAGAGGTGGGAGGTAGCAAAGAGAACACATGGCCCTTGCTCTTTGGAGGGGAAGCAGGGAAGCTACCTAACAGGTTCAAAAGAAGGTGAAGTGGGGTGGAAGGCAGTCCAGGCAAACTCAGAGGTCTCTGCTTGCAGTCTTACACATCTCTGCCAAGTTTCAGACCACTCAACATAATTGTCTGATTCCACTTGGACACAGAGCCTGCATGTTTACCTACTGCAGTGTTTTTTCCAGAAAACAAAACAAAACAACAAGGAGACAGTGGTTTCTGCAGACAAATTCTGAAAACAACAACAACAACAAAACTTCTAACAGTTCTTTCTCTGACAAATTAACTCCACAAAACAGCTTTTTTTTTTTTCAAGTTACATCTTCGGATGCTTTGAAGATGTAACTTTAAAAAAAATTTTTTTTAAAAAAAAAGCTTGATTAAATGCAAACTAAAGTAATTTCTCTTGAATGATGCTGCTGTGAAGCAGAGATTTCTAGGGAAAACTTCAAACATTAAATCAGTCACACAGAGTTTTCCACAATGAGACAACACAGCAAGGTAGTGGATCCATCATGTCAATGTTTGGTATATGCCAGGTCCTTGGGAGGAGCCATCTAGAAGATAAATCTACTATTGCACTACCTTTAAAGAATTATGTAAAAAAAAATATAGGTCAGCTTCAAGGATCTTTATGTAAAATACATAGTCAGTGTCACCAGCCTGCTGGCATGTCAGGTGCTAGCCCTTATGCCTGGGTACAGGGTGAATTGCAGTTCCCCTACAAGTTACGGGCTAGTTCCACATGACTTTGCTAAGGTTTAGTCAAATCCTTCATATTACTAAAAACAACAGCATCCATCTGCAGTTACTAAAGTAGTCTAAGATCACACAAGGCTTTAGAGATCATACCCGAAACACATTGGTACACAGTTTGCTCAGGGACTACTGTCCTCCTGAGAAATGAGTTCAAAGACTTGCTCTTTGGAGGTTCCCAGTCCCTCCTAGAGAACTGCACAAGCTCTGCTTGTGCTGCACATTTCAGGCAATGTGGCCTGTTGGAAACACCTTGCATGAGCACCATTTGTGTTGTTTCCCCTTATGATTCTTTGCCATAAGCTTTCCTCTACAGCTCCATAAAAAACAAAGCAAAAAAAAAAAAATCACTACTGTCATCCTCAAACCTACACAGGTAGTAAGGACTGGGATACCCTAAGTCAGGAATAATTCCGTTTAGTTTGGTTTTCCCTGTGATGTTAGCTTACTGCAGGACAACTGAAAACATGTTTGAATTAGCTGGGGCAATTAACAAGGCAGGAATTATAAAATATGTAGTTATTTTATTTCCAAAAAGCCCCACCCACAAACTGTATACAAACTAGTTAAATCTGGGTTCTGATTCATTTGGGAAAATCTTCACAAGGATGCTTTTAGGCAATTTATTAATTTAGGAAAAATAAAAAAAAAAAAAAAAAAAAAGGTTTAGCCACAAAATGGCTTTGACCCACTTACAAATAGGCAGCCTGGAGCCCTAAAGAAAGCCTCTTCTATTCAACAGTGGTGGAGGCAAAATTTCGATATAGTCCCTGGTTCCTTTGTGGCAGTGTTGGAGCTGCTCAGCTTCTTGATAGCTGTTGAGAGGCTTCTAGATCTTCCCAGGCTTAGCAAGGTGCTGGGAAAGAGGCAGACAGTCTCTGACTGGATCCTGGTTCCTCTTGCCACAGAGGTTTGCAGAGGTGAGACAGTACCTCTTGCACATGTGCAGAGAGCACCGTGTCAGTGGCACTTCTCAGCACATCCTGAGGTATTTAATGCCTTCTCCAGCTAAAACTGTGGCACTTAAGTTTCCAAGTATTTCAAGCCCAAAACATCAGGGCTAAGCTGGTCTGAAGCACAAGGCAGAGCAGAACATGTTGTCTAAGCAGAGAGCAGTGAAGCAGAGTGCTTTGTCTGAGCAGAGCAGAACATAGAGCAGGGCAGCACACACTGAGGCAGAGGCAGCACAATTCCTTGCAACCTGGCTCAATTTATATTATTTGCCCAAGTGGAGTGGCTCCTTAAGCCACAGAGATTCACCAGTCAGAATGGAATTTACAAAGCTGACCGTATTAGGTGAAACCAGGGCTTGCTTACCCTTGTTTGGGCAAGACACTCACAACTACATAAACACCTTCAAGTGCCTGTTTATCACTTTGAGAGGGGATATAATAGCCCAAGCTTTTGTTTTCCTCCCACCATTGCTTCCCCCATCAGCAGAAGGGTGGGGCAAGCCAGGACATGTTTTAGGCCTATTAGCCTTCCACAATAAAGGGTATCCTTCTTTATAACCCTTTCTCCATTCTGCTTTTAATGGTAAGAAATGATTACTGCTGTTGTTATTATTGACAGGTAAACAGAACACACAAGTCTCAACTTGAACCAGCATCTTTCTGTCAATGTCAGAAGATTTCTTTCTAGACTCTACTTTCATACATACAGTCAATAGCAAAAGACAGAATTGCCCTGTATTGCTCTTCAAGAAAAAAATATTTCAAATCTAGAGTGTACCATTTAGTAGAGGCACTTAACAATGCCCAACATAATACTGTGTTTTGGCCCACAGGAAGGTGTTGTAGGATGAGGCCAAATTTCTGTCATCTTCAAGTAACTCTCTCTTGCCTATGGATTGTCCAGCCTGGAGTGCACTGAGCTCAGAATATCATTGGTCCTTCGGGCAATGTGAAGCAGTAGTACCAACTGCTCAGTTATAGCAAGCACCAGCAACCACTCATTGCCTGACAGGATGAAAGAAGCACATACGAATCACGTGGGATAGGAATGACTTGAGTCATGCTCAGTTTTCTTCTCTATTTCTTTATTGAAAGATGTCTGTGATACTCCTTGATCAAAAAGTGACAGTGAAGGCTTTAAAGGCTGAGAATAAAGACAAAATGAGACTGAGAACACAGAGGAAATCCTCTACGTTTTTTTCCCAAAGAGAAAACAAGGTACAATGCTGAATAAACACGAGCTGAGATGTTCCCTTTGCCATCCTTGTTTTGCTGTAAAGACCTTGGGTCAAAAAGCTGTACTATAATTAACTCCTGTTTTATTTTACTGTTTATGCATAAAGACTACTGCTTCTCAGTTGGAGATGGCAGAACATGCCACTGCAGAACATGCCAGCTACCTCCTAGCTCATGGGTTCTTGCACCAGCCAACTCCTTTGTGTGATTTATCACCTGGTAATCCATCTCTTCCATCCATTATCCTGCACAAAAATCAGCTCTGGACAGACACTTTCTCTGCAGCATAGCAAGCAGAGCTGTCAGTTTGCCTACCCTGTTCCCAGCAGGGCAAGGGAGTTTTGTCTTTTCAAATTCAGTAAACCTTGTGGCCATTTGGCTGAATGTCTTACAGTTCTGTGTACATTAGGCTAGACTGATGACCTGTGTAGACATCTCTCTTCAGTTGGAATGGTTCTTTCAACTTAGGACTTGCCAGATTCATGTAAGTTAGCCTTCATCAACCTTTTTTTATTTCTCACAGGCTATTTAAGCATCAATTAATGAATCATCCAAAAACTATTTTACTGAAATCAAACAGATCTGTGGCATCTGTGCTGAACGGATAAACTTGATGTACAATGATTTCAAATGCTCCAACTGTAGTTTGTGCAAGCATTCAGCAATAATTTATGTAGTGAAAAAAATAATATATATATAAACAAAACAATGCATGGCTGTGTGCCAGTTCTTTGTGGTTTGAAATCTGTTTCTAGGATTTTTATATATGTAATTCATGTGCGTATCCATTCATCATCTAAATATTGCACCAGATTTAACCCGATCTAGTGTGAGATGTCCCCGCCCATGGCAGGGGGGTTGGATCCTTGAGGTCCCTTCCAACCCTGAAGATTCTATGATTTACAGTATACCAGAATACTATTCATAAGCAGTATCAATGGGATTTATATTCAAAAGGCATAACTACATCAGTAAATTCAACACATTTTTCTAAGGTAGGTATTTGCTTATTAGTACAAGCTGGGTCTAAATTGATTTCATGTACAGAATCAATGAAGCCCACAAAAGTTTCTTGTCTGGACCCAGTCTAAATAATCAGGGTTTGGGTTCATGTCAACACCTTCCTATTTGTATGACAGCTAGCTAGAATGACTCCAGTGCAAATATTAGCAGTGGTGAAGCATATGCAGAAAAATAGCACACTATAATAAAAATTAAAATTCTGCTGCCTGCAGCTGTAAATATGTGCTCTGTACAATAAAGAAAAATGGGGGGAAAGGAAAAAAAAAAAAGAAGATATGTTTTTCTTCAAAGACTAAATAAAAAGCAACAAATCCTTTCAAGAACAAGACTTTCACCTTTGATACAGCTGTACTGGATTTAGAATTTATCATGTGCTTAGGGAGAGGACTCACAAACCCAAAGAGAGTTCAGATTGGGGAAAATAATTAATTTCTATTCCTCTCCTTCAGCTCAGTCAACCTCATGGGGGGAGGTGCCAGAAAACATTACTGCCCTCCCTTTCTTCAAATTAAAAAAAAAAAAAAGGTAGATGAGGAGGGAAAGGGGAAACAAAGATACAGAAGTAACTGGAGAGGGGAGGAGTAGGGGCAGGGAGCTGAGAAGCAAGAAGAAAAAAGCATTTGTAAAATTAAAAGGCAGGGCCCCATCAGATTGTGTCGGGCAGGGGAAAGCGTGTCGTAGGCAGGAGTAATTGGTAATCGGAGCAGAAGTGAAGAAGAGGATGATTTATGGGAGCGTGGAGACAGGGGTGGAATAATTTTTGGAGCAGAACGGGGAACTTACTGAACGCCTGAAACTCAGCTACTTATCCACTCGTTCTCGTGATAAATTAGCTCTTGTTTAAAGTAACCGGAGCTCCATTTTTCATTCTGATTACTACACTTGATATCTCTCTCTCTCCTTCTGTTTCTCTCTGACCACTGCCCCTTAGCAGGTTCTCTGAGCTGAAGCAATGGGTTTATGGAAACTCTTCACCCCTCCATTACACTATTCCCCACCACCACCTTCCAATTACTGTAGGGTTAACCCTTTAAGTTGCTGTGTGTTTCTCTGAGCTGCTTAAACTGTTTCTCAGGGTTGAACTGGGAGGATGTGGAACACAATCCACCATTTATGCTATGGTGAGGGTGTGTGCGATGCTTGCATGTGACAGAACAAGCACAGTGGCTTCCTGCATTTGTGTGCATGTTCTTGACATCTTTGCAAAGGAGAAACACGCATGGCCTAGAGCACATGAGATTTTTACTAGGAATGATTTATTTTCTGGTCCCACCTGAAGCCACCACACCTCCCTCAGGCTTAAGGTCTCACTGTTCAACTTACCACCTAAATCTATGTGAAGACTCAGGTAAGATGTGATGGGCAAGACTGAAACGAGGGGAAGAAAGAAGGAGGTGACACAGTGACAAACTCACCACAAGCAAGAGCAGGTGATTTTTAAAACAAACTCATTTAAAACATGTTTTTTAATTTAAAAAAAAAAAAAGTAAGACAAATAATTACTACTAAATAGCAAGTTTCTTACTGACACTAAACCCCAGTTATTTTCTTAAAAGCAGAATACTGAAGTGGATCACAAGAAAAGATTTTAAAGATTAAGTCAGTTTGTGCATCAGCATATAGAGTACCACAGGAGATATATCAGCTAGGTTTCTGCTACCTTTCAGTGAGAAAGACTTGGAAGAGTAAGTTCCTGAGAATAGTGAGCAATAAAGTACATGAACAAACAAGCCAGGAGCTGGTGTTTTTGTTGTTAGTCTAGAACCAATATATAAAAAGAAAAGGGGTTATTTGCCCAAATTAAAAGGTATTTCCACATGCAAATAATTATCTGGTTCGCTCTTCACCTCAGCTGCTACTAATCCCAGGAACTTGGCACAACTGGAAAGGATAAAGAAGGTAGAAGGATATATCTAGACCTATATTTGTTGTTGTAGACACCAACAGCTGAGTCTCTGCACAAGAAGCCAGTTTCTACATTCTCAGCAGATGTGACCCCACAGCCCAGCTGTTCCTTAACTGTGTGGAATCTTTGCACCTTCTCAACATATTTTGTGTCAGTCACAGCAAACGACAAGGCAGTGAGTTAGCAAATGACACAAATACGACATCACTGCTGCGAATTACCTCACTCACAGGGCAGCCTAGCCATAAAGCCTTGCTGAACAAACTGGCTGCCTGCCTGACAAAGCTTATGCTTGCTGAAAACTCTATCACATACAACAGGACACAACAGTGGTTGAATGCTACATATTCTACTAAGGAAGGAGCCATACTCTGCTAAGCCTTACTTGCTGTGACTGTTTGCCCTGTGGCCTCTGTACTGCCACACTGAATGCACTTTCCTAGGCACAGTTCAGCTAAACCACACTGAGCAAAAACTGAACTAATTCTGGTAAAGCTAATATAAACTTAACTCAGGTGTCTCTTGTATTTCTGTAGCCAACAAGTAGTACAACCATGGCAGCTCCATTATGCCAGAAAAGAGGATGCACTTCAACAAAATGTATTCATATTACTGTCTCTCACTACGGGCCTGTTCCTTATGGGTTTTCAAAGCTTGTTCTATAAACATAATGACCTTTGCCCAGGGAGGTGATGGAGTCACTATCCCTGGAAGTGTTTATAAAGAGTCTGAATGTGGCACTCAGTGCCATGGTTTAGTTGATTAGATGGTGTTTGGTGATATGTTGGACTTGATGATCTCAAAGGTCTTTTCCAACCTGATTAATTCTGTGATTCTGTAATTCAAGTTCTAGCAGAGCAATCCCATCTCCATTGCTTCCTCACTGGTACTACTATAGAACTGTGTGTTATTTGAACACTCTGGCAATGCTGAACTCCTGTTACTACCTGTGATAGTGTGAAATGCACTCCTTGAATTAGTAATTACTATGAAGTGGTTAGGAGGAAAGACTACATATAGGAAACAACTAGAAAAAACCTGTAAGCATGGCCATGACCAAACCCAGCAGGTGGATGTTTCTTGGAAACAATGGGCTGCATTAAGAGAAGTGTGGCCAGCGGGACAAGGGAGGTGATTCTCCCCTTTTACTTCGCTCTTGTCATATCCCACCACAAGAAGGGTGTAGAACTGTTGGAGAGAGTCCAGAGGAGGTCCACATAGATGATCAGAGGGCTGGAGCACCTCTGCTATGAGGACAGGCTGAGAGAGTTGAGGCTCTTTAGGCTGGAGAAGAGAAGGCTTTGAGGAGACCTTATAGTAGCCTTCCAGTATGTGAAGGGGGCCTACAGGAGAGCTGGGGAGGGACTACTGACAAGGTCTTGTAATGACAGAACATGGGGTAATGGGTTTAAACTGGAAGAGGAGAGATTTAAACAGGATGTTAGGAGGAAGTTCTTTTCAGTGAGGTTGGTGAGACACTGAAATGGGTTGCCCAGGAAGGTTGTGGCTGCTTGCTCCCTGGATGTGTTCAAGGCCAGGTTGGAAGAGGCGTTGAGTGACCTGTTCTAGTGTGAGGTGTCCCTGCCTATGGCAGGGGGTTGGAACTGGATGATCTTTGAGGTCTCTTCCAACCTAAACCATTCTATGATTCTATGATGGAGTCTCTGCCATGAAGGGGTCACAGACAGTATAAGAGCCCAGACTTCCTGAATGTGCATTTACAAGTTCACAGTCTGAAGTGGTTCTCACAAAACTCACCAGAAAAGTATCTTTTGAAGATAAGTGGGACCACCAAGTATTCCTCCATTAGTATTTTGCCACTGATGTCAACACAGCCACACCGTGCAGGCAGGAACTGCAGACCAAGGCCTGGAGTAAAAAGCAGCTGCAAGAGAGGCAACAGGCAAGGACAAGGTGTGTAGTAAAAGGCCAAAGATAATGAATGTGGATTTTCTTTGAGGTGAATATACTACATATCTAACCTTGGAGGGTCCCTGGGGGTTTTGGAAAGGGGATGAGGGTGGTTCACAGTTGTTAATATATTTTTATTATATATTTTATTATATTAAGTAGAGGGCAAACTGATCACTATGACCAGACAAGGACAGGGAGATTAGCCTTACTGCAGTGATGGGCAGTTTCTTACTTGGAGTACAGACAGCTAATCTACCCACCATGCTTCAGAAACTGCTCACTTTATCTGTACTCGGGAGCCAAATCCCATCTCTCCTTCTCATACCTTTGATAGCAAGCTGACAGATTTTCAAGAGATTTCAGAAAGCCAAAGTGTATGAAGCAAACGAAGGCAGAAAGTTTTGCTTTTATGTATAGCAATTTCAATGCAAGAGCATTTAGAATAGTCTCAGAGAGACTTACACCTGAGAATCCAAATGCATATGCCTAAACATCTTCAACTTGAGGCCAAGAAGTAGAAATCTGTGTTTTCCAAGAGAATCCTCAGATCTGTGGAATAAGAAATGTATCTGATTTAAATAAATACATACTAATATTAGTTTAACAAAAGGATATTTCAGAATTAGCCCAGAACTAGAACTGCCAGATTGCATAAGAGAAGACAAAAATCCATGAAACAAAACGTCTGCTCCTGAAATTCCACCATAGGGCACTAATCCAAAGGAAAAAAGTTATCGGATTTCTAAGAACAGTGCTCTCTTTTCCCTTATGCTCCTGTGCGGCAGCACTGAGGAGATGTTTTACACCAAGTAACATAGTTCCTAAAAAAACCTTTAGTCAATAAACTGCAGAATTAGTCAGAGGGTTATTCATACTTCAGCCTTTCTGATGAGACTGCCAACAGGAAAACTTCCCAGTGGTACTCTTACCTATTTTCTCTGCAAAACAACTTCATCTGGGACACTAACTCCTAGTGCATGGCCATGAGGTAGTACTAGATGGCTGTGTTACTGAAGGTGAGCGATGGAGACTGAAAGATTACTCAATCCACTGCTAAACAACTGAGCAACCCTTATTTATTATACAACAGTGTGTTTGATACTATAACCCAAAGGTTCACATATAGCAGCTGTCTCCCTCAGTGACCAAGACTACCAGGATGCAAATATGGCATAGTACTTCGTGTATTGGCAAAGTTATCCTCTGTGGCTTAGGAGTTCAGATGAGCAAGCAAGCAAGAATTATCTATGCATCCACTCCCTTCCTGCCTCTTTTCTTCAAAACCAGGTAGCCTTTCAGGAGACATCCAGAGCTCAGTGGGAAGGAATAGATGAAATATCCAGAGAATGTCACACATCTCTTCCTTACAAAAAATAAAAAGGAAGCATTAATTTATGGGACAGAGTCAAGATACTGTGCCTCTGCTTTCTGGTCCTCTCCAGAGTTATAGGAGTCACTGTCACTCGGTGGGCAGTGAAAATTTCTCCCCAGTTATTTCCAGTGACAAGGCCAACAGAGAAAAACTTTCACAAAAGTTTTTTTTTGGAACAAGACCTAAAGTTCTTAGAGATTCTTCCACTTCTGTTGGTCTTCTAGACCAGACCAGAATTCAATCACCTATCTGATATATTTGGGGGATTGTAAAATATCACAGGTAGAAGGAAGAGGAAGGTGGAGAGAAGAATCGTCAGATACAATGGATATATTTATTTTTTAAGAACTATCGTTGCTCTGTTCTATGCCCCCTCCCCTGGCAAAGGTGAACTGCATATCTTTAGTTAATAATTAACTTGTCATGAGCTCCATCAATATCCCATCATCTAAGTGACAGAGGGAAGGGAGGCGATGGGGGAGGTGATCAGCGCGATGTGCCAGCTCTGCCCGCAGCCTGTGATCTCGTCTCGGCCATAATAAATAGGATGAAATGCGCTCCTGATAAATGCCCATGTCATGGAGAGATTTTACCTTCACTCAGAAACAATGTAATATCTCAGCTATTACCCAAAATAATTTATCAATGTGTAATAGCTTTGTGCAGAGCTCAGATAGGAGGGGAGCAGCGCTGCCCGAGATGGATGGATCCTACCTTCTGCTTTTAATTTTTAATGCTCATAGGCAGCTTCACATTAAAGGCCAGGTGTCATATATAGACTTAATGTAAGAATGGAGTTCATGAATTCTAATCAGGAGAGAATCTCCCTTTCTCTTTTCTTGCTTTAGTCACACTTCTCTCTTTTTTATTTTAAAATTTATTTATTTATCCTTTTCCCACTATTTCTGTACTCCCATCTCCTTTGCCTCTTTCTTTTGGTCCATTTCTTCCTCTGTGTTCTTCATGCACCTTTTACTCTCTATCATACTAACAAAACATTGTTCAGGTAGCTATTTGATACTTTCAAAAACTGTACCACCACTTAAGAACAAAACAGAAGACAGGACTTGCTTCTGCTTCTCTTGCCATCATTTGCACCTAGAAGAACAAACTCAACACGAGTACCAGAACAGAATATTATAATTTTCTATCCAGGGGNNAAGCACAGTACTAATCAAGAGGGTGAAAGTCTGGATAGTGACCATCAAAATTCATAGAAGACTCATGTTATGGAAAAGCTTCTGGCTGTAAAGGGCCAGCAGAGAAGGCCTATCCCACATCTCAGTCAAATAACATATACCTGCAAAGAAGGAGGTTCCTTTAATTGGCAAGAAGATAGCAATGGGATGCATGGATCCCAAAAATGCTGTATTCCAAGGTCTCATTTTCCTAAGATTTCTAATCTCTTTAGAGGTATGTCAGCCACGTAAATGTTTTCCACTTTCAACACTGTGCATGAAAATCCAGTTGGTCCCTCATCAGAAGAATCTAGTCAAGAATCTCTGTAGCAATATGTAAAATCTCCAGTATGGACAATGCTGGGAACTTCTGTCATTAAAGACACACCTTTAGGGCTCACATTTGAAAGACCATTATTGTATCAATACACTACATCAAAGTAATATGTATCGTCTGGGTGAGACATATCTGAAAGTAACATCAATGTATGACCGTGCTTCTTAGCTCTGCACAAAGAATGGAGCTGTAGGAAGGAAGAGGGGAGCACCACTTACTGGTCAGAATGTGCAGCAAGGAACAAGACAATTAATGCAAGCAGCAGACACAAAGATCAAGGAAGAGCCATAGACTGCAGAAAGGAAAAGATTGACTGTTTGGACAAATGTGTTTGTTTGCACTCCAATGCAGAGGGAAATAAAAACACAGCAAGGTGATACGACTCACAGGAGGAGCACTGCTGGAGCCAAAAATCCTTTTACAACCTGTTTGCCAACTTGCGAGTTAAGAGGACACCAGTGCTGAGAGGAGCTTAGGCTTGATTTCCTGCTTTCTGTTAGCAAAGGTAATGATAACTGCTTCATTTCTTGGTTGACAATGCAAGGACCAGAAACTCAAGTACCCTCGGAAATTCCTTCAAAAGACAGAATTCCCCTTGTGCCTAAAGACCAGGGGGGCACGGAAAGGCTCAGAAAACAACAACCCTTAGGAGCTGAATTGTCAGTAACTATTTCTCTTTTCCTCACCACTCTAAATAATCTTTCTTTCCAGAACATAAAGACACAGACCATTTATTCCTATGTGGTGTTTAACATATTCCTCGGGCTGCCAGAACAACAGGACAGAGTTCTCTTCTTAATCACCAAATTCACTGCAGGAAGTGTCCTTAGGAAACTTTCCTTTGTTGCTTCTTACCTTCTGCAAAGAATGCTCTGAGAACATTCCTCTACTTTTACCTTACTCCATTCCAGCTCTGCATGTCACAATGTTCTGGAGATCAGATCCCAGCTAAAAAATGTAACCTGCCTAAAACTTCATTGGCTTTGCATTGCTTCTCGCTAGGTGGTTGATCAAGGGAAAAGAAAGGCTGGTGTCCCACTGTGACAAGTCCACTCTGCACGCTAAGAAGCCATCTCTACATAATATGTTAAAAACAAGTTTTAAGAAAAAGCCATCTTTCTTTCCATGACAAGACTTAACTCTCTATTCAGCTTTACGAATGTCAGAATAAGAGACTGCCTGATTTGGCTGTAATGTGGTACCTCAGGATACAGGGAAACTGTGGCTGTTATGTGGGCAGAAGCTCTGGGAACTTCACACTGCCTATGATGATTTCCAGTTTTTCTAGGAACACTTTCCAAAGTCTGCCTGCATGCTGGTATCTTATAGAGCACATTTTGCTCCCCTGTGTATAAAAGTAGCACTGCAAAGGTAGGACAGCAGCATCCCCTGGTGCAGCAGCCTTAGGATATCCTCTGTGATACAGTTAACTAATAAGGAAGAGAGCTGCTGTTTGAAGAGGACAGAAAGATAGCCTTACCTCCCCTGAATAGCACTTAGTGGCTTTGGCCTGGCTGCAAGCCAGGAGTGGAGCAGCATGCCCTTGTCTGTGTTGAATGAAAACCCACTGCTGGCTGCCAAACAGCCTCAGGGAGACAATGACTCCAAGGACCAAACTAAGAGCTCCAAACTCATTCACTCATGGGCCAGGATCCTTCCTAACCCTAGTGGGGAGTGATACAGAAAGAAAGAGTTGTTCCCCAAGTAACAGTTTCCTGAATCACACAACTTAAGCCTAATAAGGGTCTATTGCTGTCTCATTCCATTGCTAACACTGTGACTCTAACTGCCGTGTACTACAAATTAATTCATTCCTTCAGGCCTTGCTGTTCAGTAACTGGCTGTCACAGCAATCTCCCGAGGAGCTAATTGAGAGTTGTGATCCGTGCAGTATTTCCATTAGCGCTGTAATGACAGGCAGCCAGACACACACATACATGCTCACACACACACGGCACAGGTTCCTCTGTCCCCACAAAGATAACAAGCCAGAGCCATCTCTAGTGCTTAGCAGCAGCTGTGAGAAAGGGAAAACAGACTGAGGTCACCAAAACTTTGCCTGAACGAGAGGAACTTGCCGGGAGCTCAAGACACATTTCTAATTATCGTTTGCAAGTTAAAATCCTTCATTTTTTTTCTGTATAGAGGCACTGTTCCCAGAGACTACGAATCCCATCCGAGAAGTCACCTCTGTTTGAATGGTCTTCCCCACTACTTGGCGGGATCTCAAGTATCCATAGAGATGATTCTTAAATAGGGATTATTACAGTTCAGTTGTGTGTTGCATTGTAGAAGCTGCTGATACTAGTCTTAAAGGTTCTGCTTAGCAAACTAGAATTGGCATTAAATTAGGAAGAATGTAGTTGATCAGTTATCTGGTTCACTCAGGAACCTGGACAGCTCAGATATGAAGTTTGTTTACAAACTTACTCTCCTTTTTGTTTCCCTTTTCATGCCTAGTATCCAGAGGATTTGCAGAAAAAAAGAAAGACAACACCTCCTGTAGGTGTGCCACCTGCTAGTAAAGAATTGGCCATCTTGAAGGACACCTTTTATGTCCCAACTGGACTACACCCTCATGGTTCTCACCTAGAAAGCAGATGGAATGCATTTCTCTGCTGTCACTGATGATTATTTAACAGAGTCAGGTAGAAAATTAGAAACTCACATTCTCTTGAGCTTTTGCTCACCTTTTTGAATTATTCAGGTTGGAAGGGACCTTAAAGATCATCTAGTTCTAAGCCCCCTGTCATAGGCAGGGCCATCTCCTATTAGGCCAGGCCTCATCCAGCCTGGCTTTGAACATTTCCAGCGTTGGACCCTCCACGATTTCTCTGGGCAACCTGTTCCAGTGCCTCACCATTCTCGACGGGAAGAATTTCTTTCTAATGTCTAATATAAATTGAGCTTCTTCCAGTCTGAAGCCATTGCCCTGCATTCTGTCACTCCATGCCTTTGTAAAAAGTTCATCTTCAGCTCTCCCGTAGCCCTCTTCAGGTACTGGAAGGCTTCAATAAGGTCTCTCTGGAGCTCCTCTCTTTTCCAGGTTGCACTAACACTAGAGTTAACCCTACCATATCTGAGACCTTGTCTATGTACAAACATGTATCCCAATTTAACTTAATTGTCTTAGAAATCAGTCAGTTGATGCGGACTTGTTCAGTAGGAACTTCCCAGTAGGTGCTTTATTAATTTTAAAGCTGTGCTCAGCTTCTTCACAAATTGAACCCAGTTTCAGAGTCTGTTATCAAATGGGAAAATTAATTTGTCATTGGTGTTCTGTGTTCAACAGAACCAGCCAACAGCTCTAGTCACTGTTACATTGAGACCGTTGCAATAGTAGAGACACCTGCCACGTGTAAGGAGGTAGCTCATGCTGAGGAACTCTCAGAGGATGAAGATATCCTCACTTGGGCTTGGACTACACTCATATATTTTCAGGTGCCCAGAGACAGCTTTTCAGCAAGGGAATGAGCTGCATGTTCTCCAGAGCATTCCAGAAAGCACAAAACGTGACTCTGACTAGCAGTGCAGTCTGACTTTATAAAAATACCTAGGGAAGATACCTATTCAAGGTACACAGCCTTTAGGGCTCAGATAGAGGATTAAGTTACTGAGCTTTAAGAAGTCGTGGCATATAATCTTAGCTTGATAATTGAGCATGTGCATGCTCCTGGCATGTGATAAATGCAAGGTCATTTGACTTAACCTAGGAGAAGACAGCATTAAGTGGAATTACCCCATGTCTGCTGCAGGCTAGTTGTGCATACAGCTGTTACCATAGCACAGCTGATTCACAGCAGCAATTTGTTCAGTTGTGTTAAATGTTACCTCATGTACAAACTCCGATTCTGCCCTCTTGTGACAACACTATGGGAAAGTTACGGCCTTTTAAAAGAAGTCAGATTAATTTCATAACAGAAAGAAAATATTTTTAAAAGCTTTTGAAGCAGTGAAGTGCCACTGCAAAGCAGGTTAATGTAGGATGCTCTGAGATATCCATGTAGATCCACAGTGTAGCATGTTTGACTTTCCTGTATATAACTATAATTAGAATTTTCAGCTGGACATAGATATATATAAAATAATCTCTGAGTGGCAAGTGGAAGGCAACAGATATGGTGCATCTGCCTCCTCTTCAGACAATCAAACTTAAAGCTCATGGAGCACCAAGAACAGACCCTACAATGAGTCATATCAAGCTTCTGAAAAAAAAAGACAAGTTGATGTCACCAGTCAGCCTCACCTCGGTGCCTGGCAAGATCATGGAGCAGATCCTCCTGAAGGCTCAGCTGCAGCAGATGGAAAACAAAGCAGAGGTGTCTGATGCCAACCAGCATGGCTTCACCAAGGGCAAATCATGCCTGACAAATTTGGTGGCTTTCTATGATGAAGTCACAGCAGCGGTGGACAAGGGAAGGGCAACTGATGTCATCTACCTGGACCTGAGTAAGGCCTTTGACTCTGTCCCACATGACACCCTGGTCACCAAGCTGGAAAAACATGGACTTGATGGGTGGAGCACAGCTGGATAAGGAATTGGCTGGATGGTCACACACAGAGAGTGGTGATCAAGGGCACAATGTCCACCTGGAGACCAGTGACAAGTGGCGGCCCTCAAGGGTCAGTGCTGGGACCAGTGCTGTTTAACATCTCNTGCCCCTGGGTGGTTGCAATCCCAAGCACAACTCCAGTCTGGGTGGCAAATGGCTGGAGAACAGCTCTGAGGAAAAGGACCGGGGGGTCTGGGTGGATGAGAAGCTCAACATGACCCAGCAGAGTGCATGTGCAGCCCAGACAGCAACTGTGTCCTGGGCTGCATTAAGAGAAGTGTGTCCAGCAGGGCAAGGGAAGTGATTCTCCCCCTTTACTCTGCTCTTGTCAGACCCCACCTGGAGTACTGTGTGCAGTTCTGGAGCCCCCAACACAGGAAGGACATGGAACTGCTGGAGAGAGGCCAGAGGAGGGCCACAAAGATGATCAGAGGGCTGGAGCACCTCTGCTATGAGGACAGGCTGAGAGAGTTGGGGCTCTTCAGCCTGGAGAAGAGAAGGCTTTGAGGAGACCTTATAGTAACCTTCCAGTATGTGAAGGGGGCCTACAGGAGGGCTGGGGAGGGACTATTCACAAGGTCTTACAATGACAGGACAAGGGGGAATGGGTTTAAACTGGCAGAGGGGAGATTTAAATGGGATATTAGGAGGAAGTTCTTTACAGCGAGGGTGGTGAGGCACCGGAACAGGTTGCCCAGGAGGTTGTGGCTGCTTGCTCCCTGGAGGTGTTGAAGGCCAAGTTGGAAGAGGCCTTGAGCGACCTGATCTAGTGGGAGGTGTCCCTGCCTATGGCAGGGGCTTGGAACTGGATGATCTTTGAGGTCTTTTCCAACCTAAACCATTCTATGATTCTATGATTCTCTGTTCCAAAAGCCCAGAGACAGAGAAGATCCTGGAACAGGCCACACAACCCGTTAGGATATGGTGTGTCCTGGGACTTAATTTCAAGGATCATTCAGGGCACATCCAAGGAATATGCAGAGTATAAAGCTTATTTCTGTTATGGATGTTGGGAAGTCTGTGGCATAAATGAAAAAAGGTCCCAAGTTCTGACCAATAATTTCATTGTTACAAAAATACCACGTACCACAGAACACCTCTGGTTTCTATGCCTTCTTCCTTAAAATGTGATACAAGGTGGTTTCTACCTGAGGAGTGGGATTGAAGCATGGACATACAAGTACAGATTTATTCCAAACTATTTTGAGCTGATTACTTGGAGGGAGGTTACAAAATACGAGTTACTAATTTAGCAAGCATGATGTGTATTTCAACACAAACAGATCTGTTCATAGTTCTGCCATGCCAGCACACAGGGAGAGAGACTGTTTACAAAGGCCTGTGCTAATAAGATGAGGGGCAATGGTTTCAAACAAGAGAAGAGTAGATTTAGATTGGATATTAAGAACAAGTTCTTTACCATGATGATGGTGGAAGACTGGAACAGGTTGTCCAGAGAGGTAGTTGAGGCCCTATTCCTAGAGATATTCATGGAGAGGCTCAACAGGGGCCCCAGGAACCCAAGCTAGTTGAGGATGCCCATGCTTACTGCAGAGGTGGTTGGACTAGACCACCTTTGGAGTTTCCTTCCAACCCAGACCATTCTATGATGTAGTCCCATTGCATAACAGGATCACCTCAAAAAGCCTGAATCAAACCCTGCGGCCATAATACGTGAAAGAAGGCTTTGTTCATATTAACATCTGACATCTTCATGGTTCCTAATGCATGGCATAATGCTGAGGTCTGTCTATTTCCAGCAAGCTTCAGTTTCTGTATTTCGTACAACATAATCCTGCCAGTATTTGCATGTTTTTTTCCTATCGGTCACCATGGTTTTTGTTTGTTTGTTTGTTTTTTTAGATAAGAGGACCTCAAGCCTGTCAAACTTCCAATGCTCATTGCACTGTTCAGTGAGTTTCATCACATCTCCATAGCCTTTATTTGATGCCCTTGCAATAAGCAATGCAGTCACAAGCAGACCAGGTCTTGGACATCTGCTGTTCCACAGCTCAGTCATGGGCTAGGCTGGACAGAAAGGGAAGCATATTTGGACTCACTTGGTACATCAGCAAACAAAGAGCATTTGTGCATAAAGGCTCATGGAAGTCTGATAAGTTCTTGCAAAATACAGTGAAAAACAGTTTCTACCAACATTTTTTTCAAGATTGTGCAACACAGACACCTCTGGGCTCTACCTCCAGGGATCCTTGCAAGAAACTTGGCAGGTCCTCAGCCAGGGCATACATAGCTACCGTATGTGTGCAATAGGGTGTGTGGCTCTATAACTACTGTGCTTCCTCCTGGAAAGGTCTGGCATATCCTATACTGACTCACAGCAGGGCCAGCTCGCTCTCCTTTCCTCCCTCTCCAGCTGTGTCTGTGCAGGAGCTGTGTTATCAAGACAAAACATGTAAGGAGTAGGCTTGTTTTGGGGCCTATGGATGGCAGAGGCATTGGGGATTGGGAGGAGGACTGGAGCACTGGGGTTTATGGATTTAGTTTTGGGCTGGGGGTGGAAATTCAAGGTGTTTGCTATGATTTCTGTATCTGCTTTTGTAATTTTCTTCCTGTGTCTCTCTATCCAAAATATAATTCTGCTCTTTTCTCCAATTCATTTGAGAGCTTTATTCTATCAGCTTCAAAACCATGATGGTTCAGTTGTCTCCAAAAGGCAGGCCATAGAAGCCTTTCCATTAGATACTTTATCTTCACTGCAGCAGAGCTAGACCTGCAGTTCTGCGTTACTAGCTCTGTTTGTATGAACCATGGTTTCTCCATATTCTTCTTGCTTGCAAGCAGGGAACAGCCTAAAGGTCCCCACTAGAGTTTGATCTTCACAGGGTGGTTCTAGTTCTGAGCTGGAGGCAAAAAACTCTGCCGTGAAATGGAAAAGGGCTGAGCTGCACAAGATAGATAGACACATTGTGAGATGGACACATTGACTTCTCTAGCAATACCCAGGTCTGCTGCTGGCTCCATCATATGACATACAGAAACTGGAGACAAGCTCATGTAGAGATGCGCCAAGTCAAAAGTTTCACAGCAGAAGACAGATACGGCAGTTAGAGCACCTTCACACTACACCTTCTCCAGCAAGCCCAGGCCAGTCCCAATGTGCTGTACCCTGCAACTCTCTCAGCTCAAGAGATCCTTGCAACTTGTTTTTGATGTAAGACAGCTGTCTACCCTGTGAACAGATCTGCCATTGATGTGAGAACAGGGATCTTGAGAGAGGATAAGTTGTCCTGATGCAGTAAGCTCATCAAATTATTTGGAAGGAACCTTTAGGGGACATCTCATCTAGTCCAGTCATGAAGTGACTACCACTACATGGAACATGTTGGCTGTGCCTTTGTCTAGCTAGAAACTATCAAGGACAGAAGTTCCACCATATCTATTAGTAATGTGTTTCACTGGAGCACAGGCTCCCTAGGGAAGCTTTAGCTGTGCCTTATTTGAATGCCCCAAGACACAGTATTTACTGCCAGCCACAGCTGGCAGAATACCAAGTCCTATCTATACTATTCTAAAACTTATAAGCATAAAATAAGCAAAAATAAGCAAACATTCAGAAACAGGCTCACAAAAACAGCATACAAATGTATTTCTCATGTTACCTGAAACTCAACACTAACCACAGGAATTCTTTCAGGATTTCTGTTTTCAAGAGCACTCTCAGTCAGCAGAACTGAAAAAATGATTATGATACTCTGATACTTCCTCTCACAGAATAAAGCTGCATGAAAATAATCAAGACATTAAACAATGTCTGACTGCAAACGTAGCTTTCACAATATGCTCTGTTCAGTATGGCAGTTTACAGAGCCAGAGACTTTAGTCTCTGATTGCGGCCCCTCATTTCTGATGCTCAGTTCTCCAAGGTAGTTATCAAGTACAAATAAACTCACAGGGGGACACTTCTCTCCTCTAGTTCTAATTAATGTCATTGAAAGTCATCATTAACTAAGTGTATGAGGGCAAGAAACACCTACTGTATAATACCAAACAAAGGGACTGTTGAGTGAATGGAGCCTTTTCTTCAGGAGATGCTTCTGATTCAGTTCAAGAGAAGGCTAAAGGCTCAAAACTGATCAAAACTCATTTGGCTCTTTGCCTGTTTCTCTGGCTAAAGCAAGGAACTAGTTTTATTCTGGTCTGTCATATTCCAAATTAACTGACTGTACAATTTAGTGTAGCTGTCTTACAAGTCATGCTCAGAATCACAGAACTAGGGTTTGAAAGGACCTCTGGAGGTCATCTGGTCCAAATCCCTGTTTAAAGCAGGACCGTAGATCAGGCTAGAGCAGGTATTTAAAGATGATTAGAGAGAGAGCAGGAACAGAACAACTATGTCCTTTGGGGCACCGAGCTAATGCTTTGGACATCTAACCACAATGACCCAAAACCTCTTTCCAGGTGGTAATATAAAACACAGCATAGCTGGGGTCATTTCCTTTCACCCCCTGCCCTTGCCCAAGGCTTGATTTCACTTTTTTTTCTATACTGTGAAATTATCTGTTGTGGTGACTCTTCCATTTTTATTTATTCACATATCAACATACTTAATTGTATGTTACTAGCTCTAGTGACCTGCTTGGCCTAGAAAACTTCACCATTTTTTGAGTTATGTCGTATCTCTGCCACATCCCTGTGATTTCAGCAAGATGTGATTTTGTGATGAACACAAACACATTCACAAGACCTGCTACTGTGAACTTAGTCATATCTTTGGAACTGTGCTGAGAGGGAAAAGATGATGCTGGTACAAGCTCTGCCAATAAAGCTCCACAGTTGCTGTCATATTAGCGGTATTAATGTTAAGCACTAGCCTCAGCACATGGTAAAACTTTCCAGTTATAATCTTAATGAAAGAAAGTAGTCACCATCAAATAGAGAAATTCACCTGGTTACTTGCTTATTTAAATATATCAGTCTTTATATACCAGAAAATATATTGTAAGGGAACAAGCATTCTGTAAGGATGTGTTCTTGTGCATATGAATCCACATGCTGAACATCAGATGTATATAACAACTGAAGAAACATATTATGCCAACAGGTTCCTGTAACATGACAGAATTTTAACAAATCAACAATTTTGACAGTTTCTCTTTTGTTTTTCACAGACTGTGAAACAGCAAAACAAATTTAAAGTATCTGCTTTGTTTGTTCTAACCTTGTATATAACTAACATCCACTCATACCAACTGAAAGAACTCCATGGCAGGTCTAGTATTAAAATAATTCAGCCTGAATAAAATATTTGCCAGGATTTGACAGTATTAAAACAAACCAAATAATTAATAATACCCTATTGCTTAGTACTTATACCACACTTTACATTTAGAAGTACTGCAAAAAACATTAGTTGATTAATCATTTAATCAAGCAGCTATAACATTAGCTACATTAACTAATTAATTAATCAAGAAGCCATTAAAAGCCTGACTGAAAGGATATTGATTCCTGCTAGAAAAAAAGAGACAATGCAATCGCGATGTTGTAGTGCAATGATGAGAATTTCAGTGTTGGGAAACAATTGTTTGCAGATCTATGAGGATTCACATGCATGGATTTAAGATGCACCCTAAAGGCGTACGGCATGGGAAACCAGAAAACAGCTAGAATAAATACTGCCAAACATAAGTGTGAGGGGTTGTTTGAAGTAGCACTACTTCCAAAGGCAAAACAACAAGCTATGGCTGAGATCTTACCTTGCAAGTAACTCCCATGCAGAAGAAAAGGTAAGAGAAAACATATGTCTGCTTCATTTATCAACTTATGCATCAGCTGCTACCTTCATCATGGATTCTCAGAGACCTGGTGAGATAAGTAAAATTACTAATTAATGTCTGATGAGAAGATGCTAACAGCTTACTCAATACATACTGCTCACTCTATGATCACTACTCAATTCAGTCTAAGTCCTTGCAGGAGCTTTGCTTTTAGCCTTCAACATACCCTTCAGAGGTGGAGGAGACCAAACACCAAAACACAGACACCCTGCCCATTGCCAGAGAAGCAAGGTGTTGAAGAGCCAAGCCCTAGGGGCAGGAATGCAATTTCACCTGAGGCAGGCAAGTTAGAGAACCTCTTTATCTGTTACTTTTAATTAGGCTCTTTTACAACCAAGCACCTTACAAAGCAGGACTCTTCCTAATTTTGGTAACTTCTCTGGTTTGGTTTTTGTTGGCTTTTTTTTTGCCCCACTTTGACAAGGCCAAGCAGTATGTGATTTTCATCTGCTATTACTACACACAATTCTAAATTTATGGGAAAGTGTGACAGAAAACATTCATGTTGATGACTGCCAGAATGTCTTGAGCAGAAAGTTTACCAGAACAACAGGCTGGTTGTTTAAGACTCTACATCTCGCAGTCCTACCATCATACTCCTGATGAGATATTGACTTGCAATAGCAGCGTCTGGCACAGTTGTGTTAAAGACACTGGATATGCTCTACATAGCAATCCCAGAATATGCAAGGCTACACCTCTGTACTGAAGATGAAGATAGCTGCAGGCAACAATATCCATGCAGACTGTATATAATCTGCAGGCTACTGCTTGGTGATCATGTCTGTAGAAGAAGGGAGCTGCCCGTTCTTCCTAAGATAACCTGTGGTAAAACCATTTTACCTCATGGGATTGCTGATACCCTCCCCCAACTTTATTCCAATTTTCAGCCTCTCCCTTATATTTTATTAAATTTCAATCTCTTTTTGGTTATAGCAAACAAACAGCAAATGGGAGTAGAATATTACATTCCATAGCATCACAGCAATTTGAGAGACAGATACATCAGCACAACTGAAGTGAGAAGGAGGGGAAGCTCGTATCAGGTATTGCCTTCCCTCATAGGGCAAATATGTAGACAGAAAGAGCTCTTGCTGAAGTGAAGAAAGCCCTGTTTGGCTGGCACTTGAAGCAGTATACTGGAACAACCTACACTTCAACTTAATTGGCATAAAATGGAGAACGTTATGGAAGGCAGTGTCTCCAAGTAAAACCATCTGAAACAGATTACACAACCTGGCATGTAAGGCACAGTCTAGATCAATTCTTGCATCCTGTAAAGACTGTGTATTTGTGCATATGCTACAGATGATGACCAAGGTAATGTGACAGGGTTGGTGTGAAAAATGAACAGTATCTCTGTGACTCAACATAGAACAAAGGCTAATATTTTCTACATTAAAATATTTTCTTTTCCCAAATGGAACAAGAAAAGTCAATTCTGAAAAGCATTGAAGCAGTGACATTTTAGTTGAGCTGTAGTGAATGTCTACGTGGCATACTGCTGGTGAGGAATCTTTCCCTATTAGCAATAGATTAGTAATTCTCTCTTTCTCTCTGCAGGGCTCTGGTATCAACTCTACCACCCAGGAAAAGCCTAGTCTCCCTGACTGAGATCACCCATTAATTGCATTGCTTGGAATGATTTGATGTGGATTTTCTCTCTCTCTGTTTTTGGATTTTTTTGTGCCTTTTTTTTTTTTTTTCCTAAATTCTAGCTGCATTGTGTCATGATCTGATGATTGATTGGGTCCTATGAGCAATCATGAGCCCAAGCCTATTGCTGCTAGTGTGATAGAGTGTATATCTCTATTTCATATTCAATAATGATGAATGGTCATGGCTTGCATTTATACAGCACCTTTCATCCAGAAAGATCCCAAAGCGCTTTACAAATTGATTTACTGTGCAAACTATGGGGTTTATTCTCCGCTTCATAAGCTCCTATAAATCCCATTGAGTTACTTGCACTTCATCATGGTACTTGGCACTGCCCAAACAAAGCACAAGGATTCCTTATGATACACTTGGAGAAACACAAGAGTAAGACAGAAAAATATGCAAGTGTCCAGAACCTCAATTATATGTCTTATCCTAAAGCATCCACCTAACCCTGGGGAAGCACTACTTTCTGCTCTACTAACAGAGCTTCCTGCAGCAAAGCATTCCTTGGAGAGGACATCACCAAAAGCTGAGGCTACCTGTTCACATGACTACACCCTGAGGCAGTGACTGCTAAAACAGTCATTTTATCCTCTTTTTAAAAAGCATTATTAAACAGAAAGCTACTAGTGATTGAACATCAGGAGCCATCAATATAGTTTGCCTGGGCTTCTTCAGTGGTTGCAGCAGAATGAAACAGGAAGAAGGCTCAGGCAACATTCCTGGCAATAATTTTTAGAAATTATTTAGCCACACCATGATTATCCGCAGCAGTGTTTTTTTTGGGTTTTTTTTGTTTTTTCTTCTGTTTAACTTGGGGTAAGGAAGGAAATGCACCATGTGTGTGCCTGGCTTTAAGCAGCTGCTATTGTTCTTCACCTTGATGACTAGCAAAGGAAAATCCCAAATATGTAATCTAGCTTTCACATCTTCTAGGCCTGAGTGACACAGACTGATCTGGGGGACTCATGACTGAGACAAACCTCAAATATTTTTTTCTACATTCACCACTCAGCTTTAAGGATCAAGAACACCTCCGCTGTCGGGGGGGTTGGACTCAATGATGCCTTTGGGTCCCCCTTCCAACCCGTGACAACCTGTAATCCTGTGACTTTGGCAGAGTTAAGTAAGACGCGTAAAAACAAATGCAGAAATACCCTGCCTGTGAAAATCAGATGCCAGCAGTGACTCTCACCAGTCTGCCACAGGTGTAAGCCAAAGAAGATCCCGAGTACCTTTATCAAGCCTTTTGTATTGGTTCTGTAACGGCTGTAGCACCATTGCTAGTTCTAATCTGATCAAGGACCAAGTCAAGTTACCCAATGCTTGTGTGAAAGACTTACCTCCTAAGTGATTTTAATGTAAATGGGAATAAAAAACTAAATACTTCATAGATATTTGAAGGTAACAGGTATCAATCTAATGCTAGGAGTACATGTAACTTTCAGGTTTTGACCATTGTCTTTCCTTTCTTGGCCTATCAAAATTACCATGCTGGCATACTACAATAATAACTATAAGTAAAAAAATAAAATATAGAGACATCAAAACCTTCCCTCCTTTTTTTCCATTATGGACCCTTTGCCATAGTCTTTATTTACACCAGATCAACGAATGAAATTGACAAAGGTTAAGATAGGGGAAAAAAACGTTTTGAAGGTATGAGTATTTGTTCCTGGGGCAAAGGAAGTGTGAATCGCACAAGAATACACAGGAGGCTTTATCTAGTGGTTTCAGAGCATGTTCAGGACAATATAGCTGCAGCCAGTCTCTCAGGCATATATATTTCACCTCTATTTTGGTCAGCTCTAGTCGCCTGCCCCCCCAGTGCCAGTGAAATCTTTTGGACAAGCGTGTGAGGTTTTAAAAGGGCTGTAGGTAGCCATGTTCTTCTCTCTCTCTGTTGTGAATATCCTGCACATCTGGTCTCAGTGGAAGGTGGTTACAGCAGTGAGTGTCATGGCAAATGGGGTGCTGAAGTCCAAGAAACCCTTAGCATTACTGCATTTCCATGTATCATCCATATTTTAAGTGAGGACTTTAGCCATATTTAACACAGGGCTGCATTTAGAGTATCAGATATTTCTTGGACAGTTCCCCTCTAGTATCTAGGTATGTCATAAACACTAAGAAATCTATCTTCAGACTATCTGCATTAGAGCTCATGGTGTTGAAAAGTGAAAGAAGAGGGATACAGTCTAAAGTGGGTGTCATATATTCTTTTGTTCTAAGGACCCATGCTAAAATGACACCTGATGAAGGCCTGTTGTACCAGCCTTCTTATAGCAGGTTAGCTTTCACAACTCTTGTAGAGCCAAATTTCAGCTCATCTTTACTTCAAATTCTTCAATTTCACCTTCAGCTTTGCAGTAGGTACTTTGTATTTGCACACACAAAGCTAAAAAGAACATTTTGATACAAATGGCCCATTTAGCATGAGGAAAACCCTAAGTAACCTTCCAACACCTACAAAGAGGTTATTAATATACAGCTAGGATTTTCACAGAGGCACATGACAGAAGGACAAGAGATTGTGGAGTTAATTGTAAGGGAGATTGTGACTGAATACAGAGAAAAGGTGTTTTTACCATAAATGATAATAAGAAAGTTTTATCCACAGAGACTCTGCAACCTTCATCCTTGGAGGTTGTCAAGATCCATTCTGATCTTTACTGACACACATCTCTGCCCATCTACCACTCTCCCAGGTCTTTCCATCATTTGTTTAATTCCTCTTATGTCTTACATTCTGCATACTATTGTGTCTCCTTTTTCTCCTATTGGCTTTGATATTAATAACATCTAAATGTTGACCAGTGCCAAGTGGCATTCCTCAGGGATCAGTGCTGGGACCAGTGCTGTTTAACATCTTTGTCAGTGACATGGACAGAGGAATGGAGTGCACCCTCAGCAAGTCTGCAGATGACACCAAGCTGTGTGGCACAGTCGACTTGCTAGAGGGCAGGGATGCCATCCAGAGGGACCTGGACAGGCTGGAGAGGTGGGCCCAGGCCAACCTCATGAAATTCAACAAGGCCAAATATAAGGTCCTGCACCTGGGTGGTTGCAATCCCAAGCACAACTCCAAGCTGAGTGGCGAGTGGCTGGAGAGAAGCCCTGAGGAAAAGGACCTGGAGGTTTGAGTTGGTGAGAAGCTCAACATGAGCCAGCAGAATGCACACACAGCCCAGATAGCAACTGTGTCCTGGAATGCATCAAGAGCAGAGTGGCCAGCAGGGCAAGGGAGGGGATTCTCCCCTTTTACTCTGCTCTCATCACACCCCACCTGGAGTACTGTGTGCAGTTCTGGAGCCCCCAGCACAAGAAGGACATGGAACTGCTGGAGAGAGGCCAGAGAAGGCCACGAAGATGATCAGAGGGCTGGAGCACCTCTGCTATGAGGACAGGATGAGAGATTTGGGGGTCTTCAGCCTGGAGAAGAGAAGGCTTTGAGGAGACCTTGTAGTAGCCTTCCAGTATGTGAAAGGGGCCTACAGGAAGGCTGGGGAGGGACTATTGACAAGGTCTTTTAATGACAGGATGAGGGGGATTCAGTTTAAACTGGCAGAGGGGAGATTTAAACAGGATGTTAGTAGGAAGTTCTTTACAGTGAGGTTGGTGAGATACTGGAACAGGTTGCCCAGGGAGGTTGTGGCTGCTTGCTCCCTGGAGGTGTTGAAGGCCAGGTTGGACGAGGCTTTGAGTGACCTGTTCTAGTGGGAGGTGTCCCTGCCTATGGTGGGGGTTGGAACTGGATGATCTCTGAGGTCTCTTCCAACCTAAACCATTCTATGATTCTATGATAATAGGAGTGGAGTGAGAACAAGAGCAAAATTCTCAGTTCTGGGCTATAAAATGTGACAGCAGTCATCAAATGTTTGGAAAAACAATGGAATAGAAGACCAGATCAAGTCCCACAGACCTAAGGTAAAGCATGTAACTACATCAACAGGAGAGCATATGTGTAGTTCCATAATGAGGGCAGGTACTTGATTGTTGCAGATAGTGTTATCAGTATGTACCTGCCAAACACCAGCAAGCAGCTGTTGAGCCCATATGAGCTACTGAGGCCTCAATAACTTACCTATGTTTCATAACATAAGGATACCAGTAAAAGTCTAATTATGACCATGTGCCTTATTTTAAATCCTTGCCTCATTCCCTTCATCCTGTGGAGGTACCAGAGTTCCTTAGCCAGTCATGTAAATACTATTATACAGACAAAATACACATGGCTGGCAGTCCAGTGGCAGGGGGTTGTGCTTTTTTAAGTCAACACTGAAAGTTATTACAGGTTCGACTTTCCTTACCAAACAAATACTTAGGCATGAATATGTATAAGAAGGTACAAATATCCTGGTAGAAATTCTTACAATCTGCTCTTTGGAAGCTTTAGAGAAGACACAGAATCATCCAATAGTTACAGAAGTTGGGACACAGTTTCTCCTTGTCATGTTTCACACCCTGACCAAGTTTTTCTAGCTGGATGTCCGTAGGCTGACATCACCAGAGTATGGCACCAAATGGCAACCCAGGTGGCTCCCTGCCACGGCTGTGCCAGGAGTGCTAGGAAACTGCAGGCCACAAAAATTATTTTAAAAGTGACAATAACTTACCTCAGAACAAGGCTAGAAGGGAAACAAACTTACACATTCAGACACCCTGAAACACTACCAAAACCTGAAAAGGAGTTGATCCCATGTAAGGACACACTCCACAATTCAATTGTTCAGCAAGTAGATGGAAAGATTATGATTTTTCTGTCTTTGGAAAACTCCCTAACAATAGCAAGACATCTCATCGACATTGAAGAGCAGGTGACAAGAAAGCCAGAAAGTATCTGTAGATCGATTAAGGAAATCACACAAAATTTAACTAAAGCAATGTAGGAACAGAGCCCATTTGCTGGCAAAATCACTTCCCAGCTCACAAGAAACACCAGCATTAAAGACAAAGTGGACTTCTACTGGAACTCAGCATCAAAACCACAGATCAAATAAATGCTGGAAACCAATATTCTCCTGATCTAGGAGAATCTCATCTCTCCATAACAGGAGATATATTCACAGGGTCAGCAATGCTGAAGAAGTATGTATCACTATCCAAAGCTTTGTTTATCCCAAGGATATAGAAGGTTCTGACATTTCTCCATGTGAATCAGTCTACTCTCATTCACCAGCTCTAAATTCACTTCAGATCAACACTATAAAAATGCAAGAGAACACTGGTGACAGTTCTGGAAATTAAAAGAAAAAACAAAAAAACAAAAACCCACCCAAAACTTTTGAAGGCTTTGCAAGAAGGTAATGCAACTGGTAGTACTCAAAGACATTAATTTCTATGCACAGAAATACGAATAAAGCAATACAGCACACAATTTTCAACTTTCTTGGCCTTTGAAGGTAGATCAGTCTGGACAGAATATAACAGTACCCAGCACAGGCTGTAGCAAGGATCTCAAACTAAAACATTATTTTATCTGCCTGTAGTCAGTGACTCTCATTTAGCCAAAAAACTTTTCATCCTGCAGCTCCCCAGAGATCGTACAACAGGAGCCCACAGCATCCAGAGCTGCATACCTAGTAAAGCCCTCCTAACTGAACAGGACACAACAGTACCCAGGATCATCACTAAATCAGGAAGGAAGTCTCAAAAAATACATAAATCAGGGCCTGTGACAACAGCATTTTAGAGAAGTTTGTGAAAGTAGAAAACTGTTGCACTCTTGGGTCTTTTTCTTTCACAAAGCAAGCAAGGGCCAGGAAGCACAAGTTGTGTTTGTACAGGAAAGCACACAATCCTCCACAAACTCCCAGGCTGGAAGAGCATATTGAACCACACCATCCCCCTGCAGCCCTCCCTCCCTCTCATCCACCATAGATATACAAGGCTAAGTTGATGAGCTGTTCAGCTTAGTGTGAAATGTGTTACATTTTCCCCCCAGCTGCTTCCTGATTGCAGTATTTACTTTTAATCTCCTCTGCCTCAATGCCCGATAAAAACTTTGTCACATTAGATGGTGACAGATGGGAAAGAGAAGGGGGGGATCACTGCAAGGGAACGTCCTGGCTTCCCAATAATTTTTCACAACGCCAATTATGTCCTTCAGTGCTTCCTGGCATGTGCACCCATGTCAGCAGAGAAGGAAATAGAAAGGCATAAATAAAGACAAAACCAGGCACTGCGTGGTTTTAATCTGCAGAATAACATTTCTCATTTGGGTGAAATATTGCTGGATTCTAGCCCGTGCTGAGACACACTCACACACACATATACACTGAGATACGGATGTACAGAGCTCACTGTGTATTGTATATTTATATATATATATATATAAAGCACCTATCATCATATCTACAAATGGTCTTTGGAACCACTCTGATGGCAGAGGTAAGAACAAGACTCAGCCTGTCAGTACCTCAGCACTTCTGCTTCCAACCAATCTTAAAACACCAAAGAAAGCCATAAGACTTTGCTGTGGGCCTGCCAGGCAGGTGTTTGAAATACTGCTACTCCATCAGGGTGGGAGGGAGGGAGACATATTGTGAATGGCAATGATTTTCATTGTGACTTCTCCAACTGTACTGCAGAATAGTGCAGGTGTCACAGGAGAGCAGTGGGGTGCGAAAGCTCAGATCCGTTACCAGTTACAGAAGAGAGCAAGCTAACTTAGAATAAAAAATTCTTGCTCTCTGTGCTTAGTCACAAAGACAGTAACTTTCTGCACTCTTCCAGTATTCAGATCACCAGTCAGAAACTAGTGTCAGTTAGACATACATCATGTTTGCAGTTGAAGAATGTGGAGCTGAGAGGGGACACAGAGGGGAGAATTTAGAATGGGTGCAGAGAAGAGAGAGCGGAAAAAGATGTCTTACATTTCCAGCACTGGAAAGCATGCTTTTGACCTCAAGCAATAAATCAATGAACCTTTCTGATAGTCTGGCTGAATAGGAGGTGGCTGCTATGACAGATAGACTCATAGAATCATAGAATGGTTTAGGTTGGAAGAGACCTCAAAGATCATCCAGTTCCAATCCCCCACCATAGGCAGGGACACCTCCCACTAGATCAGGTCGCTCAAGGGCTCATCCAGCCTGGCCTTCAACACCTCCAGGGAGCAAGCAGCCACAGCCTCCCTGGGCAACATGTTCCAGTGTCTCACCAACCTCACTGTAAAGAACTTCCTCCTAACATCCTGTTTAAATCTCCCCTCTGCCAGTTTAAACCCAATCCCCCTCATCCTGTCATTGTAAGACCTTGTCAATAGTCCCTCCTCAGCCCTCCTGTAGGCCCCCTTCACATACTGGAAGGCTACTATAAGCCGTCTCTTCTCCAGGCTGAAGACCCCCAAATCTCTCATCCTGTCCTCATAGCAGAGGTGCTCCAGCCCTCTAATCATCTTCGTGGCCCTCCTCTGGACTCACTCCAACAGTTCCACATACTTCTTGTGTTGGGGGCTCCAGATCTGTACTGTGCACACAGTACTCCAGGTGGGGTGTGATGAGAGCAGAGTAAAAGGGGAGAATCCCCTCCCTTGCCCTGCTGGCCACTCTGCTCTTGGTGCATTCCAGGACACAGTTGCTATCTGGGCTGTGTGTGCATTCTGCTGGCTCATGTTGAGCTTCTCACCAACTCAAACCTCCAGGTCCTTTTCCTCAGGGCTTCTCTCCAGCCACTCGCCACTCAGCTTGGAGTTGTGCTTGGGATTGCAACCACCCAGGTGCAGGACCTTACACTTGGCCTTGTTGAATTTCATGAGGTTGGCCTGGGCCCACCTCTCCAGCCTGTCCAGGTCCCTCTGGATGGCATCCCTGCCCTCTAGCAAGTCGACTGTGCCACACAGCTTGGTGTCATCTGCAAAATTGCTGAGGGTGCACTCCATTCCTCTGTCCATGTCACTGACAATGATGTTAAACAGCACTGGTCCCAGCACTGATCCCTGAGGGATGCCACTTGTCACTGGTCTCCAGGTAGACATTGTGTCCTTGATCACCACTCTCTGCATGTGACCATCCAGTCAATTCCTTATCCAGCAGTGCTCCACCCATCAAGTCTGTGTTGTTCCAGTTTGGTGACCAGGATGTCATGTGGGACAGAGCCTTACTCAGGTAGATGACATCCGTTGCCCTTCCCTTGTCCACTGCTGCTGTGGCTTCATCATAGAAAGCCACCAAATTTGTTAGGCATCATTTGTCCTTGGTGAAGCCATGCTTGCTACCACAAATCACCTCTGCTTTGTTTTCTATTTGCCTTAGCAGAGCCTTCAGGAGGATCTGCTCCATGATCTTGCCAGGCACAGAGGTGAGACTGACTGGTCTGTAGTTTCCAGGGTTGTCCTTTTTTCCCTTCTTGAAGATGGGTGTTACAGTTGCCATTTTCCAGTCAGCAGGAACTTCACCAGTCTGCCATGACCTTTCAAATATGATGGACAGTGGTTTAGCCAGTTCCTTCAGGACCCATGGGTGGATCTCATCAGGCCCCGTGGACTTGTGCACATTCAGATTCCTTAGGTGCTCATGAACATGATCTTCAATTATAGTGGGCAGATCTTCCTTCCCACAGTCCTTACTTTTCCCCTCTAGAATTTGGACATTGTGGCTGGAGCACTTGCTGCTGAAGACTGAGGCAAAGAAGTCATTGAGCACCTCAGCCTTATCCATGTCTCCTGTCGCCAGCTCTCCATTTCCCTTCTGAAGGGTCCCACATCCTCCCTAGTCCTCCTTTTCTCACTGATATACCTGAAGAAACTCTTCTTGTTCCCCTTAATGTCCCCAGCCAGATTCAACTCCAGCTGTGCTTTGGCTTTCCTAACCTGATCTCTGGTTGTATAATTTCTTTGTATTTGTCCCAGGTTACCTGTCCTTGCTTCCACTCTCTGTAGGCTTTCTTCTCTTGCATCTGTGTCCAGGAGCTCTCTATTCAGCCATGCAGGCCTCCTTGCATTCTTACCTGCTTTCCTGGTTTTTGGGACACATTGTTCCTGGGCCTGGAAGAGGTGACCCTTGAACATTCACCAGCTTTTCTGGGCCCCTCTTCCTTGCAGAGTTTTTCCCTACGGCACCCTGCCTTGGAGATCCCTGAAGAGGTTGCCGTCTGCTCTTCTGAACTCCAGAGCAGTGAGTTTGCTGTGCACCCTCCTTGAGGCCTTCAGGATTTTAAACTCTACTATTTTATGGTGGCTGCAGCCAAGGCTACCCTTCAGCTTCACTCCACTCACCAGCCCCTCCTTGTTGGTGAGGACTAGGTCCAGAATGGCACCTTTTCTTGTGGGTTCCTCTACAATTTGGGGGAGGAAGTTATCATCAATGCATTCCAGGAACCTCTTAGATTGCTGGTGCTGTGCTGTGTTGTCCTTCCAACACATGTCAGGGTGGTTGAATCCCCCATGAGGGCCAGGGCCTGTAAGCATGAAGCTTCTCCTATTTGTTTAAAGATTATCTCAATTGCTTCACCTTTCTGATCAGGAGGTCTGGTAGCAGACTCCTCCTGTGATGCCCCCTTCCTGTGCTTTCCCTTTAACCTTTACCCATAAGCTCTCTGTTTTTCATTGCACATGCCCAGGTGGAGCTCCATGGACTCTAGTTTATCACTGATGTAGATGGCAACAGCCCCTCCCCTTCTCCCCTGCCTGTCCATCCTGAAGAGTCTATAACCCTCTATCCCTACACTTCAATCATGGGATCCATCCCATCTTGTGCTCTTAAATCCAATCACCATTTACTAAATAGGGATAATGCAAAGATTCTCATCTTTGTTCTTAGAAAGTTTAAGATCACAACATATTGTGTTGTTCTTGAGACTTCTGGCAAACATTTATTTCCAAGTCTAATCCTGGATGATACTACATGTGCCACTTTTAGGTGCTCCATCCAAGATGATGGGCTACAAAAGATTATTTTTTTTTAATTAGTTACTCCTTGCTTAGGTCTCTGAGAGAAATGAAATACAGTACCAACAACCTGTATTAGTGGAGAAGTATACAATCAACAGCTAAAGGTAATAATAGAAGCAAAGATAGATGTCCCCAGGAGGAAAGTGAGAGACAGCTTTGATATGGGCTGGGATTTAGTCAGTCCTATCAGGAAAAAGTAAAATAAAATAAAATAAAATCCACCTTTTGTTTGTCCTTGCTATATTCAAGAAATGGTGCTTTATGGATCTTCTTTTTAAACAAGAAGGGAAAAAAAAAAAAAAAAGAATATAGCATTTCCACAGGCATTTTTTTCTCTGAATTAAGACAACCATATGTGCTTCGGACCGCAGCTTCTTGACAATCTTGTTCTGTCCCAAATAGGGGCAAGTAGAATGGGCAGGGAATGTCCCAGAAGAGTGCACAATGAAGCAAGAACAGCTGTTCTGGGACACGATGGAAGTAAGGCAGCAGAGATGAAGAAAAGAAAGGAGCCTAAACTGGAACAGAAGGAAAAGGTAATAAGCTTCCTAGCAAGTGTATTATAATGTTGTGCATGAATGTTCACAGGTAAGGCATATTCAAGCAGCTTCCATCAGGCCTACAGCAATCCTAGTTAAGACAATGTCCCTGTCCACATCAGATATGCAATCAAATATGTAAGTACATAATAAACCAGGTACTATCAAACCAGGAAGCTTCTGGGTATCTACAGATTTGGCATTGGCTGGGACTTCACTCATTCTGAAAATTTATCAGGGATCAGGCATAGATTCTAAAAAAATTAAATATAGATGCATTCAGATTGTTTTCATCTAGCCTCCAAATTAGTTAGTAAAGCAGCATTATCAACTCCTCATGGCAATGTTTTTGCAAATTTGATAAAGGTGTTTCTACAAAGAAAGAAAAAAAAATGGAGACACCTACTGTTGTAATGTCCTTTGATCCAGTAGCATCTTTTTCTTAAGCAGAAGAAGAGTTGAATAATATTTTAACTCTGATTCTAGAGATTATCAAACAGTTCTACTAGAATTTGTTCTCACTTGCAAATTACATTAAAGGATTGGGACTGTCCAAGAAATCAGAGGCAGAAAAAACATCTTCTTTCTAAAGTTTTCCTTCTAAATAATAAAGATAAGAAGCCTGTACACAGAGGACTCTCTAACCCTAGGTTTATCAAGCAATACTCATGGCATGGTTTCTTCTTCCAGTTTAGATGCTTTATCTTTCACACTTTATTACAACAGGATCAAAGGGGTTTATTCCCCACCTACTTTAGAGCTTACACTTAAGTTGAGACTATTTAAACAATTATTTGTTTTGTCCTGTTAAAAAATTATTACATTTTCATGTTCCTCCCTGCAAAAATCTGATTTTCCCTCATTTAGGCACAATAAGCTTTCTAATGATGGGAGAAAAACAACTGCCAGTGATTGTATAGCTGTGCACCAGTAGAATTCCACAATCACCCTGTTAACTTCAGTCTCTAGAGGAAAGACAGAAACTCAGCTTCAGTATTCACTCAACTTTGCTCTACCCTGACTTTTCTTAGCGAGCTCCACCAGTTCCTCAAGGAAAAACTGGCTACTGAAAATAACAGATCATGCACTCTAACCACATGTTCCAGCACAGTAATGTGAGGAAGTAAGGTAAGTCAGCCTTCCAAGTCAAAGGTCTGTCTCTGTGTTCAACATAAAGCATTGTAGATTATATGAGCAAGTTGGTCATTATGTCACAGAACAAACACAACTTTTGTGAGACAGATGAAAGACAATTACTCCTTATTCAGTTTCAGTGAGAAGTTTTAGGGTTGCGTTCAGTACTGCCCTCTTGCACGTCAGAATGTAGGAAAATCAGAGAAAGTCCAAACAAGGTCTCTGAATCTGCTGAAGGGCTTAGTTAGCATATACTGAGACATTTGGCATGGACTAGAGGTATTGCAGAGTACTTGGAAACAGACCATAACCATGACCAAATCAACAGAACAAAAAAGAAGGGAAAGAAAAAAATAACACCAAAAGTTGTTATTAATTCTGGTGGGATGACCCAAACTGATTTGAAGCAACAACTGCCAGGGTCACTGTATCCAGTGGTCCTCAGATCACATCAGCAGATGAGAGCATCAGGACTGGACAATGCCTCACCTCCTACTCAACAGGAGGAAACAGCACAGGAGATTATTGGGCATGGTCTGTGAACTTTAAGTCGTGGCTGGACCACAGCTGAATAGGAGGTGGCTGCTATGACAAATAGGATTAGCTACCACAGAACCAATGAGCAGCAGTCCTACAGTCTTCAGCAGGACACAGCAGTTGAGCTAACTCAGATGAGCAGGTCTGAAACATTAAGTTCTAGGACCTCCAGACCTCATCTTCAGATGAGAGAAAAAAAAAAAAAAAAACAAAAAAAAAAACACCTCTCTGAAAAGTTTTTAAAGTTTTCTGAATGCTTTTAGAACAGCCATTTTCAGAACAAAACATTATCAGAATGTTTTGATCACACATTTTTCATCCACAGTTAGTTAAAATGTGTTTGAGCCCCATGGAAGCAAAATAACGACCCTCTTTGCTTCTCAGGGTTTGTGAAGGCAAGGGTAGTGGGTTTCAGAAAGATTATCTCACAGTTCAAACTCGTTAATGAAAGAAATAAATTAACCAAGCTCATTTTTCAGGGAATTCTTGTGTAAACTGGAAATTTTCCAGTCTGTGAGCCCCGTGCTTTGCTAACCCATAAATCACAGCAAGCAGGTTGTCTGTAAGCGAGAGCAGCCACATTCAGAGATGGAGAGGAGGAGAGAAACCAGCATATGTTCATGTAGGAAAAAAAAACATAAAAGCAAAACAGGAAAAAAAGGCTACTTCCCTTGCCCACCACTGGAGCAAAATGAAAGCCTTGGCCTCAGGCACTAGAACATACGCTGTCTGCAAAGAGCCCCTCGAACCAGGGGAAGGCACCTCAAACAGGTCAGCTTTTAATTGAATACAATATTAATTACCGTGTGCACCATTAACGGTTTGTGGGATTTGACTAATTAATGTAATAGTTTCTGAGTCACGCTCATTAAATATGAAAATTACGCCGGTGAAAGGTATCGGTTTCATTATCAATCTTGTATGGACAGGAGAGGGAGTGGGGAGAGGGTGCAGTGGAAAAATTCCCACCCTGAGTTACTGTGTTATTAGCTCTCTCCTCTTGGAATTGGTTCAGGTGGACAGAAGGAAGAGCCAAACTGAAAAGGAAAGAGGCAAGGAGAACAGGAAGCATTACCTAATATCATGAGATAGTGACTACAGGCCAGGACCCAGAAGCTATCCAGCTTATAGTGAATGTACACTTTGGCTTAGTGGGCAGAGCTGGCTGGTCTACATGTAGCTCCAAGCAGCTGTTGTCAGATTCCTTTATGATGCTTAGTTTCCTTCATCCCCCCGTAACAAGCATAATGAGAGAGACCAATGTCACATGGGGTAATTAATTCATTAACACATGTAAAGCATGTGGAGGTTCTTCAGCAGAAAACTACATGGAAGGTAATTATCACTTTTAAAAGTCATCTCTAGGCCATAATTATGCACTAAGGACATTCTAAGATACACTGCCATGGGATGCACTCCTCACATGGGGCAAGAGGGCAAAATGGTACTGGTGGATGGACATAAGCCAACAATGCACACTTGCGGCTCAAAAACCCAATTACATCCTAGGCTCCATCTAAAGAAGTGTGGCCACCCTACTCTGCTCTGGTGAGACCTCACCTAGAGTCCTGTGCCCAGCTCTAGGGCCCTTGACACAAGAAGGGCATGGACCTGATAGAGAAGGTCTAGAGGAGGCCTGTGAAGATGGCGAGAGGGCTGGGGCATCTCTCCTATGAAGACAGGCTGAGAGAGTTGGGGTTGTTCAGTCTGGGGAAGAAAAGGCTCTGAGGAGACCTTATTGTGGCTTTCTAGTATCTGAAAGTGGTCTACAGGAAAGCTGGTGAGGGACTTTTTAGTATGTCGGGTCATGATAGGGGTAGGGGGAAGGGTGCAAAATTCAAAGTGGGTAGATTCGATTGGATATTAGGAAGAAGTTCTTCACCATGAGGATGGTGAAACACTGGAATGGGTTGCCCAGGGAGGTGGTCGAAGCCCCATCTCTGGAGGTCTATAAGGCCAGGCTGGATGGGGCTCTGATCAATCTGATCTAATGTGAGTTGTCCTTGCCCATTGCAGGGGGGTTGAAACTAGATGATCTCTGAATTCCCTTCCAGTCGTGACAATTCTACGATTCTATGACTTGAAATGCAGTCCAGGGTAGGGGCAGTACTGATGCACTCTAGAAGGAATTGTCATCGTGCCTTTATAGGCAGAAGAGTCACCTGCATGCAGGATTTCTGGGGAAAGAGAGGAATGAGGACATCAGTGCTCCAGGGTCCTCTCATGTCTTACCCACTGCAACAAGGCAAAAATGCAGAGGTCACCTTCTAGACTGAAATTTGAGAATAATTAGACAGCTGAGACAGTGGGAGGGGAAACAAAACTCAAGAGTGAGATGAAAGTCTAACATCACTTTGGGGGACCATTTTTCCAAGCACCACAGAGCGAGGTAGGATCACCATCCTGTTAACAACGATGCATATATCCTGCACTGGGAGTCCTGCGGGAGTAGGAGGAGCAGAGTTAAATATCGGTGCCGTTATTTTTGTAGCAGTACTCTTGAATAATTCTTAACATATTGGGTACATCCTATGGGGGACAGGAGGGGAAACAGAGTGGCCTGTACACCTGCACACTCATGCTTAGAAGGCCCGGATGAAGAGACGAAGAATCAGCATGCAGAGGAAAAGAAAGAGGGCAATAGCTAGCACACATACAAAACCCAACAGAGAACCCAAACCCCAGAGAAAGCAAGCAGCAAATCTGTAAGAAAGAGGAATTCCTGTACATTATGTTACAGCTTTTATAATTGTGTCAAACAACTAATGGCTTTCCAATTTATTTTTTTCTTGCTGGGATTCTGTGGCTGAGCTAATTGGCAGTTGGTTGGATTGGGCACAACCTTTTCCTCTTTGGGCTTGTACAATGCACAACTAAGAACAGTGTGCAGGCTCCCATACTACCTCTGAAGACTTGCCCCTTCTCCCTGCACATCTTCAGCCCAGTTGCACACAGGTAAATGTTCCTTTCTATTCCAAGCCTCACCACCCTGTGCTGAGCATGGAAGATACTTACAATCAGTTGTTTCACATAAGAATTATGACTGCCATGAGTTCTGAGAAAGCTGGTAATTTTGGAGGGCCCTTGGTATAATTAAATGCAGACTTTTGATTAAGAGGATGGCAGGGCCACTTGCAGCCTCATTAACAAGGCTACATTTGCTCTCCACAGAATCACAGGTTGGAAAAGACCTCTAGGATCATCGAGTCCAACCTATCCCCTAACCCTTCTAATTAACTAAGCCATGACACTAAGTGCCTCATCGAGTCTCCTTTTAAACACCTCCAGGGATGGTGAGTCCACCACCACCCTGGGAGGCCATTCCAATGGGCAATCTTCTGTGTAGGACTTCTTCCTAATGTCCAGCCTAAACCTGCCCTGGCGCACTTTGTGTCCTCTTGTTCTTTCACTGAGTGCTTGAGTGAAGAGACCAACCTCTGCCTGACTACAATCTCCTTTCAGGTAGTTGTAGAGAGCAATGACAAGAAGTGACTCATTTATGGAGTGAGAGCAGGTTCCTCCCATGCTTCAAATTCTATACCAATCAAATCATAGAATGATTTAGGTTGGAAGGCACCTCAAAGATCATCCAAATCCAACCTCCTACTAGATCAGGTTGCTCAAGGCCTCATCCATCGTGGCCTTCAACACTTCTGGGGAGGCAGCAGCCACAACCTCCCTGGGCAACCTGTTCCAGTGTCTCACCAACCTCACTGTAAAGAATTTCCTCCTAACATCTCATTTAAATCTCCCCTCTGCCAGTTTAAACCCATTCCCCCTCATCCTGTCACTCCAAGACCTTGTCAATAGTCCCTCCCCAGCCCTCCAGTAGGCCCCTTTCAGATACCGGAAGGTTACTATAAGGCCCTTGATCACCACTCTCTGCATGACACCATCCAGCCAATTCCTCATCCAGTGAGTTGTCCACCCATCAAATCCATGTTTTTCCAGCTTGGTGACCAGGATGTCATGTGGGACAGAGTCAAAGGCCTCACTCAGGTCCAGGTAGATGACATCAGTTGCCCTTCTCTTGTCCACTGCTTCTGTGGCTTCATCATAGAAAGCCAGAAAATTTGTCAGGCATGATTTGCCCTTGGTGAAGCCATGCTGGTTACCACCAATCACCTCTGCTTTGTTTTCTATTTGCCTTAGCAGAGCCTTCAGGAGGATCTGCTCCATGATCTTGCCAGGCACAGAGGTGAGGCTGACTGGTCTGTAGTTCCCAGGGTCATCCTTTTTTCCTTCTTGAAGATGGGTGTTATATTTGACCTTTTCCAGTCAGCAGGAACTTCACCAGTCTGCCATGACCTTTCATATATGATGGACAGTGGCTTAGCTACTTCATCTGCCAGTTCCTTCAGGCCGCGTGGACTTGTGCACATTTCGATTCCTTAGGTGCTCATGAACATGGTCTTCAATTATAGTGGGCAGGTCTTCCCACGGTCCTTACTTTAGCCCTCTGGAATTTGGACATTGTGGCTGGAGCACTTGCTGCTGAAGACTGATGCAAAGAAGTCATTGAGCACCTTAGCCTTATCCATATCCTTTGTCGCCAGCTCTCCATTTCCCTTCTGGAAGGGTCCTACCTTTTCCCTAGTCCTCCTTCTGGTCTGAAACTGCCCCATAGGGATGGCTTTTTCTGGTCCTCTCTTCTTTCAGGCCACAGGGTTTCACTTAATTTCTTCTCACTTATTTTAAAGCAGCCAAGGCACTGCTGCCCTACTAGCTGGTTTGGAGCTGGATGAAGGTATCCTGGTTACACTTCTGTGTACATTTCAGGCATCAAGAGAGATCTCATTTCTACTGCTACCTGTCACACTTTGCTAAATGTAGTTCAGCCTAGGCTTACAAAAGTCTTTGTAAGGACCTTTCACTACATTAATATAAAATGCTTTGCCCAGGAAGGCCCTAAACTTCTGGATTACCAAACACTGCTCTTCTTCCCAGAATGATGCAATAGTGTCATTATCAGTCTATACAAATTATTGTTCAAACTTTTACAGCTGCCTCATACTGCTATAGTTCCCACAGATTTTTTCAGTGAGAATAAAGAGGACAAATATGGAAAGTTTCGCGACTAAAAGCATGCTGAGGAATCATGCATGAGCTCCTTGCTTCTCACTGGGATGCATGCTGAGGAATAACTCATGAGCACCTTGCTTCTCATGGGCACTGCAATAGCTTTTATCAGCTCACACTTACTTTTAGCTTCACTGACTGTATCCTCTGCACACACTAATTTTAACCTTTTCAGTTCCTCTCATTCCATAGCTTCTTTCATACATTTGCCCTGATGAAAGAGAGAAGATTTTCCAGACTGGAGCAAAAGCCAGGATGCAGGATATAGAAATCCTGTCTGGAAAAAGAAAACCCACAGCTAAAAGAAAGCAGTTTGTGCTAGGGGGAAACCTATGAGACTGCCCAGGTTGCAGCTACATAATCAACATGTATCATGGTCTCCCGTAGCTCCCATAACTTTACTAATATGGGTTCACAGTGTTTTAGCACTCTAGATTATCAAGATATGCTGTCACTGACTATTATCTCTATTTAATTAGAAATATTTCTATAGCTCATATGTATCTGTGGAAGACACCTTTCAGTTTCAGATACAGGAGGGAGCACAAAGTAAGAACATGCAAGATCATAACCAGATAAACTTTAAAGTGGGTAAGCATGGCCACACTGAAGCTGCAGCAAATGAAGTTATTAATTAAATAACAGTCAGATGAATGCAACAGCCCTGCCCTTCAGATCAATAATGTTCCATCAGACATCAGAAAGCGAACCACCAAAGGACAGGAGAAGCTGGTTGCTTTGTTATATGTTTTCATTGTTTTAAGGGGTTTTTATGACATCTCTTCCTCCCCATCACACGTTGCAATTATAGGTATATGTCAGCACCTGCCAACACAGATATTTAGGAGATAACACCTAATTGCTGCCAGTACCTGATTTAATTTTTACAGCTGCAGAGCCTGTATTTATAGTACTATGACAATGGCATTTATCTAACCAAAGTTATAGGTACCTTATTCATCACCTCCTCATCTCAGTACCAGACTTGAGCGGATAGATTTCCCCCCTCAAAACATTGTTCTGTGCTTCTCTGAATATGACAAGAACTGGGCAATATAACATACAAAGAAAGTGTGGTAAAGCTAAGACAATAAACAGATGTTTTCTTACCATAATGACTTTCAAGTTTAAAACAAGTGTCAAACTTCTGCTGTTTTAATTTTTACAAGAAGGATAGCTGACTTTTTCCAAAATAAAGATATTAAGAAATCAGCAAAGAGACTGTTGAGTTTCCTCTTTATCATTCAGCCTAGCAGCCTTTTCTCACTGATGCATTTCATGAAGGATACATTTAGTAAAAGACTAATCCCTTTGCATTCTAGCTGCTCCTCAAAGATTAGAGGGGCTAGGGTCAGCTGGACTTCTCTTTATAGTTATGCCAGTTATTGCCATGACTATAGGTCTGACACCAGATGCACAAACAGCCTGCCTGCTGTGGGTCCAACTGCATTTAAAAGAAGCAGTTGGGTGCACAAACAGTGCAGTTTATTCACATGCAACATACACAGATTCTTTAAGACTGCCAGTGAAAAGTACACTAAACAGAACAATAGAATATGCCTGTATTTACAAGCCTAAGATCTTCCAGGGAATAACTCATGGGTAGCTGAGGTCACAACTCAGATACCAAAAGACATCCCTTCTAGAGGTGTTAAGAAGGACAAGCTGCCCCTGCCACTTCACACTGACATTCTCATCCCTACTTTAGATACAAAACCAAGGCAATATTTACTTCTTATATGTATGATTGTGTAAAATGTATGGGGTGGAACAGTGGTCAGGCCATGGTTCTGTTATCAATTTTCCAAGCACTTAGGCTGCTTTGCAGGTTATCAGTGGAGGAATCAGCTTCCAGGCCCACTCAGTGGAAGAACAGATCTCCACCCATTCCATGTTACTTTCCAATAACATGGCAGCACAGACCACCAGATCCCTACCCAGTCCTTGTGCTTGCTTCAGTCACTATGTGTTTATAAATAATAGTTTTGTGCCTTTCCACTGTTTTCTGCTTCCAACACTCACAAAGTATTGATTCAGTAGTTCTTCTTGCCTGAAGACTTTGGAGTGTTTGCAGAAGGTAGTATTGCTGTCTCAGAGTCTCTGTGGTGCTGTGCTGCACTACAGAGATCAATAGTGAGTTTTCTTGTGCACGGGAGTCAGTGATGAACTAGCAATACAAGCCCACAGCTGTGACAACAAAGCTCAAGCAAACACATAATTCCGAGCACCGCGATAAAAAAAATGTCCTACTCTTGAATGATACTTCACAAGCAGAAACACGAAGAATTACAGCTCTAGAGATCTTACAGTGGCAACATCTGTGACAAAATGTCTACAAGCAACATGCTGATAGACATAGCACAATTTGAGCCGTATATGTACTGGGTTTGGTCTCCTACTTGCTTGAGCAAGCTAATTATTGGAATTTTAGTATGGAAGTGATGTATTGATCACATCATGCATTATATGATTCGAGAAATTATGCAAGGAACTGTCTGTCCTAGCAAGATCAGGCAGCAGTGAGTAGTACACTGTCTAAACCAGATCTCTGGAGAGAAGCCATTGCACTGCACAAACATGAGGTGTGAAATTAAATTTAAGATGAGGAAGCAAGTCAAAGCTAGCGGGTCTGCAGTCAGAACAGTTTGCTGTCCCGTGCAAGCTAGACAAAGCAATATTTGCCTTTTGTTTGCTAGTAGCATAAGAAAAGTGAGCTTATTTGTACCTAGCAGCTTTCTCTGCTGGTGGGGAAACCTAAAGTAACAGCCCTTAGCAATGCTAACACACCGATGGCTTCTTTGCACTGAAGGAATTGATGCTTCTTTCAAATGTTTCACTTTCTTGTAGTGCCCTTTTGAATGATTCCACTTGATAACCCTTTCCCTAGTAGTATTAGTATTGGGGCAGAAAACAAAGAGAGAGAGTGCTCCTTTCCAGGCTGAAAGTTCTTGCACAGGGCTGACTGGCAGCACTCCCTGAACTTATCATCCAGTAGGGGTAATGAGTTCTGAAGAGATCTGGGACATGTTTCCTACCAAAATGAAAGAACAGATTTAAGGCAAAACTCCAAGAGTTGGAAGGTAACCTCCCTTACTAGGCAGCACTTCAGTAAATAGAAAGAAGTGGACAAAGACAGCTTATAACCAAATCTATTCCCATTGCTGACAGTAGCTATGTGATGAGCATCTCTCATATGGAGCTTTCACTCAAGTCAGCTTATCTGTGGCTTGGTGGCTGGGCCTATATGGAATGTTTTCAGAGAGGAACAAGCACATGAAACTCTCTGATAGAGCTTGTTCTTGTTCTATGATAGAGCTTGTTCATGTTCCATATTTTTTCTTCTACAAAATACCTATAGATGATGATTCTATCTTCATTCTTTCATACAAACATGGGAGGCAAGAACAATGGATGGAACTGACTTGCAACACAGCACTCTTGCAAGCACTTAATTTCCTTGAGCTACTCCTACTTAATTTCTTTCAACAACTCCACATCTATTTCAGACAGCAAATAACATGGCAGGTCAGTACAGATACCTGCAGTAATAGGTCTTCACACACAGAATCCAAAAACTCTCCTGACAAACAGTTCATACAGGGCACATAGATCACTGCTTCTACCAGCTGCATATTTTCTAGGTATTTGTCCAGTCTAGTTTTAAATTTATGCCAAGAAGTAGAGATGGTATCACTTGTCTTGAGAAATTGTTTTTCTATCTTTGGTCCAAGATTTCTTTAGCTCCAGCACCCCACCCAAGACTTGCCAAAAAGGATCAAAAGCTGGTGGGAGCTTAAAACATTTAGCTAGTTTGCAGACTGAATTTACTTGTCTCCTTCTCCAGCCCCTGATCAGTTATTAGACTTCTCACTTGGACATACTCCTGGATCGAGAAGAGGAAATGCTATGTCTACACAGAGATAAGAGGGAGAAGTAGTAACAGCTATTCAAGAAAGCAGTCATATAAGGCAGACTCTTGAACTGAAAGAGATCCAACAAATATGTCAGTGGACAAGGGAAGAGCACACAGTACCCCACAACATCCTTCTCTCTGCATTGGAGAGATATAGATTGAATGACTGGCCTGCTCAGTGGATAAGGAATTGGCTAGATGGTTGCATCCAGAGGGTAGTGGTCAATGTCTCAATGTCCAAATGGAGATGAGTGAGAAGTGATGTCCCTCAGGGGTCCATAGCAGTAATGCTTAATATCTTCATCAATGATATAGACAGTGGGTTTGATTGCACCCTCAGCAATGTTGCAGATGACATCAGGCTGAATTGTGAGGCCAGGATGCCAGAGGAATGGGATGCCAGAGGGACCTGGACAAGCTGGAGAAGTGACCCTAGCTGAACCTCCTGAGGTTCACCAAGGCCAAGCACAAGGTGCTGCACTTGGGTTGGGGTACTGGTGGATGGAAAGTTGGACATGAGTCAGCAATGTGCGCTTGCAGCCTAGAAGGCAAATTGCATCCTGGGCTGCATCAAAAGAAGTGTGGCCAGCAAATCAAAAGAGGTGATTCTGCCACTCTGCTCTGCTCTAGCAAGACCTCACCTGCAGTATTGTGTCCAGCTCTGGGGCCCTGAACTAAGGAGGACATGGACCTAGTGGACAGGGTCCAGAGAAGGGTCATAAAAATGATCTGAGAGCTGGAGTACCTATCCTACAAAGACAGGCTGAGAGAGTTGTTATTCAGCCTGGAGAAGAGAAGCCTTCAGGGACACCTGAAGGGGGCCTACAAGAAAGCTGGGGAGGGACTGTTTAAAAAGGCCTGCAGAAGTGGCACAAGGGGCAATCATTTCAAACGAGAGAAGGGTAGCCTTCGATTGGACATTAGGAAGAAGTTCTTTACTAGGAAGGTGGTGGAACATCAGAACAGGTTGCCCCGGAAGGTAGTGGAGGCTCCATTCCTGGAGAGATTCAAGGTCAGGCTTGATAGAGCTCTGAACCACCTGATCTGTTTGGGGATGTCCCTGCTTACAGCAGGGGATTTGGACTGGATGACCTTTAAAGGTCCCTTCTAACTCAGTATATTCTGCAATTCTAAGCTAATGCACCTTTCTTCTGTTCACAGATTATCGTAACACACAACAGCATTTATGCATCCAACCAGGTGTGCTCTACTTAGGTTCATCAAGTCCTGCTCTTGCACATCACTTGAACTGCAAAGGGCAACACTAGATGTCAGCACTGTTCTGCTGGAGAAATGGCAAAGAATAAACCCCTGATTTGGCCCCTATTTACTTAATTACTTCACACCCATCAGGATCCTTTCTGAGGGGCTTTACTGACTGTGTGCTCTGTACACAAAGATATGATTATTAAGCATTGGAACAGGTTGCTCAGGGAAGTGGTTGAGTCATTACTGCTGGAGATACTTAAAATGTGTAGATGTGGTGCTCAGTGACACGGTTTAGTGGTGAACTTGGCAGAGTTAGGTTTATGGTTGGACTCAATCTTAAAGGTCTTTTCCAACCTAAATGTTTCCGTGATTCTGTATGGATCATTGACACATGTAAGCCTTCAGCTTTACTATTAATCACTGGCTGGCTCAACACCCACATTTTGCAAACAGCCTTCACAGAAGAAACTTTACAGCTGGCCCAGTACTGGCTGAGCTTCCTCTTACCCACCGACTATCTCCACTCTCCATTCGTCAATTTTAAGTGATAATTTCTATTCAATCTGATACATATTATAAAAATATAAACAAATGCCTCTGGCTGTATCATGGCTGCGATCACTTCCCTTTATAGCCATCATTTATTACAAGCAGACAGGTGGCTGTTCGGTGGAATGCCGAAGAGGCTATCACTTGGACAACCTCCAGGAAACACACTCACATTTACATTCCTCCCAAGCAGATACATGAGAGACATGTGTTTCCTAGAGAAACTTCACTATGCTCCCAAACTTCTCCCTTTCCCAGCCTTGTAAGTCACAGGAGCAAGTCTGAATCCTGCCAGTGTAGGCCATCAGTTAAGACCAGATTTCAAATTCAAACTGATTTAGGATTTTTTTAAATAAGGAGGGGGTTTGGGGAACCTTTGCCCCTGGTTGCTTCGTTTATGTCTTAAAGTTTTGATATAGGATGCATCTTTGTTCAAATACTGACCATTTTACTTTACAAATCTATAAAATCCGCTGAGACGGCAGCAGCTTTGTTGCTCAAATGGAAGCTTGGAAGGCTCATTAGCTACTACTGAAAGGTACACATAGTGCTTAATTTCCAAAAGAGATTGGAATTCATAGTTAGGAATTATTTCACCTCCCTTTAAAACACTGTCACCTCTAAAACATATATTTGTCGGGTTACTTAAAAATTTAGGCAGCAACAGTCAGGACAGAAAGTGAACAGTCCTGCAGTAATGGCACTTACAGAACACAGAATTTAATTAACACATTTGTCAAATTCTAGAACAATGATGTTAACATAAGCTCCTGCATCAATATGAAAGGACCTAAACCTTAAATTGCCTCTGAAATGTTTCAGTCTCACAAGCACAGAATAGTTGGAGACCAGTGCAGGATTTCAATTCAGAATAGATTTGCATAATCACAAACTGAGCAAGTCCCTAGCAGCAGTTCTGAGAGCAGGATCTGGGCTCCTCATGTAAGCCCTGGTTATCTTGTTAGAATTTAAGAAACTGGACTTTTTCAGAATGCAGCAAGGACAGGGTAAGGAAGACTGGAGAGAGAGATTTGCTATAGGATCTTGTCAGAGCTTTGAACAATACTAACTTTCCATCATTCTCAAGAGTAGAGCTTACACTGATTTTCATAGCAAAATGTGCACTAACAAGTTCATAATAGAGCAAAGGTCCATCACATGAAAGATCCTGTTTCATCAACAGCTAGCACCAGATGCCTGGGAAAGAGCCCACCTTCTCCAAATATACTCTTCTAGTACCCAGTCCATTAAGGAGTTCATAAGGCTATATTCAAACCATTCAATTTATTAGCTATCAATAAACTTGAATACCTAATGTCATTTATATTCTTGACCAAAACATCCAGTGAGATCAAATTCTGCTGCTAAATTCAACCTGATACTTGCGAGTATTTCCTTCTGCTACTCTTCATGGACCACCTAATGAAGCATAGAGCATTATTCACTAGTTTGTACAACATTGTAGGTCTCAGTCAGAGTTGACCACCTCTCTCCATTGCTGTCCTCCTAGCAGACACAAATGAAGTTCCTTTTCCTTTATGTGCGCAGCATGAAGTTACTATTCAGTGATTTCCCAATCTATCACCAGTGTAATCACGTTTTAGGGCACAAAAGCACATATGAGACTTAAGACGTTAATGCCCAGTGACTTTATCTGCAGACCTAGGGAAATCCCTTTGCCTCCTTTTACCTTTATATCCTACTTTCAAGCTGGATATAACACTTTCTCACTTCAGGGACATGATCCAAAGTTACACGACAAAGCAAACTACACTATGCTACACTGCAAAGTATCCAGGCACAGAAGCTCTTTTCTGTATCAGCTTTAAACCAACCTCATGTTAGTTTGGTGGAGTGTTGCCATGTTGTGGTACAACAGAATTTAACAGTAACCATTCTCCATTTTCATTATCTAGTATCTTCTTCCACAAAGGCAACTTTCGAAAGTACTTTCACAGAGTTTTTTCCAGAGCCTAACAAAAATTTCCTTTCTTCACTGCGGGAGCTCACATCCTCCAATGAGCATTTTTTACCACAGGGAACTAAAACAGAATCAGATGCAGACAGGAGAGAGAAACACATCTCCTCCATCTCCCCTCACTTTGCTAGTCTACCAGCTGCACTCATCAGCCCTTGCCTTGCAAGAGGGTGCTGAATTCCTTTCCGTAGAGGAAGAAGCTCGGACAGTGAAGTTAAGTGACTTGACTGCACTAAAAGGGTTTGTCATGGTAGACCTGAAGGGTCAAAATAGACCTGTACCTGTGCTGGCTTGCCTAAACATATTTTCCTGCCTTCCCTCTGTTTTTGGGGAAGAATCAAGTGCAGGAAAAGATGCAAAAGACCTGGTGCCATGGAGTCTGAGCAGTCTGGCTTATATAGCTTGTTTTCCTCCTGCTTGTGCCGTGGCATGTGCTAGCCTCATGCTATACCTTTGCTGGGCCTATTCTCTCCCCCCAGTATGGTATAAGCAAACCTATGCTTTTAACCAAATATGGTAAAACTCGGCTTATTGCCACACTGATTGGATAAGCTAATGTCCAAAAGGGTCCAATCAATCTCGGGCATTGATATAAAAGCGGATAAACAGATAACACAGTATGCCTCTGCCATGCTTATGTTTCCACCATGCTTTTGCTATTATTCTGTGTTCTGTGTCTGTGCCTGTAATGCCTTATTATTATTATTATTATATAGCAATATAAAGCTATATTCCACCCTGGAACCACTTTTAGTCTTTCCAGGAGCAACTTGAATAGCCTTCACACAATTAGCAGCATGAGATACCCATCTGCTGAGATACATCACAAGACATCTGCATGCACCTGCCAGAGCAGCCTGCATCTCCTGAAGATGAGCAAGCCTGAAGGCACACAGATCATTGAAAGCCAGGAACAGATCAGAAACTATTTGCCCCCCTCTCCTTCCTCCAGCAGCCCATGGAACCTGAGGTGAATCAGTCTCAGCAGCCACAGCAACAGCTGCAGCAGCCAGCATCCAGAACAGCCAGAAACCCTGCAAGTGTTCTGGGTACTTTCAATTTATTGATAACCCCACAAGAAGGGAGAAGTTATATTTGTGAGTAAACTAAAGATTTGTATATTACCTAGATTCTGCCCTAAGCAGAAAGGGGCCCTGAGTTCCATCTAGTGGCCACATGGCACTATTGACCACAAGAGATCTCTTCCAGTGTTAAATAGTTACAATTGAATTGGTTACTGCTAGATCTAGATATCATTTACGTAATCATTCCAAGACTGTTACAATCGAACTGGTTTAATATTAAAAATAAAAAATCAGGGGTGGAAAATTTGGATATAGAAATTAATAAACAATATTAATTTCAGAAAGTCATATTGCATTAATTAATCATAACTCCTCCATCACAGGCGTATCTAAAGACACAGGTCCTGGGCTCTCAATTTAACACTTAGCCCAGGAGGGGTTGTCCCCAGTGCACATGGCTGCATTCATAACCAAAGGACACACTAGTTTCTTCCCAGAGGAATCTGCTCAGAAAGATGCAGTGGTTGAGACTGTGGATGTATACAGTTCTGTGTCAGAGATAAAGTCCTGCTGACACTACTTTCATAGTGGTAGCTCTCTGGGGCTGTTACTTTATGAAGAACTGGAATCTGAATGCCAGTTTGCAGCAAATCTGGGAGAAACTACAGTGGTTTTGGCTCCAGTAGTCAGTCAACAGATGTCTAGATATCGCACCAACAATTCCACTAATAAATTAGAGGTTAGAACTCTTCTTCTGCAGAGGTCTTCCAAATAAAGAGGCTTCAATTTTTCAGGCAGTCAGCCAGTAGCGGCACTGTAGGCAAGAGTACAGCCTAGAGGTAAGTGAACAGGCCAAGCCTGTGCTGCTTGTTCTGTAAAGTGCATGGGAGTGTCTCTGAGCAGGGACACATCAAATCTTGACTGCATTAACAGCGCTGAGGAAGCGTTAGGCAACAAAGGCCTATGCAAGATGCTTGCTCCTTCACTGGGCTTTTAATAAAGCATTGGTCCAGACTCTTAGTCACAGTTCAAATTTGGGTTTTGCAGACAGGAAGCAGGGTCGAGATCAGACCCCTCTTTTGGGGGGAAATGGCAAGGAGGGAATATGAAACTGCAATTACCCTAACTACTGAAAGGAACCTAACTGTAATTAACCTAAACCTGGTAATTGATGAACAGTGAGTGGAGTTACAGGCAGTGAGATGCAGACTCCACATTGCCTCTGCATCTCTCAAGTATCTTTTCACCTCCTCCCTCACTGCCACATGACAGTTTTCAAAGTAACTGGACTGTGTGCATAACTATATGCTGTCCGCCTGCATGGCTCTCCCCAGCTCACAGTAAGAGGAAGAGAAGGATGCAGAAAAGCCAGGACCATATGCCTGGAAAGAAAGTCATCCAGCCCAAATGCTCACAGATCAGCAGGCTCACAAAAGCATCTCAGAGATGTCACTGATTTGGTTCACTGGCTCATTGTCAAATGCCTTCTTTATCCATACAAGCTGTCTTTCTTGTGCACTACCTGTGAAGTCTGTATTTCCAACACACTAACTCAGCACAGGATAAAGCAGTCCAGCTCTGGCTGAGGACTGCTTTGCCAAAAGACAGCAAGTGGTAGAAGCCATCCATTAAAGCTGAGAATCCCATTTTATGTAGCTGTTTGATTTCCCTTGCAAGAGTTTTGTATCTGCCTCGTTCCAAAACTATTGTTTTCCCACTCTGATATTTCCAAATACAATAAGAATTCATATATTCTGACAATTATTGTTTTACATAGTGACAATTGAAAGTTCTTCCAAACCTCCCCTTAGATTAGTTACACCTTTGACATAATTACAATGGGGAATGTTTCTTCTTCCTCTGGAAACTTCATGCTTTTACAGTGCTCTGTTACAGCAGTCTAAGTCCTCACCAAAGCTTCTCAGCAGGGTAGTCAAGGAAGTCAAAGGAGTTATAATCCACAGTCCATTCTAGGGAGCGCTACATAAGATGCAATTCCCAGGAAGAATTTAAATGGGAATCTGTGATCCCATTTAACTGTTCAGTGTCAAATAATGTATATATAATCAGCAATTTTCTTTTTGCATGGAAAATTAAACCTTGCCCTCACAGTTCCATGCTCTTCTCCAATGATTTTTCCTTCAGATGAGAGAGTTTGGTTTTCCAGACAACTCAGCCTGATTTCCAAAATTATTCTGTTTCTGCAGTAGTCTGTGACAGAGGTGCCCAGAGCTGAACACAATACTCTTAGGCTACCATTCTACGATTTCTTGTTTTACCTATAGTCTAATTTTTAAAAATCCTATTCTTAAACATGTTCAAGTGAAAAGTTAGGCTCTCTGCATGTCTAGTTGAGAACCTGATACTTAAACATTTTAAAGCATGAACTAAAAAGACAAGCAGAATTCCGAGACCATTTGTTGGTTTTCTGAAGCGATTGTTTGCAGCACAGAATACTTGGAGGTGCTACGCCCATTTCTGTAAAATGTACCATCTGTGAAAATGCAGAGCAAAACTGGGAAAAGATTCAGCCCCTCCCCACAACAAATAAGCCTCACTTAGGATAGTTCTAGAACTGAAGGTCAAAAAATGCAAGGTCCAACAGCAATTTGATACACACTTTGACATTGCATTGTACGTTCATCTGCAAACTCTCTTATTTCTAGGCAGTTTCCCCAATAGGGAAAATATGTTGGACAAGAATAAACATATACACTGATATTTGAATCTAATTTTCACATATCTAAATGCAAAGTGTTTCACTTTGAACAGACCACATGAATTAAATAGAAGTTAATTAAAACAGTCCCTCTTTTTTAGCTGTTTAAAACTTAAGACTTGGCAAAGGAAGGATAAGACAAGATTTTTTTTATTACTCTTAGATGGTGCTAAGAGGACCTATAAATACAACTCTTCTTCCTGTGATCCCATTTATCTTGCTGCCTTTCCTACTCCTCTTCACCAACAATCAGATCCCAGTAAACAACCTCAAGTGAAATTTGCAACTGTCAGATAAACATTAAAAATGCTTCTCTTGTCCTTTCCCATTGATAGTCCCATTAATATTGTAATAGAACAAAAAGTTATGAAAATGAATGCATGCTGGTTTTGGAAGTGAATGATGCAGACAGCAGCTGTGAAATATATACACTTGAATAGGCATAGACAAAGAGATGCAATGCACCCACAAAGTGTATGTACACTGACATACTTTAAGACACAAGACTCAGTTCTAACCTTATGCTACTCTACACTGTGAAGCAGCTCCATTGACTTCTGTCTGATGGAAATTCAACAGGCATAAAATCAGAATTAAACTCCTATGGCTTCTTTTTTGTTTGTTGTTTTTTTTTTAATAAAAATATCATATCGGTACCATTTTCCCAATACTGTTATTTGTTTCAGGTTTTCAGTTTAGTCAGAGGCTAGCAGTACAATCTGCGTTTGCCTACTCAGTATCTCTCTTAGCATGCGAATCTCTGGTTCTATGCCTACTGTTAATTTTTTTTAATCTGCTCCTGTTGTGGGGCACTCCAAATTCCTTCTCCCCTCCACCTTCTCTCTCCAGAGGTTTGAATGGGGGAGTAAGAAGGCATGAAAAACTGCTTCCCCACCCCTCGCAGTGGGCTTGAAGGGGGAACAGCAAAAGACACCTTTTCCACACATGTACTGACTCGTATGGAAGACCGCGCTGGAACCAGCTGGCGATTGGCTGGATTCTTCGCATGCAAGTACGTATGGCAAATGGACAAAATGTCTAGGAAAAGCATAAATAGAGTGAGGGAATAAAGCACAGAGTTCCCTCTTGTGGACTGTTCCTGCTTTTGGACAGCTCCCAGTTCTGCACGGCTCCTGTTTCTGCACCGTCCTTGCTTTTGGACAGTCCCCTGCTTCTGCACCATTTTGTGTAAGACTGCAAGCTAGGCAAGTCCTTAGGTCCATTTGAGAGGGCTTCCAGTGGCACTTGGACCTGGCTTCTATTGGACCACACCACAGCCTGACTTCCTGCTTGCTAACCCAAGTTGGGGAAGATGCTAGCAGTTTGGCTTCTCCTCTGTGCTGCTGAGGTAGGACCACTACACGAGTCTTTGCCTCATGGAAGCTGTGAAACTTGGACTTTTGCCACATGGATCCACAGTGTGGACATTGCTTACAGTTTCAGGAAGCTGTTGAGCAGCCTAGAAATTCAGCAAGGGATCATCACTAATTTCCCACTTCACTTCCATGAGTAAAGTCTGCTGTACCCTTAAATTCTCTGCTCAGCCTGATTTGTGAGGGGGGGTAAAGCTATGTTGCAGCTTAGCCTTTTCCATTTTCTGGCTTTCCTAAATCACTAAACTTGCCCATAAGCATCCTGTAATGATTTCCCAACCAAATTAGAGCCTGTAAATAAACCTTAACTAGTTCTGTATATAGTTTGGGGGCTGTACATAGTTTTGGGGAAAATAAAAATTATTCAAGTTTTTAATTCCTGCCTCAGTCAATTAATTCCCAAATATATCAGTTCCTCACACTTAACTGAAGGAATATGAATATATATGTATATATACGAAGTCAAGCTCTTTTATTCAAATTTGCTGCATAATATATTAATTCAAACAGTATAAACACTAAAAATCTCTCAAAAGGATCAGGTCAGACTTCCCAGTCCCACAATGAAAATACCTTATCTGGTGTTCTGTGTCCATCTGAACCCTCACTGAAATCACTGACAGCTTTACAAATGAAAGACTTAAAATTTGAGTTAGGTTCAAAAATAATCCCCAAAGTGTCTTAAAACACCATGAAGTACTGTCCTTTATGTATACATTATATATATATATATATATACACATGCATATACATGTATTGGATTTTCCTGTCAAGCTTTTACATTTTCTGAGCTTTTAAGGTTCTACTGTTTCAAGCCTTTCTGTAGAAGTAAAAGCTTTGAAAGCTTTTAATAAAATGTGGATTCTTCAAGAGAAAGCAGGATTTCAAGAGGCTACAGTTTTAGGAATATTCCCAGGCAGAGAAGCAGCTGTAATAGGTTGGTAACCGAGCAGAGAGACTCCACAGAGACAAAGTCTGCCTCAGAGGCTTTCACTGCTTGAACAAGACTGTAGCTCTCTGAATAAAAATACACTGCCAGTCACATTGTTCTCATTCCCAATTTGGTGACATTTCATTGGGTCATTTCATAATGTCAGACTGCATTTAGATGCTTCCAGTCATCTATTTCTTTAGTCCCTTAATGTTACATGCCTAGAATTCTCTCTCTTTTGAGCTTTGTACTTTGCAAGTCCCACATGCTAACACTGTCATATGCAAGCCAAAAGATATTAGACTGGGAACACCAACTGAAGTTTTTGAACTTATGGTTCTCCACTCTTCAGGTCAACTGTCCTTTCACACAGAAATCATTCCCTAGTTCACCTATGCTTAATTAAGAATAGATAAAAACAAAACAACAACTAAAAGGATGTTAATTTTACAGTGTTTCCTAATGTTACAGAAACAGACTGTCAACATTCTCAAGTTGCCAACAACCTTTAAATGTGGTATATTTTTACATGCTATGAACATCACTGCAAAAGCAGTTTTTTTTTTTAATGTTCTCATCAAAGTCATAGAAAGGTCAGTCTTATCAGATTTCAACTGCTCTAGTCCTTTTTTAACTGAAATGTGCTTCATTCATCCACTCTGAAATACCGATTATGGAAAAATCCCACTTTAGACTACTTCTATTTTAATCACAGATCACTGAAAAGTAATCAACTTCTGGAATTTATATTAAAATTTCTTCTGAGTAGCAGTCAAGTTAGGTATAAGGATACCAGTTGGATGAAATTAAAAACTCACACGAGACTGCCTGTGTTCCAAACTTTAGCTTAATATAGCTGAGGGCAAGAGACTGTACTATAGTCACCAAATCTGGAGTCAAGAAGTGTCACTGTTTACAGTTTGCTTTTTTTTCTTGAAGGAAACAAGTGTGATAGAGGCAGAGTGCAGGGCAGAGCTGGAATCCTTCTTCCATTTACAAATGCATCAAGGAAAATAAGCACTGTGGTACACCATGTATTAACTTCCTGCCCTCTAAGGTCAGCGTTTCTTAAACCATCCAGGACATTACATTCTCTGCACAGGCTGCAGCCATTCAGCAATGGATAGCAAAGGAAGCAAAATCTCTAATGGGATGAAGTGTCAAAGAGAGCTTTTTATTTAAAGAACTAGAGAAAAGAAAAGAAAATGGATATTTTAACTTTTATCTTGGGCTTAGTTAATATTCACACTTAACTGCTGAACTGGCTAAATTCTTTTCTTTTCTTAAGGACCTTTATAAATTTCATCATTAATAAAATCAGACATTCAATTAGCAGGGAATTTCTGATTGCTAACTGAGATTTCCCCCCCAACAGTTTCTCTTTTTTACTCTTTCTACTCTCTCTTTTTATTTTCCCCTTCTACCCCTCTATCCCCCCTTCCCTGAAAAAGCAGGGGAAAGAGAAAACTGACTCCATTAACCTCTGTCATTACCTAAATCCATCTCTTAATTAATATGAGTTAATATGATTAATCAAAATAATGAGACAAACCTATTAAATTAGGGTGTTTAAATTACAAATGGAAGTGGTAAAGGCAAATGGGTTGATAACGAATAGCTGCAGTCAGAGACGGGGTTAGCTCTTGAAATGATATGTGACAATCAGCAGAGAGAATCAGGAATGAGGGGAAATCAGCAAGATGCACATGAGAAAATATTCTACATACACAAACAGCTATGTTGTTCAAACATCTGGTAGCATTTTGGACGATCAGGTGTGAGTGATAACACAGTATTTTAATCCCTTTTAAATCTTTCACCTTGACTTAGCTCCCACAGGGTTGGATGGTACAGATTCTGCATATTTAGAGGCCCCCACCATCATTTTACTGGGAACTCTGAAGCATTTGCTAGTCATATTAACACTGCCCCACGGAGACAAGACTGGACAGATTATGCATTTCTATACTGGAGCCACACAGCCTGCAGTTGCAATACTTGATCTCTGACACTGGCTTTATTTGTAACCTCAGGCAAGCACTGTGACCTCCTCTGTCTTGCTTGGCTGATTTAGATACACCATTCCTAAACACATTCCTCTATACTAAAATCTTGCAATCTGGCAAACTCTATCATTGCAACCCTTTGAGTGCTGAAGAGAAGTTATGCAAACAGTGACTTTTCCCCAAGAACTCCCCAACAGTTTCTCATTGGTTTTCCATCACTCAGATACCCCTTTGATCTATGCTCCTGAACCCTGTTTAACTCCCTTGTTATAGACAACCAATTAAAGTAAGAATAATGTCTACATCATAGGTCACTGAAACAATAAAATGTACAGTCATTTTGAGAGGCGATTATGTAGAGTGTGAAGTCTTCCCTTTGGAGAAATATGTTTGCAGTTTGTATTTCAGCCAAACTATTAGCAATGGAAATAGATGTAGCACAAGACTGGTGCTGATAGGAAAATGCACTACAAACTGCTACCTAAACAGGCAGGCATCAAATATGAGTAGGTGATGGTGTTAATAAATATTTTTCAGGGACAAGCAACCCCTAAAGTGAAAAAAAAAAAAAAAAAGTGAGGATAAAAACAACCACATAGATAGAAAATTACAAGATCACCCCCATCCTTTGTATCTGTAGTATATTGTTTGTGATCTCCATATAAATGTGAGAGCACACTAGAGGCTGTGAGGTTAATAAAACATAATTGATAAAGATGCCTTGCAATGTATGACTTGCAGGCCACTTTTAACTGCCTTTAAAAGGCTGCAAGTGCCTAGGAAGTGCTCCAGGTAGCAAAAGAAACCTCCTTTACTATGTCACTGCACCGAAATGGCAGCACGAGGATAGGGAGATAAAAACAGGAGAAAAAATTAAAAGATCCAGCAGGAACTCATCAAGGGAGGAATAACCTCATAAATGTCTGTTTAAAGATGGATATTCAGGGAGAAAGAGAGCAGAAGTAGAAGGCAACACAAGAACTTTACACTCACAGCCTCAAAGCACTCTTTCTTAGTTGAGTTTAGACTGAGTTTTAAAAGATAGTAGTGAGGTTGTGGTTGGCAGAATTATTTTGTGAGCACCAGTGCCTCACCTTTGGCACCTCAGAAGATGCTGTGGAAATCCAAGAAAAAGAATGCTGAAGCAGTTAAGAAGAAACTTCATTGCAAAAGTGGAACACACAAAAAGTAATCACAGAATCCCAGCATAGTATGAGTTGAAAGGAACCTCTGCAAAACATCCAGTCCAACCTTCCTGCTAAAGCAGGGTCACCCACAGAAGGCTGCCCAGGATCACAACGTGCAGGCAAATTGAAATCTCTCCAGAACAGGACACTGCACAAACTCTCTGGACACAGGTGCTCTGTCACACTCAGAGTAATTTTCCTTATCTCTTTAAAAAGGAGAAAGTCCGAGTAGGAAAACCTTAATAATCACTCCAAAGCTTTGTAAAACACAGCATTGGCTTAATTTCTTTATATGATCATACCTACAGCAGCATGGTGTGGAGGGAAAGTCCAGAATCATCCTTGTTTAAGATGCTCTACACTGACTGCAACAGCCTGAGAGTCCAGGACAAGAATATTTTGAAGCAGTACTGCCCAGATGTGTAAGAAGGCACAGGAGAAAGGATAGTTTCTCCAGTCAAACATACACAATTATTAAGGTCACAATACACACACACACACAAAAACATATATGGGAAGGGAAAAAAGGGAACAGAGAGAAGATTCGGAGAGTAGTAATAAACTACAGTTAAGTCATCATTGCCATTTCCTTGTAGAACTTCAACATCCTATATTAATTGCTTCATAAGAAGACATGAGTGTTGAGAGTGATGACAGACATTCAAAGCAGCTTGGCAGAGAAGTTTGGAAACCACATTTCCAGCATGTCATGTAGAAAGGCACAAGCATTTGGAGGTTGAGGGGATGAAAGGCAATAGGATGGAAAAAATAAAAAACTTTGTCAGGTATACTACATACTTGGGGGAATATCAGCATGTGTAACACAACTGGTGTTAGATAAACACAAACTACTTTTCAGTTGATAAAGTGAACAAATACATAATGCTTTGAAATGTCCATTTGCTCAGAACTGATCTGATGCTCAAGTATCACGAGGTAATTATCACCTTCTTAACTGCCTTGAAAGGCAACACAACCTATAGAATCGTAGAATGTCAGGGGCTGGAAGGGACCTGGAAAGATCATTTGGTCCAGCCCCACTGCCAGAGCAGGATCACCTACAGCACATCACAGTGGAATGCATTCAGATGGTTCTTGACTATCTCTAGAGAGGGAGACTCCACAACCTCCTGGGCAGCTGGTTCCAATGCTCTGTCACTCTCACAGTGAAAAAAATTCTTCCTCAGGTTCACATGGAACCTCCTGTGCCTCAACTTCCACCTATTGCCCCTTGCCCTGTCACTGGACATCACTGAGAAGAGCCTGGCTCCATCCTCCTGGCACTCACTCCTTACATATTTATAAGCATTAATGAGGTCACATAAATATTAATGAGGTCACTATTGGTTTTACACCACTTAGAGTTTGGGATTTAGCCCCCAAAGGTAAATTACCACAGTACTCAGAATTTGGAAGTAAAAAGAAATTATTACTTACAAAAGTAGGATAAAAGGTAATAAACATATACAAATACATATATACTAGACAATAGCCCAGCTAACCACACTGGACAAAAGCCCTGGCACCCCCTGGACAAAGCCCAGGCTACCACAATATTATTTCTCTCTTCCTACCAGTAACCCAAACAATGATCGGTGCAGAGCAGGCAAGGCCAGAGGGATAGACAGGGAAAAACAAGCAAGCAAGAGAGAAAGAACACTCTGAACTCCTGGTTATATAGAAAAACAACAAACCAATGACATGGGATAAATTTATCTCTCATATTTTGTCCTGCCCCTTTAGTGATGTACATCCCTTGGACTCTCTCAAATTCTCTGGAAAAAACTTTTCTTTACAATTTGCAATTAATTCACTAGTCCTAAACTGTAGCACAACCATAGTGACACGGTGCTAGTCCATTTCTACAGCCAATGGCTAGCTTAATAGATAGTTAAAATTGCAGACACACTAATTCACAGTAGGAAAAAAAAAAAAGTTTTTCATTTCATATCCTTTTCTAAACAACAGTGTCCTAGAGCCATACTTGGGCCAGTACTAGTTCTCACATTTTTAGGCTGATTTCTCTTACATCAGGCACAAGCAGATTACAAGGACAACCTCCTAGACAGAAGGATCCAAACAGCATAGATTGCATCTGATATCTAAGCCTACTTGCTGACATCTAAAGATACAGCATGATGAAGGGATGAAAGTTCTCTTTAAAACAAAAGCATAAAATGAATTTTATTTTCTCTGGGCAAAAATGCACTAGTGTATTATTATTCCTCTTTGGTGGAGGGTTGAACCAAGTTTTTGAAGTTCAATTTGGATGCAACAGGGATTTAATTCCACTCACGCATACATGTGGCAGCAAGGATTTGAATCCCATAGCCACTCTTCCCTCTTTACACAAAGAAAGCACTTGGGACAAGACATATCCTTAGGCAGCCTGCGTATTATCAACCTGAGGAAAAGCCATGTTCTTCCCAGTACCCTCTCCTCTCCCACACTGATAGCACCTACTGCTTCAGCAAGAATCTTCTCACAGGGCAGTCACAAAGCAGCTTCATCTGAACCACCTCCAGCAAATGCCTGTTTCTCACCCTGAAGCAGAAAGACTTTTGTTCTTAACATCTATCACTTCATAATTCACACAGGTGTCCTGATGTTTGATTCCACGTAGATTTTGGGCCTGGTAGTCACATCTCCTTCTGGATTAAGATTTATGTATGCTACCAAATAGTAATAAGCTGCTTAGTTTGTTCAGCTAGATTCTGAACTGTGAAATGGTGCTAACTGCACAAACAGAAGCACTCTGATTTTGAAGAGGAAGGCTTAAAACACTCCACCTCAAAGCCCCATTCAGGGCCATCCAGATAAAGGCAGTTGCTGACTGCTGACTATTTTTCATCACAATTTATCAGATAAGCAGCAAGCAAAGGACACAAACACCTCTGGTTTAGGAATTTCTTCACTAAGAGGAAACACCTAAAGAAAATACAGCTTTACTTTACAGTGTTAATTTCAAGATGCTGTAAGTGTATTGGTACAGCTGTGAATCATTTTCACTTTTGTAGCAGAGCAGTTTCTTTGCAAAAAATGCATCATGCAGCTGCTACTGATGGACCTGTTATCCAAAAGCCATGAAGAACAACCTGAAGGAAGAGAAGCTTCATTTAGCTGCCAGTCCCACCATCCTGTCTAGACTATCCAAATCCAGCAACGTTGCCTCTGTTTCCTCAGCTAGCAATTGAATACTCTGTAGTGGAAACATTTAGCCACTATATGGATGATGAACAAGCCACAGAAAGATCAAGGCCAGTCTCCTATAGGCCTGCTGGCTTTGCAAGCCCCACCAGGAATACAAAGCATTTGCTCAGGAAACTGGACAAAGTTTTGCAATACACCCAGGGATTGCTCTCAGAGAAAACAACACATTTTCAGAGCCAGTTTTACTCCTTCGGAGTTATCACTTCTAGGAGTGCAAGAGGACCATCTGCATCTATTTCTTCAGAGGCCTTGATTGCAAATCACTGCAATTCTAATTATCTAATGGTCTGTTCAAAACCTGGCTTTTTTGCCAAGACTACTGTCAAGTGGGTCAGTCAATGCCAGCTGTGATTCTGATCCAGATGTCTACTGAGACAAACTCAGTCCGAAGGCCAAACAGCTATTTGGGAATGCTTTCCAAGCAGTAGTGGAGCTAAATGAAAAACAGTGCTGTGGAAGTGACCTTGCCCTTGCATGAAGCAATACCAAGTGTTTGGAAGCAATGCATCTTTCCAGTAACAAGCAAGCACAACAATAATTGTAGGAAGTGGAAGGAATCAAAGATCTACTCAAATCTCTGTTGATAGCACTGACTGGCAGCCCTGGCCCAAGTGAACAGAGAGAGGAAGCGGACAAATATCTGAAACAAACAGTCCTAGGAGCTGCTTGCAAACAATGGCACAGAAAACAGGAAAAGCAGAGCAAATGTAAAGGCAGGGCTTACTTTCACACAGACCAAAATCGAAAGTCCATATCTGCACATGAAAGCAGTACACATCAATCAATAGCTTCATTCCTCCCCCACACAGGAAATGGGCAAAGGAAAGGGTGTGTGGCATTTTCCAGGCATGCACAGCACAGAGATTCCTCAGGATTCCATGCAAAATTCCTTCATTTAGCACATGCCGCAGCCCAAGTATGGAAGACACTTCCAAGAATTCAAGCCATTTAAGCAGCTGCCACAAATCTGTCCATGCTTGGGCAACTACCTAATTATCTCCCTAGCACTTCCATCTCTCCCTACTTTGTCACTACCTAATCCACAGAACTGCTCCCAGGTTGCCTTTTTTTTTTTCTTTTTTTTTTTTTTTTTTTTTTTTTTTTTTTCTTCCTTCTGTCTTTGTCATAACTAGCTTTGCTGGGAAACATTCCATTTGTTGAATCTATCATTTTTGCAGGCACTCTCTTCAGGAAACCTCTTCTAGAGAAGGATCCCTAATTTGCACTGGACAATGCAGAAGCTTGTACACAGAAGCCTTACTTGAGATACATGAGATATGGGTTCAAGTTCCTTGTCTACTTTTCTAGACCTAAGACTTGAACTTGGCTCTTCTCCAGCACAGCTAAATGCCTTGATTGGTGTAATTTCTTCTTCTGGGAACAGTCTCTGCTGTTGGAATCTTTTCACACTGTGTGAATTAATAAGTGCTTCTTTGGCAAGGGCTCAGTCCTACAGCTGCCACAGCATTAGCCTGTGGAAAAGTCCATCTCAGATTTGCTTCAGTAAATATTTGCAGTATTCCACATAAGAATCTTGACCACCTGGATACTGTCTACCCTCAAGCCAGAGACTTTTCTTTTCCTCTGACAAATGTTCACAGAATGTTGATTAATCACATATGGAACAGGGAAAAAAATTAGTAATCACAAAATAATTCATTGAATTTGAGAAAATAAAACATATCTGAGAGCCAGTTTTGGTCCATAGAGACTCTGGTAGGCTTTGCTTTCTGTCACAGACACAACACTTTCCTTGCCAACAGTAAAGTTGCTCTAGGCAGGTTCATTAGCAAACAGCAAGAAAGAGCTTCCATTTCTTCCAGCCAAATTAAGATGAAAGAGGAGGGCCAATGGAAGTAGAATGATCTGGGAAAGGCTTAAACATTAATGCTATTAAATCACTGGTAGTGACATTATAGAGAAAGAAGACGAGGTTAAAGGGCACAAAGTGGTTGCAAGGGTCAGTCACCCAGGCCACAACTACGGTGGGAATGCAAGGGTACTGCCAGGAATGCAGCACTAATATTTACAATAAGATTGGCTACTGCCTCAGCTCAGTGAATCCAAGCACAAAAAAATAAGAGAGAATATATACCCATGTCCATTAGGATTGAAAAAACAGGATGGTGCTGCAGTTCTTTCATGAAGGGGACACATAAGCCTCCAGGTTTTCAGAACAGCAGCTTCAGTTGAAAGTCATTTTGCTTAGTCTCTTGAAATTGTCTAATAGGAATTCTTAGTCTAAAGACTTCTCCTCAGTTTCCTCATACTGTTTTTTCTGCTCTCTTGCTCTCTCAGAGCTTATTGTGCCTGTTTGGCTCTTCCTCATCTTTGCCTATTAATTTTCATCAAAACCCTCTGAGCATTCATCTCAACTTAATCTGAAAACCCACAGGTGCAAAGAAAGGGGAGACAGCAGATCTCTTTCCAATCTGTACCCACTAAGACTTAGCACCTTGTCATTTTGACTTCTCTTTTTTACTCCTTCCAGTACAGGAGTGAAATACCCTATCTGGATCACAGGCTGATGAAGAGGGATGTAGAGCAGTATGGACAAAGCAAAGTCTTCAAAACAGCCATGAGCTCTAGCTGTAGGTTGAGGGGCCAGAAAAGAGGTTAAGATACAGTCAGGCCAGTGTGACCTGGCAAAATGACTAAAGGTGGCAGGCTGGAAATATAGCCCAAGCTGTTTACAGGAGTCTTCTTCTCATGGCCATAAACACTCTTATGGCTTGGAAGCACAAGAAGGAAGAAAAATAGGTTCTTGTAGGTTATATACAGTGATTGTATACAAATACATCATCTGGTCATTCAATCTATTCTTTTTGAATAATGGCACAGGGAGATACCAGAGGATCATGCATGATCTCAATATGATGCAAGGACAAAGATGATGCTTAGTTAACAGGAATCTCTTCAGCATGTTGTTTACTTCACAGAGCCATACTTAAAAGCAGAAAGACCACGTGGATGCCTTCCCTTACATTTCATGCCACAGAACTGCACTTTAAGCACAATGCTAATGAGTTAAAATTATTCTTTCATCAAGGCACTGGATACATGTGGAGTATTTCTGAAACAAAAACATCCTTGCCAGTCTTTCAATGAATGACTCTTTCCAATACTCATTCTTCTACTGAAAGAAGTGTGCCTTATTTTTACTATACAATACACTGGCAGTTTTAATATAAACTGCTGTAGCTTCCAGATATGGGTTCCTTTTGTGAAACAGTTGTCTGGTCATGGTAAGTAAAAAAGCACACCTGATACTTTTTTTTTTCCTCCATGAAGGTACTTTTAATTAAGTCACTTCTCAATATGTTTTAAACAAAACAAACTGAACTCTATTTGCCTATTTGAAGTCCTCTGCTGTGGTCTCCAGTTTTACTACCTTCCTTTAAAAAGTCTATACTATAGCTATACATCATATTCTACTTGCAGTCTGTCAATGCAATACATGTAGGTTAAAAATCACTCATACTTCCTGCTCCTGTAGTCAGCTCTAGGAATTGCAGCAGCCTTTATCCAATATATAGCTAAAGCAAAAGCTACAGTACATGGTCCCAAGTGTATTACTTTGTATATAATTGCTAATAGATGTTTTGTTAGAATTAGCTTTCCTTGTGCTGCTGATCACTTTTATTTTTTTTTTCTCACTATTTACTATGCTATCTTGTGACATTGCAAAACTTAACCCTCAGCTATGGTTTATAGTTACTTCCAAATCATGGATAAACCTATTGAATAGCATTGAACTTGGTATCAGTTCTTGCCAAATCCCACGGATGCTCTCTCACTCAGTGATACCTCCCACAAACGATGCCTTTGAACTATCTTAGCTAACCAGTTCTTAATCCATTTAGCAGGACTGATATTGTGTGTTACTGATTTTTTTGCCAGACTATCAGCCAGTACTGAGTCAAATGCTTCACGAAAGAATAAAAATATCACATCTACACAATTGCCTTCAACAATCCATTCTTTGAGGTACATTCTTGAGATGAAGCTTGCTTGACAAGACTCACTTTCCATAAGGCTGTGTCAACTAGCTTTAATTATATCCCTATTTTTTAGAAACTGACTTCCATATCAGATTTTCCACTCCTTCCTCTTTCTTTTTTCACTTCTGGCACACAAAGGCAGGGCAGGATGCAGTCACAACTTGGCTAGGAATGGGAGAAGTTCAGGCAAGGAGATGTGTAGTGATGTAGTCACCCCAAAAGACACCACCAAACAGTACTAATAGGAAATGACATCTTCTCCAAGGTGATCTCATAGCCCTTGAAATAGTGAAGAAATACCCAGATGGAACAAAAGCTAATATATGCTATTCAGAGATTTCATAAGACACTTGACTTGGTTATTTCAAAGTTGTTGGGTTGGGTTTTATTTTTGTTTTGTTGTTAGTTTCTTTTTTATTATTATTTTATTGTTTTTTAACACTCCTTTGTGGTAACTAATGAACTGGGAAAGCATATGTGTCATGATACACAAGCACATTGTCTTCTCCAGATATAGGGTAAAAATATTTTTTGCACATGTCAGGTTTTGCAGAGGTAAAATAAACTACACAAGGCTCAGCAGGATTTTTCTCTACCATGTATAGCTTTGGAAGTCTCTTCCCACTATGCATTAGATTATGTGATCTTCTACAAGCAGAGAAGTCTCCCATAAGAGGTTTAATTGGTTTACATTAAAAAAGTAAAGGCAAAAATCACAGAGCCAGAGAACTGAAAAGGGATTTCAGCTCTGAAGCTTTGTAAAACCTTCAAAGTTTAAAGCTGGCAAATGGGAGCTGATAAACTACTGTGACCTTGCAACAATCGTGTAACTCAGTTGTATTGCCTTGGGGATCCCATCAGTCAGTTCAGGACTTAAAACTGAACAATCTTATAGGTCAATGAGACATTTAAAAACCTAGTTAAGTATTTCAGGATGTGTTGAGAAACATACCAGTGTTCATGCACCAGACAGCCAAAGAGTTTGCTGCCATTTCATCTCCTGAACATGGACCTGTACTCCGGACTGTAACCTCTCAACACGGTTCTCAACTTTGTTGTTTGAGACGGGCCCCAAAACTAAGAAAACTGGTATCTGTAGGAAGCCTGAAGCCACAGTCTGCCTTTCCCACTTACCAGTGTTGTAGTCTCTGTAATTTTTGGCAGTTTACTCAATAGATTAAGGGATTCAGTGTCTCTGCTGAAGCCAAATACTCAACATTTTCCCATCCATCTATTACTATAAGGCTGTATAGCAAGAGTTCAGGAACAAAATCTTCCAGAGGCAGAAAGCAAGACAAATAGTGGACAGGTCTACTTTGAAAAGTTATAGGAAAACATTCACAACCTCATCTGAGTTAGCAATTTCTCTCTAAGCACCTATGAATACATGCTCTTCAATGCACAAAATAACCATAACTGCTAAGTCTTTTTCTCACTATCATTCCAGCTATTTTTCACAATTTTCATTAGTGTCCAGCAGCATGTTTGGTCTCGGGTGCCCCCAGACTCCCTCAAGAATCACAGCTCAGATCTGAGAAGCCAAAGAGAACAAACGCCTAAAGTTGGTTCTGAATTTAGCCCTTTCCCCAACACAAGCAGAAATATCCAAGTTCTGAGATACGTTGCCTGGTCAACATCACAGAAGACAGAGCACCAGCTGTGGAGCCTGAGCACCCTTTTTGCGCGTGTGTGCAGTAAAAATACATCTTATTAATATGTCTTATTAATATGTTTTATGTTATCTTGTCTTCCACATAACCTCCCTCTGATGTGAAAGATCTAATCGGAATTCTCAGATATCAAACTGTGTTCAAGGATTCCCTTGCCACCTTGCCTAAAACGACCATCCACTAGTAACATATCCTACTGTGCAACGGGGCTAGCTGGCTAGCTGCACACCAGACTGCTGGCAGAAGGCAGGCTAGGGTGAAATGGTGCCCTTAAATGGAGGTACATGGTTTTCAAAGGTCTCCACTGCACCGCTCATTGTAGCCTGATGCCCAGAGAAACCAACATTTATTTGTTCCAGACACAGCACAGGACCAGGCTTTGCCAACCATTTTCCTGTAGACCTGCAAGAGCAACATAGGCCAGAGTCCCCCCAACACCCAGCACGTGTGTCTCTAGGAACCTGTGCCATGACTGACACGGAGTACTTGTGCAGTTGTTTCAAACCCTTCACAGACTGGACCACTCTTTCCTCTTCACTGACTGTCTGCCATTCTTAGATGAAAAGGAAGATCCTTTAAAGATGTGACTTTGAAAGGCTGTTGTAGATTTCTGAGGAATGTTTAAATGCATGCACAGAAGAAACCGGCTGAGAGAGATGATGGTGGCGGAGGACAGCACCCATGTGCTGTGCGGGGCAACGTGAGAAACTTCCCAAGACACGCTGTCTCGTTCAGCTTCTCTCCTTCCTGCTGCCAGGCAAGCAATCGAGTACAAACGGAAGGCTGCGGCCAGAGACTGCAGCGCTCCTGTGCCCCGGGCTCGATGGCCGCGACACGACGTTGCAGGGAGCAGGGCAGCAAGAGCGGACGCTGAACCACCGTCCGAGGTGTTAAGTCGCTATAGCCGGGGCCATCACTAGCTCCGGGCGTTCCTTTCCACCAGCTCTGCCTCTAAGGCGCCCCTCAGCAAGGTGAGGGAAGCTCCGCCTGGCGACAGCGAGCGAGAGAATGCCCCGCTGCCCGCAGCCCTCCTCCCCGCGGCCCCGCTGGGCGATCGCACCGCCCGGGCTTGCGGGCCAGGCCAGGCGGCCCCTACTGCTCCGCCCACCTCAGCTGCCCTAACCGTGAGGCTTTGGTGCCCCTCTGTGGCCACCGCCTTGAACAGCAGGATGCGGGCTCCCCGACCGGGCCGGCCGAACGCTTCCGACCCCCAGAGCTCCGTGAGAAAAAGCCTTCGGACAAGTTTCCGATCGCTTTACAGGAACAGAGACGTCCTGATTCTCCTGACGGGCAGAAGCAAAGCTTTACTTTTGCTCTGGTTCTAAGCACAGGAAAGAATAAAAACGGTGATAAATAATATCTGTTATTTAGGAGAAAAGGCTTCAACAACTGTCTTCTATAGAGGATCATGAAGGCTCCCTGTCTCTGTTCGACTTCCCCCAGAAGTCCACCCATAGGAAACATAGC
>VWZI01004545.1:359540-395752 GCA_013396835.1 Psilopogon haemacephalus | reverse complement strand
TTGTGAATGGGAGGCATTTATTCATCACTGAAAGAGCAAGAGCCACCAGCCTGATTTCCTTCAAATCTCTCTTTAACCGGTAAGGGTAAAACTTCAGGAAATGCAGTATGGACTCAGAAATTTTGCTAACTAAATAGCTGACTTAAAAGAACTCCAGGCATCAAATAAGACAATTCCAAGATAGCTGGGAAACAGAAGACATCAGTGATACATACTCATTGGTGTACACAGCCTGGAAGCAGTAAGATGCTGTCTGCACAACAATGGAAGACAGAAGGAAGAGGAGGCTTACAGTATGATGTAAGCACCACACATATAGACATTTTAGTGTGAAAAAGAGAGACAACCATCCATCTGCTGGAATTTCTCCGTGAGTATTCACTGGTGGGACCTGCTAGCAGCACTTCGGCATCAGAGATTTGTGAAGAGAGAGAAAATAAAGGTAAATCCAGCTAGTTATATGGCAACAGTGAAAGAGGATAACCTGGCAGGTGACAAAAAGCAAAGGAAAATGCAGGCTGCATATTAAGAAAAGCTGAGCAGACTCTCTCCTTTGGTATGCACCAGTTTAATCCTCTATGAATAGCTGAAGATGAAGAGATGTTACAGAAAGCAGTCCCGGACTGGTTTTATAAAGGCTTTTGCAGCATTTTCTACCATTTATTACCTGAATTCCTGCACCTTCATTCTAATCTAATTTTTGTCAAAACCTAGACTTCGAATATACAATGGGCTTCCTAAGTCTATTTTCATGCTCTTTAGGGAAGGAAAACAAAACAAAACACAACAAAACAAAACAAAAGCAAGATTAGCTTAGAAGAAATCACATTCACCTTCAAACAGAAAGTATGTAATGAAATAATGAACACCTACTTTCCAGCAATAGTGGGATGGACATTACAGTTTTACTGTTTTCAGAGCAATGTCTATACACATATAACCCACTCGGTACCCATTCCTTTAGTCAGCCAAGAGCACAGTTGCTGTCACAAGACATGTAGAATAAACCACCAGTATCTGCGGTTTAAACCTATGTTGGGCTGTGAATTAGAGCAGATGAAGTGCAGAAGCGTATTCCCCTTTGATTTTTCAAAGATAACTAGTTTAGAATTCATCTCCAAAGAAGCAAGCAGTACAGGTTCTAGGCTGGCACTTTGAGTTGAACCACTAAATCCATATAACGCAGTCCAAAATTCTAGATTTATGTTAAAATAAGACCGCTACTTTGACAACAGGAGTATCCTCTCTTGTTAGAAGGAGATGTTTTGATTTATTCAATTAGTTCAGTTCAAAAACTTACTCACTGAAAGCTAAGAAACTTTTAGGAAGATTTTCAACCTTGGAAGTTGAAGAACTAAGAATGTCTTTACAAAACATTAAGAAAAATAAGGTGTGAGAGTGTAAATAAAGCTAGTTTAAAAGATGTGACTAAATGAAAGCAATCTGTTCAGCTCCCTAACTATGGATGGATTTTTTTAGACTCAGATTTCATTAAAAAATATTTTCTTTAGATTTAAGTAAAACTGTCTTCAACAGTCTGGAGAGAGAACTAATAAAAAATGTAAAGCTATTTGTGCATTGTAATTGAATTTCATTTTCAATCCAATTAGATCTTGACATAAATTAATCCTCTGATAAAAATGAACCCATGATTTTTCTAATATAATAAAATGTAAAATTTAGGATACTAAATACGTGCACATTAAACTACAGCATGATTTGATTCAAACTGCTACAAGTATAGCATATCCCTCTGGTCAGGAGTAGTATCATACTTAGCATACCAATATGCATCTATCAAAAAGAAGGCAATGGTGAACATCAAAATAAAATTAGCACTTCATTAGCAATATAATATTTTAAACTGCATGACAAGATTAAAACAGATTTAAGATCACATTTCCTACTTTTCAGTTTAAGTCCTCAATCTGAATCCATATACCCTTGGAAACTCCTGGAGTGGAAGTAAAATTGGATGAAGAAATTGGATTAATTTGTTAATCCAAAGAATAAGAGAATAAACCTGACGGATTACATTAATCTTCCTGAAGTTGCATGGTGCTCAATGGTGAAAAAATAATTTGCAATTGATTTTCAAATTCTTGCTCAGGAAAATAGAAATTTAGTTTAAAGGCAAATAGAGAGGCCATTTCTTTTCCTTATGCCAGCAAACTGAAACATTTTACTAAGTAGCAGCATTCTTTCTGATCCTTGGCAAATAGGAAAGATGAGGAAATACTTTGGGGGCTTAGTTTTATGCACATACACACATTGGAAATTAAGATCCTGCTGTCTAATAGGCTGATCTCCCAGGTTGCTATAGCTAAAAAGGGTTCCTTGAAATCAGTTAAATGCACTTTTCAGAGATCTGGCACTTAAAAAGAAATTATGTTTTTGCTAAAAATTAATAATACTATCATACAACTCAAAAAATACATAGAAATGTAGAATAGTTCAGATTGGAAGGGACCTCAAAGATCATCCAGTTCCAAGCCCCTGCCATAGGCAGGGACACCTCCCACTAGAACAGGTCACTCAAGGCCTCATCCAACCTGGCCTTGAACACCTCCAGGGAGGGAGCAGCCACAACCTCCCTGGGCAACACGTTCCAGTGTCTCACCAACCTCATTGTAAAGAACTTCCTCCTAACATCCTGTTTAAATCTCCTCTCTTCCAGTTTAAACCCATTACCCCTTATCCTGTCATTAAAAGACCTTGTCAATAGTCCCTCCCCAGCCTTCCTGTAGGCTCCTTTCACATAATGGAAGGCTACTATAAGGTCTGCTCACAACCTTCTCTTCTCCAAGCTGAAAAGCCCCAACTTTCTCAGCCTGTCTTCATAGCAGAGGTGCTCCAGCCCTCTGATCATCTTTGTGGCACTCCTCTGGACTCTCTGCAATAGTTCCATGTCCTTCCTATGCTGAGGGCTCCAGAACTGCACACAGTACTCCAGGTGGGGTCTGATGAGAGCAAAGTAAAAGGGGAGAATCCCCTCCCTTGCCCTGCTGGCCACTCTGCTCTTGATGCAGCCCAGGACACAGTTGCTATCTGGGCTGCACACACACACTGTCAGCTTATGTTGAGCTTTTCATTAACCCAGACCCCCAGGTCCTTTTCCTCAGGGCTGCTCTCCAGCCACTTGCCACCCAGCCTGGAGTTGTGCTTGGGATTGCACTGACCCAGGTGCAGGACCTTACACTTGGCCTTGTTGAATTTCATGAGGTTGGCCTGGGCCCACCTCTCCAGCCTGTCCAGGTCCCTCTGGATGGATCCCTGCCCTCCAGCAAGTCAACTGTGCCACACGGCTTGGTGTCATCTGCAAACTTGCTGAGGGTGCACTCCATTCCTCTGTCCAGGTCACTGACAAAGATGCTAAACAGCAGTGGTCCCAGCACTGACCCCTGAGGGATGCCACTTGGCACTGGTCTCCAGGTGGACATTGTGCCTTTGATCACCACTCTCTGTGTGTGACCATCCAGACAATTCCTTATCCAGCGAGTTGTCCCCCCATCAAGACCATGCTTTTTCAGATTTTAACTTCTTTTTTCACGAGGAACTGCATTTTCCAAATCACACTGAAAATCTGTAAATTTTATACTTCTAAGACTAGAACAAGCTAATGAGAAATCCCAGTTTCCATAAATATATTGATCCTGAACTCTAATCTGTTGAACCTTTACTAGACAAACACAAGTCCTATTATCTCCTTCGGGGCATGCAGCCTATGCATTTTAAAACAGAGCACACAACACAACACTGCTTTGTGTGATGCTGAGCACCCTGTCAGGGCAAGGCCATAACCATAGAAATAGCAGAAATCTCTGCTCTAGGTAGTTCTAAGACAAGAGCATCAATGTGCTAGAGAAACAATATCATTCAGTAGCTGCTCTTCAGTCATATGGGATTTTATGTTGTTCTTTGTTTGAGTTCATGAGAATGAAGTGTTTACTTGCATTTATGCTGAGCTTTATGGTATTTCCAGTAGAGTGATGCATCCTGGATTTTGTTGTAGCTCTAACAATGGGTGTACATCGCTCAGAAAAACGAGGCAGCTTCTTCATGGCCTAGCAGATTCAAAATCTGCCTGCAAGAGCCCAGGCTTCAGGGAGCATACTCAACATTCTTTACTGATTTACTGATGCTCAATCAAAACAGTTTGGAAATTGCTGTTCTATTAAAAGAGACACTTGGTGTCTCTCATTGAAGCCATTTACCTTCACTGCATACCCCAGCTTCTCTACCTAGAGACCACTTTGTCCATATTATCTATATGCAAACACAAGCCAGTGCTTAACAAAAGCCTAAGTACATTTGTTTGTGCTACATTATTAGCAACTGCATTGAAAGGGTGATTGTTGGGGACTTTTCTGAAGACTGGTGTGGTGTTGTTAGTCTTTAAGGTATTTTTCTCTCTGATGTTTTGCCCAAATGAGTTGACAAACTGAGCAGATGTAGTGATCTTCTCAGATGATATCAGCCTAATCCACTGAAGAATCTACTCTTTCTTTCACTTACAGCTCTCCTACACTGTAAGAGTGTCTATTTTCCTCCTGCTTTTGACCCTCATTCTGTATGTTTACAAGTCTCACCTTTTGGCTACATTTCAGCAGCTCTTTCTTAATTTTAGACTTAAAGTCTGTGAGCAAATTCTGTTAGACATTTTATGCTCCTTTGCACTCTTCTCTCAGGAGGTCATTGGTCGATATGATTTTAATTTGATAGGCTTGTAGAATTCTCTTGATGCCTTCACAGGTAACTTCAGAATTCCTCTCACTATGTCATCACTAGGGTTTCTTTCAGTCCGTATATTTTGGTCTCTCTATACCTGTTCCCTTGGACAGATGTCAAAAATCATTGCTTTGCCAAGGAAATGACCCATACAGTCTAAGAGCAGTAGAGTTCATCTATCTGAGAAAATTTGCTGGTTATGATGAGTTGGAAGAACTGATTTTGCATGATATAGTTAGATCTGTAGAAAGACCAGAAAGGTTCATCTGTGGTCAGGTCATTTTATGGGCTGCCTTTTGTGTGCGCTCTTATGATTGATGTGCATTTGCTGTTTCCCAGAAAGAAAAGACACTCTCTTGGGGTGGTGGTTCTGGCTTTAATCTGTTTTGGACACATGCCAGCTTCTCTGTTGGAGGAATTTTTTCTCTGAAGAGTCAAACAAGTAAAGAGAACATGTATGACAACAGGAAATAATTTTCATCCCTTATTACTATGCAGGAATTATCAAAGATAGAGAAGTCATTGCAAAAAGCTTTCTCAGGACAGATTCAGGCAACAGTCTTGGGCTAGCATGGCCTTTCCTTAGGTCCTGGCGTTGGAGAATAGAAAGTATAGCCAGCCAGTCATTTCACTGACCACACTTTCCTCTCTCAAACCAAATCAATAATTACAGATTGATTAAATGCACTTGCAAACTCCCTATTTCAGAATTCAGCTTGGGGCATGACAGTATTCTCAGATGGTAAGACCACAAGGTGGAAAACAAAATCAATGGATATAACCTTTCTGGCCCCTATTAAGGACACTGCTTGTTTGCATTCTGCATTTAAAATTTAATTCTGCAATAAAGTTATTTTTTATGGCATTTCTTCTGAGACTATAGGAAATTAGGAAACTGCTTGGATTACTCTCCCTTGGGAATCTCAGACTGAGCTGTCATGTTCTAAATCATACTTCATAGCCAGCCCTTATTAATCTCCCAGATCTTTTCACAGCTGGGCATCATATCCTCCATTGATAATTCCATATATTTTCACACCATTGGAAGGAACTTCAAGTACTTTGTGAGCTATGTGAAAATCATCTTTTTCTCATGGAAATCAACTCAGTTACATATAAACTATAACAACTCTCAGGGTAAGGGCCAGTCTTCTGCAGTTCTGCAGTGACTAGACCCATATGGTCATGGCTCATCTCTGTGGTTTCACCTCCTCTTCATAAGTAAATCAAAAGAGTAACTAATACACATTTCCACTAAACTGAATATGTGTAATTTAAATGGGGAGAAGATGAGGAATTAGCATCCTCTTACATAAACAAGCAGGAAACACAGTTCTAAAATGGTTAAAAAATAAGTTGATAGGAACAGCAGCAAAACAGAGGCTCCACAGATCCATTTCAGGACTCCAAGACAACCCAGCATCCTTCACATCCTGCCATGAAAGATCCACCACAAAGATCCCTGTCTGCCTTCTGTCTGCTCAACAACTCTCCTTGGAAGTCAAGCCAGCACATATTTTGACCTATCATGTTTACCACGACAGGCAGACTAAAACCTCTGAGGAACATCAGAGCAGACCATTTAATATGGGTCACAATGAATGTACCCTTGGAAAGAAGACAAAAACTCAAGAGGTATCACAATTAAATCAAGACAATGCAAATTCTGTAGACAACTTCTGACTATCTAAAAGTTAGGAGGGGCAAGCAACAGGAGAATGAGTTTGCCATTTCTATTGAACAAGTTATTTCCAAGTAGGAAGATAAAACAGTTCACAGTATTATGGATGAGGCCTTTTTTTTAGGTAATCAACATCACCCACACCAAAGTTATATTGCTTAGATGCCAATGACCTCTCATAAACTACTGGGATTTGACTCTACTTTCAATGAATAGGCAGATTGTAGCACAGAACGAGGAAGGAAGGCAGGGGAAAGCCAGATATCCCATGCAGTTAGTAGACTATGCCAAGAGCCTGCCAGCTCCATCCCTCCATTGCTACAGATGTTATTTCTCCTGCTTAGGGCAGAAGTAAAACAGCTGTGTGGTACAGGTATGCAGAGGTTATCATTCTCTCTTCCTGTATCAAGAGCACTAATAATACATTAGGTGGGTTTCAAGGCTACATATTCTACTGTCCTCCACCTGTGTTTATTTTAATAGGGGAATGCCATATCCTGAACAATGTTACCATGTAAAAAACATGTTAAATAATAGCATTCCACTCAAAATAGTATAAAAGTCTCTTTTCTGTTTGGGATTCAGTATAATTTCCATTGCCCTATCTATTGAGGTCACCTCCTTGTTATCAGTTCTTGCTAATTAAAAGATTAGGAGATCAAGAAAGTCACCCTGAGGAATCAGTACTAGCAGTAACAGCTGGCAAAGTAGTAGAGACATCTGACTAAATGTCCTAACCTTCTTCCCTTTACACAGCTTTGAACTTTATCAGAAACTTCAAGGGACTGGACCAAACACTTTGCATGACCACTTTTAGTTCCATAACCTGTGAAATTCATTTCCACTCTTCTGGTGAATTTGCTGATGATGATATTTCATTGAGAACTTCTTTCCAAACGGCAATGTTATCAGTTCTTGTTGCCATAAAACAGACTTCACGAGCTTCTGATTGCTTTAACACTTAATGTTGAAGACATCCTGGTCTACTGATGTTATTGTTCCCTCATATTGACCAGCGCTTCTCCTAGTTAGTCTTGCCGTTGTTTCATTAATGGTATCACGGTAGTGAGCAATAGCCAGGGTTTAGACATGAATTAAGAGCTAGAGCTCCTAAGGCAAAGTTCAGAGAGTTTACTTGGAACAATGAATACCCTGTGCATTTATAGGCCGTTTAATCATCTGAAGATTTGAGCCTCATCTTTTTCCTACCCAACTTTCCTCTCTGGATTTCCCAGTCACCTTGCCCAATTCAACATCCTACTCTGTGATTTCATGAGCTTATTCCATGCAAAACAATAGTCCCTGTGTTAAAGACTTCTCACAACATTAAACTCTCTTGAAAGTGCTTTGAGCGCCATGGATAATAAGTACTATGAACTGCAAAATACATTAAGTGCTTTGGAATCATTTCCACACGACCTAGTTCACAGTGGGCCTTTCTCAGACACCTACTGTAAACCACTCTTAGTCACAACCTCTCTCTAAACAAATTCCAGCATGAAACATGTTTCCATCACCTTCACCCACAATTACAGAAACATTTTAGCAGTGACACATCTGGCAAAAGAAAGCAGTTCTCCCTGCTAGACCATGAGCAATAACTCCTAAAGTACGCAGTAGCTATGAAGAGATTCCTGAAAAACACTTTCCACATTCCTAGCAATGACTGCTTTATACCAAGAATCCCGTCTGAAGCCAAAATCTGCCAACCTGATATGAGAGGATTTCCAAGTGCTCCAAATGGAATCTCTTAGAGCAAAGCAAAGTTAAGCCTACCCAGCCAGCTTCCAGAAGACCTGAAACAGGGCAGCATCTTAAAACCTCCTGGGAGCCTCTTGAAACTTACACCCTTCTGGGAGACATGAAATATAGTTTGAAGATTTGCACAAAGCAATTCTGACAGCTTTCATACAGCACACGCTCTGAACACTAAATTCTGGTTTACATAAAAAAGATTAAGAAAATGCCTGAAGCATCCTAGTTTATAATCTGGTGGTGTCCAAGATCAGATATGACATTGCTTGGTTATTTAAAGTATGGCCATTATAGTGGAACTTATTTTACAGCTGGAACTTTACTGCTCAGCTGAGATCCGCTGTAGGCTAAAGTCATCTTATAGCTCAGCTCACAGTAGTGAGANAAATACACAGGCACAACAGAAATAGGTGGTGCCTTAGTGCAGGGAGCTTACCATGAAACAAAAGCAACAACAGCAGAGCAACAGAATTGTGAGAGGTCCCAAAATGTTTCCTTCTGAGAAGTTTACCAAAGAAACAAGAAGATGCTCTCATGGTAATTAAAAAATAATGAACAGTCATTAAGTGAAAATAATTAGAGCTCCTAAGTCCAAAGACAACTAAACCCTGCCCCTCCATTTTCCTATAAATTACCAGAAACATACAGCTTAGCACGATTATTTCTATCACTATCCGGGGTTGATTTTATTGTTCTCAACTTAAAGATCTTTGAAACAACCATACCTAAAGATGGCCAGATTGTTCATCTCCCCCAGAGTAAGTGGACTAGGTGACAGTTTTCTTGGTAGAAAGACTGACATTCTTCCATAAATTAATAGCTGCAGCCACTGAATCAAAATAATTTTGTTCCAGTAAAAACTGTCAAGGTGATAACTCTGGAGACTGAGGTGTCTCATTTATTCACAGAAAATTAAATTATAGGAGGCACTGGGCAGACTCCTCCCAACTATGCCATTCAGATGTTTCTCCAATAAAATCTGTTTTGAGATGTCTCTGTTGCAGTGAAGGTGGATTTTTTTCATGGCTGTGGATGAACCTGTCAATGAAAAAGGGCAATTAGTACAAATCCCTGATTGCGGATGTGCAATGGGAACATCTGTCTCAGCAGGAAAGACTGACATCTGAGACACTTTGCAAAAGTCAGGGAACAGGCAACAGATGGCAGCAATTTTCAGTCACCAGTGACTGGCTTGGGCTCATTTCTGGCTAACAAGTGTGAATGACTCAACTACCTGACCAGTTCCCTCAGACTTCTGCATCTATGTCTAAAGTAGAAAGGACTACACATTTGGTGACAGCTGTTTTTAAACTTACCTAATCAAAACAGAGCTAGTAACAGCACTCAGTTCTGATCATGTTGGATAGGAGAGCAAGGGTGCTTACCCACCCACAGGCTCTGATCCTGCATTTTGTCCGGTGGCCAGAATGATGATGTACCTGCCCAGTTAAAAGGCTCAGACTTTTGACAGGGGTTCTAACTTTTCACCACAAGTCTGACAGACATACAAAGAAACCAATAGCCAGATGATTCAGTCTCCAGAAAAACTACAGAAAATCCTTTATTCCTCATTTTGTGAACCTATAATTTGTACTTCCTGTGCATGAAAACATACAAAAGCACATAAGTGTATAAAAAATCCATCTACCCAGTGATAAATCCAACTGATTGTCTGAAGACCTCTCCCCTCCAAAATCCAAAGAGAGAGACAAAGAAAAATTCAGGATTCTTGGCAACCTACTCCTTTTCCAGCACATGCTAAACAAAACCCCCCTATCTAACAGAGAGAGAGGATGAATTAACATAACCACCACTCCACACAGCAATTAGCAAATCAAATCAAAACAAAGGAAATGTCCTCCATTAATCTTTCCTGCCAAAGAGCACCTGACTGCCATATAATCTACAGCAATTAGCCAAATAATGGGAGCGCAAGAGATTTATCTTGAAGCAGGAATTAGGGAGGGCACAATTAATGTATTGTACATCAAGAGTGCAGGCGAAAGCTGGTGATCTCTCAGTGCAGGGTTGTTTGAGGAAACTGCAAAGCGTAGTACCTTGATACTGGATTGTGACACATACACCCCAATATTCTACTTTAACTTAACCTGAATAAGTCTGATTGGCATTCTCTGCATAGGGGAGAATATAGGAATAGGGGTGCACCAAATAACTTATCAGTATCTTCTGCATGGTCTTACTTTGAGCTACAGGACAGCTGTAGGGTTTCTTGTAGGAATTGTATAACGAGATTCCAGAATGCCAAGGAGTTTAGCAGCATAGCTCATTGGGATGGGAAGATCCAGAGAAATATTGAGAAGATCCAGAGAAATATTGAGACAACTGCCACTATTAATCAGTGTATCCTCTCAGCCCTGCACACTGTGGGAGTTGAAGCCAAGAAAGCTCCAAATTAGCTTCTCCAAATAACAGTGGTTTATGAACTAAACTTGACAAGAAAGTGAAATATCTCACATTCTTAGTATTTTCTTTCCTGCTACTTAGCCCTTTTGAAATCATGGTGCTCTGTTTTTTCACCTTTGGTTCTCATCTGATGTTTTTCTTGTCCATTTACTTTGATATTTTAGTGGGGATGTAGCTCAATCAAATCTGCAGTGCAACTGGGAATTTAAGAATCATAGAATGGCTTGGGCTGGAAGGGAGTTTAGAAATCATCTGCTACAACCTTCCTGCCATGGGCCGGGAAGCCTCTCTACTAGACTTTGCTACTTACAGATTCATCCAACATAGCCTGCACCACTCCCTGGGAGGAGGCATCCACAACCTCCATGGGTGACCTTTTCCAGAGTCTCACCACCCTTATACTGAAGAGCTTCTTCTTAGGAAGAAGAGCTTCTTAGGAAGAAGATCCAGTCTAAACCTACTTGCCTTCAGTTTAATACCATTTCCACCTGTCCTGTCTCTAGACACCCTTATGAAAAGTCCCTCTCCAGCCTTCCTGTAGGATCCCTTGAATAGTACACAGTTAAAAAAAAATGCAAAGCCTCAGATCCTCTTCTGCAGGGTGGTTAGGACCAGATAAGAGAAGTTTCATATGCAAAAGAATTATATGGTGCCACTATCTGAGTATTTCTTCAATTAGATGTGGGGTTTTTTTCAGTTTCCATTCTCCAGAGCCAAATGAAAACTGAATATCATACATGAAACAGTTTACAGAGACACCAGAAAGCTCTTACATTTGCATCCAAGAGAAAATAGAAAATTAATATGAATAAATAACTGATGATAAACAATCTTTATTTTTGTCATGGAGGCAGGGAATTAATGTGGCTAAGTCAGGAATTACAAAAATAGAATTATTTTTATTTCCCTGAAAACCCCACCCATAAACTATACAGAATTAATTTTAGGTTTATTTACATGCTCAGTTTGATTGGGAAAGTCTTCTAAGGATGCTATGGAGAAGTTTAGAGATTTAGGAAGTCAGAAAACGGAAAAGGCTAAACTACAAATACAGCTTTAACCCACTATTAATCAGACAGAGCAGAGAACGAAGGGAACAGCAGGCTTTACTCATGACGGTGAGATAGGTATTCAGGGATGATCCCTTGCTGGATCAGCTGATTCTGACTCTGCAAGCAATATCTAATCACAAATCCAAATGGCAAAAATCCAAGGCAGGTGGAAAGACTGCCAAACTCAGTGTATCTCAAAAATAGTTTCCACAAGACAGATATTCATGGAAGCAACGCTGCTCCAACAGCATCAGAGGAGAGCCAAACTTCTAGGGTCTTCCCCAGCCACAATAGCAGCCAGGAAGTCAGCTGCAGTAGGGTCCCAGAGTTGCCAGGTCTGGGTGATGCCAGCAGTTCTCTCTCTCAAATGGACCTCAGGACTTGCCAAGCTTACAAGACTGCACAGAATGGTGCAGAAGTGAGACAGTGCAAAACTGAGAGCCCTGCAAAAAGGTAGGAGCTGTCTGAAGGCTGGGGTGGTCAAAAGCAGGGAACATTTCCAGGCAGGAACTCTCACAAAGTGGGAACTCTTGTGCCTTTTCTTCCACTCTATTTATGCTCTTTTGGACAGTGTCCGTTTGCCAATTCATACTGGGTGCGAAGGACCCAGCCAAACACCAGCCCACTTCCCAGCGTGGACTTCCACATGAGTCAGCACACATGTGGAGAAAGGTGCCTTTTGCTCTTTCCCTACAAGCCCACAGGGTGAGGGGATGGGGGAAAGCAGTTTTTGTGCCTTCTTCTCCTCCCTATTCAAACCTGCAACAGGGGAGAAGGAAGGAATTTGGGGTGCTCCAGGAGAGTTTTAAGCATCACTATTAAGCAAAACAAGCCTAAAGGTCTGTGGCTATTTTAATAAAATCAACACAAACGAAAGAGCAATACCCTTAAGTAGTACAAAGACATTCACATTATGATAAACATAAAGGTGGGTTTGTTTTTTTTTTTCATCCAACATGCTGGCACAGAAGACATTTAAGGAGATTCACAAAGATTTAGACCTCTGCCATAATCATCTGTGCCAAAATTTTACTATGGCGTAGTAAAGAATTTATAGTCTTATGATATTCTATGATTATATGACATTAAGTGTAATAGGACACAGAGTAGAAACTGTATTCAATGAAACATCTATTTCAAGGATATTTTCAATACTACTTAAAAATAGATTTTAACCAAGTGGAACAAGAAGAGTACAGACTCTGCAGAGTACTAAAAACAATGGTGAAGAGGTGTGCAAATTCCTTCTTGTAGTCAAATATCAACTTACCAACAGAGAATTTGCTTTGGGCAACCAGTCTCATAGGTGTTGCTGTTATTGTGGCTTTTAGATATTCAGCTCAAGAAGAATTCTGAGGGTTCTGCAATGAGATGCATTTTGAAATTATCAGATTTAGCCACAGACAAGAACATTACATTACAGAAAGCCTGGTAATAGATTTTGCCTTTCTGTGCTCAGAATACACCAGTTGCCACAGATTTCATCAAATGCCATACCACTGTACCAGGCCTATGTCCGACGTCTTTCACACATCAAATATAATAGAAATAAACATAAAAATTTAGACAGCAAACTTGCAAGGGATTCCTGAAAAACCCTGGATGGACTAATATTTCTAAATCTATAATCTTGCAGTAGGTTTGTTTCTACAGAGCAGAGAACTTTCTTTCAATATCCAAAGTCTGTCCCAGTATACCATACTTCTATTTGGAAAAAATAGTATACCTTTCTGCCAAAGAATTCTGCTTGTATGTAAGGAAAAAGCCAACGTTCATCTAGAGTTATTGAAATTGTGCACAAGGTTTAAGAGCAATTTGAAAGACTCTGCTCAGTAACAATGTTTTGGTTTGGTGGGGTTTTTTTGTTGTTTTTTTTTTCTCCGACTGCTCCTTAGATTTGTTTTCCGTCTAGTTCTCTTTTATTTTCTTTCCCACCACCTTCCTCTCATCCCCTCCAGAAAAATGTGAAAATCTTTTTGTGTCACTTAAGCTTCACAAAGAGGACATGTTCTCTCCTGGCATACCGCATAGGACTCCCTTATGTGCTTCTTGTACTCAAAAGTTGAGGAGTAAGATAGCAAAAGTGAAGAAAGTAAAAAAGTAGTGAGGTGGCTACAGCTATACATTAACATGAACCTTCAGCTTTCTTGAATTTTCCACACATTTAACTATTCTAATTTCCCTGGATTTTCATCTGCTGATCCAACAGGGTCATTTTGACCTGATTGTGGCAATCTGATGTGGCTTCCCACTAAAGTAGTTGAGATGTTTTTCTAGCTTGTGTAACCTTGTCTTGACCATTGCTCCCATGGGTCTCTACTTTTCCTAGCTGCTAATTACTGTGCTTCAGGAGTAATTTTCTAAGAAATAAAAGAACACAACAGAGGGCACCATTTCTACCATTTCTAGTCTCCTCTTTCCAGCATTCAGCAGTTATTTACCAGGTATGGGAGAGTAACAAATCTGGAACTGTTTGCTTTTCACCAAAAGTGCTAGCATGTTCTTGCCATCTCACATTGGAGATCTAGTTCTGGACATGCATGAGAAGACTACAACAGCAGCTGTCCCTGTGTGCTGCTTTCCAGGAAATTCCTTAACACCACCCCCAAAGGATTGCACCAAATCATTCAATTCTTATTCAGACATTTCTGTATAGTCTGTCTCCTATTACGGTCAATAAATTCCCATGACAGAGACATCAACAGGACATGTCAACAGCTGTATCTTCATCTAGCCACTTACAGGAGTCTTTCTTGCAGCATTTGTTTCAAGGAAAGTAAGGCAGACCAGAATTACATTTAGCCAGTTTACTTGCCCTACTGCCTAGTAAGATGGAAATGGAGAGCAGAGATGAGATGGTTAGGCTAGTTAGTGGCTGCATGGCTAGTCTGTCTAGTTGTTTACCTGTTAGTGGACTGGTTGCAAAAAAGTCACTGTTTGTCATCATTTAGTCACTGGGGAATTAAGAGACTTCTCCTTTGATGCTTAATCACCTATGCAAGGTAGTGTTTTAATTTCCCACATAGCTGGCTGAATCTTTTTCAATCTGAGGGCTCCCATTTTTCTCCAAATACAAGGATGAATTCCAGATCTTGTTTGTTTGCTGCACATGAACATCAAACATGGTGGAACACTGGCAGCCATGAGAGCATAGCCTAGCAGAATTTGGTACAGTCTGTACTCTGCCCCTAAGCAGGGACCCTGTTTAACAGGAAGAAAACGAAGAGCAGTTTGAAAAGAAAGCTGTACGTCAAGGATTTCTTCATAACAGACAGATTTGGAAAGAACAAAGTTGTCATTACAATGATTGTTGAGATTCTCCTTTGTGAAACTGTGTCAAATCTAATAACGCATGGAGGGGATATTTTTTAATTGAGTCAACAGACAGATGGATGAGGTTTTAAAAAAGTAGAGACATAAGTGTATAAACTTCAGTCGAATACAGAGAAACTGCCTGGAAAAATATAACTGAGAGTAAGTCAGCTTGGCTTGGTATTGGGAGCTGAACTTGCAGCTTTGACAAGGCTGACTTTAAGGCGACCTTCAGTGGAGCTCCTTAACAGTGTATGCTGGGCAATCGCTGGTAAATCTTTATTAATTTTAATTGGCGGCACCCATTTATAAGAACCATTAAAAAGGATAAATTGAGCCCATCCGGCGTAATGTCTTTTGTTAATTAGTTTGTCAGCACTGTTTTAATATCCCCTAATGACTTCATATTTCAGGCCTGACATTAAAGGAGACGCTGTGAGAAAGGAAATAGTCTTATCACCGTGTACATTTTTTTCTTTTTTTTAACAAAAAGTGTCCTTCCAGGCCTGACCAAGGTTAGGTGTCATTTAACTCAGGCAGACAGGTACTGCAAGACTTGGAAGGGCCCTATCACCCTGTCCAAACTTCGCCTTGCTACTGATCAGCATGCTCTGCTGAGATTTTTCTCTTTTTACAGATCTACCCAACAGCAGAATAAATTCAGTCATCGGTCATGAAATTTCCACCCTCCATACCTCACCATGGACTTGTCTCCAGTCTCAAAGCACAATCATGTGGGGAAAATATGGGAGAAACCAGAGACAAAATCACAGCAGTGCCTTCCTTAAGTAAAGGCAGGTTAAACCCCACAAAGCTGAATGTCTTTTGACTCAAAAGGACAAGCTCAGCACTGGTATACTAATCTATCCTGGGGACCACAAACTTACAATGAGAAGCTGGTAGGATAAGAATACCAGCAAAGAATACATTGGATATAAATTTTATATGTAAAGGAGAATGAAGAAGGTATGATGGTTGGCACAGAACAAAGGGGAGAGAGCAAATCTGTGACTTTGATGTCAACAGTTCTCTTCTTCCTCCCTTGTTCTCATGTTCCATTTCTTGGAACATCACACTCAAACTGCAAGCCTGGAATTGCTATAAATGCTGGAAGTGCTGTTTTTTCCTACTTTAAATAAGTACATTATTTTAGACCTTTATCTCTCAGATAGGTTATGAAGATTTTATAATAGGTAATAAAAGCAACTTAGCACAACCATTTAACCTTTTCTCCTGAATATGTATGCACTTCATAAGTGTTATTCAAGGAAGAGGTGTATAATGTAAGGGTAAATAGGAGGTTAAGCTGTAGCCATCTTTGCCCTAGAGCTCCCTTTATGGGGTTAAACTGTTTTACTTAGACATAACTGTCTCTCTCCTCACAGTTCTGCTACACATTAAACGTCTTTCAGATGGAATTATTTGCCCAGGGAACTATTCCATCACTGTGAGGTTTGCAGCAAGTTTTATCCCTGCTCAGCTTCCTACAGTGGCTTGATCAATTAGGTGGGAGACCTTGAAATAATGTTGACTTTTGTCAGTGAAGGACTTTGTCTTAAGAGCTGGATTCTATTTGGTTTTTTGTTTGGTTGTTTTGGTTTGAGTTTGGGGTTTTTTTGGTTTTTTTTTTTTTTTTGGTTGTGGGTTTGTTGTTGTTTGGAGTTTTTTTCTTATTGAAGACTACAATAGGTGAGCAATATGAAGAATAATAACATCCTCCACCAGTTAATATCACATCTGATGCTCTGGTGTCTAGTGCAAGATTAATTCACCCAAGGGTGAAGTGAATAACTGAGAAACACCTAATAAGAAACTGAGCTGTTCCTCTGTATTGCACAGGTTTGCAAATTATGACAATCAATTTCATTGATTGTAAGGTGTTTGAATTTATGTTGGTAAGAGTAAAAGGAAAAATAAATCTTTAGCCAACCAAGTAGCTGCTGCTGCTTCTTATCCTTCTTCTTCTCCTTCTCCTTCTTCTCCTTCCCCTTCTTCTCCTTCTTATTCTCCTTCTTCTTCTTTTCCTTCTTCTCCTTCTTCTCCTTCTTCTTTCTTCTTTTTTTTTTCTTTTTTTTCTTTTTCTTCTCTCAAACTTTAGGGTAACCCAAGAAAGGCTCTTTATAAGCATCATATTGAAAATTGTAGAGAGAGTTCCTCTTTGTTAGATCACCTTTCAGCAAAACACAAACAAGTAATAACTTTAAAGACCAAATCAGTTACTGGCTTTACTACTGAACAAAGTCCTTGCCTCAAAGTCCATGGAATTCTTGGTGTAAAGGTCTGGAGAACTAACCAGTTTTCATTTTTCCATTGAAATTTAGGGCTAATGATTTCACCACAGTTGTTTGTTTGTTTTGGTTTTTTTTTATGATACACAGTCACAGCAGTTGAATATTAAAAGCTGCTCTATGATCTCCCAAAAGCCATCCTACTGTTATTGCAAGCTTGTGCCATGTTTCATGCAGATTTAATATTTTCAAGGGCTGCTAAATCTGTGCCCTGTGTGAAGCACACAGTAAAAGCATGCCTAGGGTGAAACACATATTCCCAGCAGGCTGAACACCTCTTTGAACTGCCTTTGCAGCTAATAAAAGTCTTGAGTTTTCCCTCTAACCACCCTGTCTCTTGTGCGCTCTGCAAAATTCAGTCTTTTATAGTAAAAGATCTGCATAATACCACCAGTACTGTTGGTAGTCTCCATTTTGCAGCTCTGACAAATGCAAGTTTACATAATGGCATTTTTCTAAAAAATATCATTATTCATGATAAGCATATTTCCAGTCTTCACAACAGAACAAAGTTTTCTATTTCCAGTGTCCCCATATTTTCAGTTTTGCACACATACAAACACAGAAAAATACACCTTAATTAGTTTTGCTATTCTCAGAATCATGGAAAGGTAAGGATTGTGAGGGACCTCATCTAATCCAGCCTCCACATTAAAGCTGGTACGCCTAGATCGAATTACACAGGAATGCATCCAGAGTGGCTTTGAAAGTCTCCAGAGAAAGATACTCCAAAACCTCTCTATGCAGCCTGTCCCAGGTCTCTGTCACTCTCAAAGTAAAGAAGTTTGTCCTTAAGTTCACATGAAACCTCCTCTGCTCTAGACTGTGTCCATTGTCCCTTGTTCTGTTCATGGACACTATTGAGACAAGTCTGGTCCCATTCTCAGTTACAGTTACCTAACCACCTTGCAAAAACTGTGCAATATTCTCACCCTCATTTTGCAGAGAAGAAAGTGAAACACAAAAATTAGTTGTTTGATCTTCATGGCAGAATCAGGATACATCTGTTTAATTTTTTTCATGGATAAGTACTATTTTTTTCCTTTCTCCTTTAATATGGAGAAGAAAGTTGAGGGTGTATATTTATTAGCTCTCCTTTGACAGGAAAACTATTGACCCTTCACAAGTTTGTTATTTGCAGTGTCCTGCTCACTCTGATTTTCCCCCAAACCTATTCTGGGTTACAAGTACTATTCTCTCCAATGAAATGAACCCACTGTAGCTTCAGACCTGTGCTTACAATCTCCCAATTTTGCCTTAGTCAGCCACTTTCTGAAATGAAAAAAAAGTCACAGTTATAAGAAAAATAATTTTCAATCTATGTTTGGGGCAGAGAGGGGAAGTGAGTTTGTAATGAAGTCCTGTATGGATTGTCTAGCTCGTAGTTATAAACAAGTTTTGGTAATGTCTAGTGCATGCAGGAGATGGAAAGAGATGGACTGCATTAAAAGAAGTGTGGCCAGCAGGTCAAGGAAAGGAATTCTCCTCCTCTATTCTGCTCTGCTCTGCTGAGACCCCTCCTGGAGTACTGCATCCAGCTCTGGACAAGAAACACATGAACCTGCTGGAGCATGCTAAGAGGAAGACCACAACAATGATCAGAAGAATGTAACATCTCACCTACCAGGAAAAATTGAAAGTGGAGCATTTTCAGCATGGAGAACAGAAGGTTCTGAAGAGATCAGATTGTGACCTTTCAGTACTTAAAGGGGGCCTATAAGAAAGACGGAGTCAAACATTTTAGTAAGACCTGTAGTTACAGGATAAGGAGTAATGTTTTTAAACTAAAAGAGGGTAGGTTCAGGCTAGATATACAGAAAGCACACAGCACTGGAATGGGTTGACCAGAGAGGTGGTAGATGCCCCACCCCTGAAAACACTCAAGTTCAGATTAAATGGGGGTCTGAGCAACCTGATCTAGTTAAAGATGTCCCCGCTCACTGCAGGAGAGGTTGACCTAGATGACCTTTAAAGATTCCTTCCAACTCAAACTATTCTATTAATCTATATTGCAAGTGTTCTCTGTAGTTTGAGAGCCTTCAAATGATACGGGATTGTTAAGGACACACTAGAGGGCTTTGCAGTAGTGAGAATCAGTCTTTGCTTCAAATTTCTGTGGCTTTTTGTGAGTTGAGTGCATCTGGTGCATACCTAGAACCACAGCTTTTCATTCAGTTTTTTCCAAAGGATTTCATAAGTGGCTTAGGCACACCAGAATCACCCCAGAAGGTGAATCCGTATGCAGTAACTGAAGACAGCCAGATCTGCTTTAAAAGCACACTACTGCTCAGAAACAAGGCAGTTTAAAGTAGACGATGTCAATGTTTGTTTAAGGACAATGTCTCTATCTTTACAATAGTTTGAAGATCAAGTCTCGATTAGAATGAAGCCCTGATGTCCACCTTTGAAGGCTTTTGAAGCTGTAGGCCCCTAGGACAAGCCAGTTCACAAATACCAGGGCAAGGAACTTTTGAGCGTTCAGTGTTCTTCCTAGAAGCTTGGAAACCAGGCTTCAAGAGATCAAGTGACTGCTACATGGCCTTCCAGGAAATGTTGCTTTCCCTTCAAAATGCCTTGTCTACCACAGGAATCTCATTCACAATACTGACACTTGTCTATCCTTTAAAAAAACAAATTTTCCCAAAAGGAAGGTTACAAAATAAAACCAAAACAAAGAAAAAATACAATTGGCACCACCAGGGAATTATTACCCTATTAGTTCTGTCTATGCTACATGGACACCAGTGAGGAATTCTAATATTATCTATGCAACATGGAAGATGCTCAAATAGCAGTGTATGTCATGTACATGAAAAACTACTGAAAGTAATGGATGCTTCCTTTTTCCTTTAAATAAAAAAAAATCCTTGTGTCACTTTATAAAGCTACACCCTAGAAAGACTGTATTTAAAACATGCACAAATGTGACATTTATTGCAATTGAAATATTATGTATTTGTTTCATTGTTACATTTTAATTTTTTTTTATGCTAATATAAATGTTTAAATGTGTTTCTTATTCTGTGTGACTAAGAAATTGAGGGTTTGTTGTTGAAACCACAGGGACTGAAAGTGTCTCAAAATTCCCACTATGCGAAAGGATTCAACACCAAGCAACACAAATATGTCACAGTAAAAGCAAAGCTGAAGAAATACTGGAACTGCAGAGCTTCTGGCAGGAGAATAACACAGCAGAAGGGGCAGTTGCCTTAAGTCAGCTTTCTCCTTCCAGCATGAGCATTGTTGTAGCTGCAAACTATTCTGAGTCTGTAGACCACTGTAGTAGTTTTTATTTAAACTAAATTTGATAGCTGAAAGAAAAACCTCCAAGAACAGAAATCTTTTACAAGCACAGCTGAGTACACACTGAGAACAAGAATTCTCTATTTAGTTAGATAAGCAGTGGTAAAGCATCCAAGACAAAAAGGAGCTGGCATCTGTGAAGGCGGAACATTGCGTGTTTCTGTTAACAAAAAAGAGAGAGATAGCGTGCAACAGTGAGAGTTTGTGGAAGGAGGATTGTGATTCACTACAAAAAGAATATCTTTGCTCAGTCCACTGTTTACAGTGACAATTTCAGGTCCTAAGATTGTCTATAGACATTCTCTTGATAATAACAGATGACAGATTGGAGTGAACCAACCTCATATGTGTTTATTCTTTGATAGTTGTCTGGTAGAGTTTATTCTGGTATGCAGTTACTGCTTAGTTTGACCTATCAAGTTTCCAGGACACCATTTGGTGCAAAGGATGAATGAGGTTACATTCTTGGCAGTGAAACTGCAGCAGCTGGGATGTGGAAGATCAGCTCTGGGGAGTATTATTCTTGAGACAGAAAGACACTGCAATACAGAAAAAGTGCTGCAGGTTTCATAGCACTTGCAACAGAAAGTGTGCAACATGGCTTACACTATTAAGGTCACTACAACATAACAATATTGTAGCTCACATTATTCCCATATGAATACGGTGAAATTAGCAATAAAATGAGTGTAGGTTGTTATATTCCAGGATCAGGAAGCAACAGGTTATTCTCTTTCCATTTTTAAAATATTTTCTTTTCTTAAAAGGAGAAAGAAAACAAACAAAAAAAATCACAACACAAAACACCAAACCCATGCATTTGCAATCTTATTTTACAATAACATTAAACATTTCAGCCTTCTTTTCACTGTCCAGTCAAATATCAGCTACAGGACATAAAACAGAAAATCATCTTTTCTCAGCATGGTGCCCAAGAAGAGTTATTTGGTCATCTATGAAAGAAATAACCCCTCAGATGATGTCTAAAAGCATTATTTGGATCACTTTCAATAAACCAAGAAAAATCAGTCTATAATAAGTTGCCAGAAGTCAAGAACAGTAACATACAAGAACCAGCTTTATCATAACTACTCCACCTAAGGGTAATCTGCACTGTTTTTAGAGGCCAGTGAGCTGACAGATGCTGCCTGTATCATCTTCCTTTAAAGACCCACTTCTAAAGATGGAGGGAATCAGTGTCCTGGCCAAAATCAGTGCAAGTGCTTCCAAGCGTGGCTGCTACCTGTATCTGCCCTGCAGTTAAGCCATATTCTTGCCATGGATATCCCGTCATGAACAGCAAGGGTACTAACTACCATGAAGTACAAAACAGCTCGATAAATGTAACAGTGAGACAGGCAAAAGTCTACATAGTACAAATGGATGACTGTGCAGTGCTGTAGCCCGAAGGACCAGAAATTTCACATGCAACTTCTGAGGATCTAGCCCTTAGTAACAGCTGGTTTCAGGCCAAGAAAAAGCTAGACATCCACGGGGACGGCTGTCAATTGGCCAGTCTCCATCCACAAACGCAGAAAGCTGCTGCAACTCAACCCACAAATGTTCTTGGAATCTGCTTGCTACAGCTTTAAAAAAGGTCAAATAGAAGGTGCTCAAAAAAACAGTTATGCTGTGATCACTCTGGCTGCTTCGATTGGGCAGCTAACTCAGCCTTTTGACAGGCAGCTGGGAAATGCAGCTAGCAAGAGATTGATTTGTATCCACGTATGAGCACTTGTGTTTCACGCAAGCATATTAACTCTACAACAAGAATTTAGGGGACGGAGCAGCTGCTTTACAAGAGATTTCCCTCTGCACTTTGGAGACGTGCAGGCTGAATGGGATACAACTAAGGATTATAAAATCATGAAGGCGGTGGAGAAAATGAGAGCGTGACTATTACTCACCAAATCCTGCAAGACTACAAGTATGGGCACTCATTCAAACTATGTGCAAGATAGGTTTAAAACGACAAAAGCAATAACTTTCCTTTACAAACACAGCAAGCGGTGAATTTCTGCTCACATATGACCGATACACTGCCCAAAGCAAAAATACCAGACTAGGTGGGCCATAGATTTGACCCAATAAGGTATTTCTTAAGCCTTTATGCATGAAGCCATGGCTGGATGTCCTGGGCATTTTACGCCAAAGGAGTAGAACAAAAACGCTCACAGAACTTGAGATTGAATAGAAATACTATTTATGGAAGTAAACAAAAGTACAAAAGGTATAGAGGCACAAAGGATATATATGCCTCGCTCCCACACTAACCACACTGACAGCAGCCACCCTGCGCTCACAGCACAAGGGAGAGAGGGAGAGACCCTGGGGGGTCTGCCCCTCTTATGGGGAGAAGCAGGGTATGGGATGGATTAACAAATTAAGATATCCTGTGTCCTCCCTCCGTGACAGGCTGTGCACCCCTTGGGACTCTTTATTCCTCTGGAGGAGTTTCTCTCTACGGTAGGACAATTAGTCCTAAACTTACAACACTTGGAGAAGCATCATGGACACTATGTGCCTAAAATGCCTGACACATTGCAGGGAAAGAAGCTGTAGACACTTCACCTGTAATCGCTGTAATGGCATAACACATTGCAAATCTCTGTGCAGAAGAGATGATGCATAGGTATACATTCTGAAGAAGTTCTGCCACCTGTTAGAGCATTGAAGCTAAATTCAGAGTGGTTTCTCTCTTATCCCAGCAGCTGTAACTACTGAAGCTCCTGTCCGTAACACCTCCTGTTGCAGAGGAACTCAATGACATTCACTAGGCTTTGTCCCTCTTCTGGTATAAACTTCTCCTCAAAACTTGCACCAGATGAGTTCACCTTAGAGCTTCATAAAGGAGGCATCTAATAATGGCAAGCCTGTCCCTTTCACACAGTATGAGGGCACAGAGTTTTTAAAGGGAAAAAAAAATCTATCATTTACTACGGTTCAACACTAGGCTGAGCTCCTCTGAGCACAACAGATATTGCCTGTTTCCTTCCTTTTCCTTTCAGACTCCACGGCTGGGATGGATATGCTACTAATGCACACAGCGTGTGTACCACACCCTTCTCTATATTTCTATCTCAGTTTCTGCACCCATGAAAGACTGAAATGAAACAAAAGTTGGCCAAAGGAATCTAGATGTATCCAAGCCCAGTTAAAGACTCATGAGACCCAACACGTTGGCAGTTACTGCTCATCTGAAGTATTAAATGCCACCTCTTTTCCCAGGATTTTCCACAGCAACTGTGAATTGCAAAAGCCTTCTGGAGCACAGAGTTCATCGTATTACTTCAATTAATGGCTTGGTTAGTCTAAACTTGACCATTCTTACTATAGCAGACAGGCAGAAAGATTTCTGAATACACTTACGACTTTCCTAGGAATTCAGAGAAGATAGGGGTTGATCTAGTTTCAGTGGAGCCCACTCCTTTCTGAAATCTGAGGAAATGTCTCTTTCCATTCCCTCTGAAGACTGCCAGGCCAAGAGGAAGGCACATTTTTTCATTACTAAGATCTAAGAACTAGAGCCATACACTAGCTCCTTTCTTGGCCTTTCAAATTTAACTTGAAAACATACTGTTGTGTAACACGGCTTATTCTATTATATTCTATAAGAAGCTAAGCACTGCCCTGAAGTTCAGATAGAAATTTTATCCAGCTCCTGCTTCAATGGGAGCTAGACAGATGAAATTTGTCCATAGGTATTCAATAGCAGTATCAGTTACAGTGGTCTACATTGGTAGCCTAGAAAATGTGTCCCTGGAAATTACCTATTTACCTAATTACCTGGAAAGAACCTATTAAACCTACCCATTTCCTTCATCAGGCATCATACCAGTGTACCATTCTGTACTCCTGGACAGAATCCATTCAATAAAATTGCCTGAGCCAGCAGAGGCCTGGGCTCTAGTCAAGTCCAGGACTAGAATCCTTCCCAGTAGAAATGAGCATTGTCAACTCTTGTAACACCAAGAGCAATAAATGAGAAAAACAAGTTCTCAACATAAGAAAACAGTTATCTTCAAATAATTTTTAACTCACAACTAAATTATTCAGGAGGTGGTCTCCCTCCTACACCCTAAAAAGAAAAAAAAAAAAAAAATCATATGATCCTAAAGTCATTTTGGATGTGGGAAAGGGATAGCCATGTACAAATATTCCTAAAAACAAACAACGGAATGAAGAACAGAAATAGGAAGACCTTAGAACATGTTGAGAGTAACCAGGCCTTAGCATCAGATTTCAAACTCAGCCCTTGGCATCAGCCATTAAGCCATGTAGGCTTACCTGAGGCTACACAGCATGGAGAAGGTTGAACTGATAAGAAATTATCTAAATTTCAAGTTTTACAAATTCTAAGTGAATCTCAGGCCATTTATTAGGAATTGGTTTGCTTTTAATTATCCGGGGGGGGAGTAAGGAGGGAATAATTAATTATGCACATTTTCATTAGTAACCACTAGATGTCAGTCCTCCCATTTTGTTCTCATGACCCAAACTTTGCCTTCAAAGCAAATTCTCTTCTCTATGAATAAACGGCACCGTGTTGCATCAAGTACATTCAATAGGGTGGCTACCAAAAATGTAATGCAAAAGTATCTTTACTAGGAGTTTAGTAGATTTCAGCAAACCAGGACTGTGAAAAATTACTAAAGGATAGTGTTGGGCTTGTAATTTGGCTGGGATTCTCTTCAGAATACTTCCTGTGCATTGTTTTCTGGTCCTTGCTTAGCATCCTAATGTGCCATCTTTTCTAAGGTGTTTGAGGGGTTCCAGGTTATTCCAGCTCATTCTGGATTTCCAGCATATCTGGAACACTCTAAACAGGAAGGAAGGGAGCCCAGAGGAAAGACTCAGATATTAGTAGAGCAAAGCTGCATTCTAAGTGGGTATTAGAATAGAGGAGGATAGGATAGGATAGGATGGGATAGGATGGGACAGGATGGGATAGGATAGGATAGGATAGGATAGGATAGGATAGGATAGGATAGGATAGGATAGGATAGGATAGGATAGGATAGGATAGGATAGGATAGGATAGGATAGGTTGGAAGAAACCTCCAAGATCATCCAGTCCAACCTATCACCCAGCCCTATCCAATGGCACTAAGTGCCCCATCCAGTCTCTTCTTGAACACCTCCAGGGGTGGTGACTCCACCACTTCCCTGGGCAGCCCGTTCCAATGGGAGATCACTCTCTCTGTGAAGAACTTCCTCTTTCTAGTTGTGCTCTTCACAACTTCAACTTGTGTTCTCCTCTATCCCTCTAACATCATCAATGAAGAAGAGCCAAAAGCTCAATTCATGGCTCTGGGGCTGGTATCATCAACAGGGGTTTGGATTCTACAATCAAGGCTCAGTTTACAGGGCACCAGAGCTGCAAGCAACTAATGGGATACACTGGTCCCAGAGAGGGAAACAGATCCTGGGGCAGGAATTGGCAGGGCTCATTGACAGGGCTTTAAACTAGATTTGAAAGGGGTAGGGGTTAATAGTCTCCTGCTGGCTGGTGACTAATAGTGGGGCAGCTCACCAGAGGCAGAGGGATGCAGAGCTAATTAGGACCCTCAATTTGCTGCCCTGAGGCAAGCCAGGGATGATGCACCAGGACAAGCTGAGGAAATCAAGGGGAAATGGCACCAGAGGAGGACAGGGTCAGCCCAGCTGATATGCCTTTATGCAAATACACAGAGCTTGGGCAACAAACAGGATGACCTAAGGGCCACTGTGCTGCAGGGATGCCATGGCATAGTGGCTATTACTGAAACTTGGTGGGGTGATTCCCATGACTGGAATGTAGGGATAGATGGGTACAAGCTCTTTAGGAAGGACAGGCAGGGAAGGAGAGAAGGAGGCTTTGCCCTTTATGTCAGTGACCAGCTAGAATCAGTGGAGCTCCACCTAGGGAAGGATGATGAGCTGGTTGAGAGTGTATGGGTTAAAATTAAAAGAAAGACAGGGGAGTGTGATGTTACTGTAGAGGTCTGCTACAGGCCACCTGACCAGCAGAACCAAGCAGATGAGGCCCTTTACAGGCAAATAGAAGTGGCCTCCAGGTCACAAGCCCTGGTCCTCATGGGGGATTTCAACCACCCTGACATCTGCTGAAGGGACAATACAGCAAAGCATCAGCAATGCAGGATGTTCCTGGATTGCATAGATGACAGCTTCCTCCTCCAAATGGTAGAGGAACCAACCTCTAGCAAATGGTAGAGGAACCAACCAAAGGTGCTATGCTGGACCTTGTTCTCACCAACAGGAAAGGGCTAGTGACCAATGTGAGGGTCAGGGACAGCCTTGGCTGCAGTGACCAGGAAGCAGTTGAATTCAACCAGGGGCAACCAGGAGGATGTATTCTAAGCTTATGACCCTAGACTTTAGCGTGCAGACTTTGATTGCTTCAGAGATCTGTTGGCCAAAGTATCATGGGACAAAGCCCTAGAGGGAAGAAGAGCCCAGGACAACTGGACAGTATTCAAGGATCACCTCCTCTGTGTCCAGGAGCAATGTATATCAAAAAAGAGGACAGCAGGGAAGAATGCCAGGAGGCCTGCCTGGCTGAGCAAGGAGCTCCTGGACATGCTGTCTCATAAAAAGAAAGTCCACAATGAGTGGAAGAAAGGACAGTTAGAATGAGGGGTGGTATATAAGGAAGCTGCCCGAGCAGCCAGAGATCTGGTTAGGAAAGCCAAGGCACAGTTTGAATTGAATTTAGCCAGGGAGGTCAAAGGGAACACCAAGAATTTCTACAGGTATATTAGTGGTAAAAAGAGGACTAGGGAAGTTGTGGACCCCCTCAGAAAGGAAACAGGTGAAATGGTCACAAGTGACATAGAAAAGGCTGAGGTTCTCAAGGACTTCTTTACCTAAGTCTTCACTGCAAAGGCCTCCAGCCACACTCCTGGAGTCATGGAAGATAATGGCAGGGACCGGAAGGAAGAACTGCCCAACATAAGTGAAGATCTGGTTCATGATCATCTGAGAACCTGAAAGTGTTCAAGTCCATGAGACCCAGTAGGATACACCCACGGGTACTGAGAGAACTGGGAGATGAGGTTGCTAAATCCCTTTCTATTCTATTCCAAAAGTCCTGGCAGTCTGGTGAAGTCCCCACTGACTGGAAAAGGGGAAACATAACTCCCATTTTCAAAAAGGGTAGGAAGAAGGAGCCGGAGAACTCCAGGCCAGTCAGTCTCACCTTTGTGCCTGGTAAGATCATGGAGCAGATCCTCCTGGAGGCACTACTGAGGTGATGAGGTGATTGGGTCCAATCAGCATGGCTTTACCAAGGGCAGATCCTGCCTGACAAACTTGGTGGCTTTCTATGAACAGGTCACAACATTAATAGATGAGGGGTGAGCAACTGATGTCATTCACCTGGACCTGAGCAAAGCCGCACCACATCCTGGTCTCCAAGTTGGTGAAACGTGGGTTTGATCGGTGGACCACCAGATGGATAAAGAACCAGATGGCCACAGCCAAAGAGTGGCTGTCAATGAGTCCATGTCCAAGTGGAGACCAGTGACAAGCAGAGTCCCTCAGGGATCAGTCGTGTGACCAGTCTTGTTCAACATCTTTGTGGGTGACATGGACAAAGGCATTGAGGGCACCCTCAGCAAGTTTGCTGATGACACCAAGCTGTGTGTGCCCAGAGCGGGGCAAGCAGCTTCATCAGATCCTCGGCTCAGTGCAGAAGACCGGTAGGGTCAGGTAGTCTGCTCGAGGGGCAGGCGAGTCTCCACTACGCACAGTGCAAAGCACACAAGGCAAACAGGTATCAGACAAAAAAGGCAGCAGCAGCTAACAGACAAGTTGACTAGGTAGGTGTTTAGGACATGTCCTGGATATGTATTTTAGGTATAATTTTGGCCTTCTACCACAGCAGTGTCTAACTGCACTGTCTGCAGAGGCTTAGTTTGGAGAAGAAAATGCTCCTGACTCCTACAACACTTTCTGAAAAGGTCTGTTCTCTCTACAAGCTTTTACACTTCTCAGTCAGAGGTCTAAGATGTTCCCTCCTTCCAAGACATTTTAATGGAATTCTATTTAACAACATTTCATTTGGAGTTTTTCAGACATTCTCTATGTTCAGCGTTGATGTTACTGCTAAGGAAGAAAAAAGAAGTTAAAAAAAAAAAAAAAAGTAGGATTTTGGCATCAGGAACACACAGTAGCAATACCTACCAACAGTCCAGTTTCCTCGTACTTCCCATGCTTTCAAAGACAGGATAGAACACTGCTGACAAATCCACTGCATAAACAAGAAAATGCTTCCACACCACAGGGCACCAAAAGATAACACCAGCTTCACACTGTTATCAGCTATCAAGTTTGGCACAATGGGACCATGAATTAGTAATGGGGGTGGGGTAGCAGGAGATGGAATGAAGAACCAGATGAACACTGAAGAATGCACCATTTATAACACAGATAAACCCTTTTTTTTTTTTTTTCAAAAAACAAACATTAACAATGTTCTAATAATTCCTTTCAGTCTATGACACAGTAGGGCAGATTGATGCTTTCCTACTCTAACTTCCCTAAAGAAAAGCAAGATGGAAGTCTGATCCATCAAAATTTTATTTGTATTTCCAACAGTGAAAAACAAACTAAGCATTTTCTTACCATAACTAATCACATTCCAACCAATTCTTTTCAGCTCCCCTCAAACCAATCCTGTTAAAGGAATTAACCCACTTTAAAAAAAAAATCTTTTTAAATCTTTCCAGATGTACAGAAATTTTATTCACTTACAATTTATGTAGCCTAGAAATTAAGAAGTTTGGCTTGCTGCTTAGGAGAAAACTCACATTAAGTTTCTGCTCAGCCAGTGTCTTCCTGTGTGATTTTGGACAAGACATTCAGGACAAGTTTACACCTCACAGCAGAGAACGGTGTAGAGCTTTCTGAGCTGCAGATTCCCAAGCCAGGAATCACAAGTGTCACAGCACTGCTGTACCCATATGAAACAAAGTCAGCACTGGTACATTCAGGTATCATTGCATGCAGGTGTCTCTAAAATTTTACATGCCTTACTCCACTGAACTTGCTGATTGAGATGAGTGATTACACAGCCTGCTCAGGTGTGTTTTCACCCACAGTGAAAACACATGCTTAAGTCAACTTATTTCTCCCCTTGCAGAACAAGAAGAATGGCACTTTCATGTTTTGTAAGAATGCTGCAGGCTTACAAACAAGAAAACTGGAGACAGAACAGAGTACCAGAGAGGAGGGAGTGCAGCAGATCTCTAAAACCCATGTGGGACTTGGAAGTTTATTTGCTGCAATAACTTTATCCCAGGCTTCAGAAAAACAGCAATGTCTATTACCACTAAATGACAAACCTAAAACTGGAAACACTAAGGACCAATCTGTGAACAGAAAACCTGCTCAGGATCGATTTGGCTTTGCTCAAGAAATGGGGTGGGAAATGCCAGTTTATCGGAATTTATTGAAGAAAAATATATTCTGCAAAGAAAGGTTCAAGAAGAATTTTCTCATCAAACCAAAATAGAGAGGCATCAATTGCAGAATGTACTTCAGTTCAAACCACAAGAGTGACAACACTTGTTGGCACAGGAAGTTGAATATAAGGCTCCACTTAAGCTCCTGAGGTGGGTAGTTTGGAAGTAGTGTCATTTGAACATATAACTGAATGCTCACTATGACCCATATTAGAATGGCTTGCATTGTAGTGCAAGGTCAAAACACCTGTTTGGATGAGAGAAACTCATGTTTAAATTTCTATTTCACATAAAGATTTGAAAGCAGTTCTTTTTAAAACCTAAATAAATACCCTATGTGTTGGTGTATTCATTCTTTTGGTTGCAGTTAGATCTATCAGAAGTGTCTGTTCTGTAGCAGTGTAGAACAGGAAAAACGTTTGATGGGATAGTAGGCTGAATCCCTGCCACCTCTAGGAGAAAAAATCAGGCAGAAAGGAAATTAAGAATCTTAAGACAGAAGAATCTTCCAGCTTTATCCAAAAGATCACTGGAGAAAATATGGGTTTTTTTAATCAGGTATACTTAATTTCAATTTATCTTCCATAATATTTTTTGCTAGTATAATTTAGGTTTTAACTGAGCTATGTCTGTTTAGCACTCACATTGAAAAAAAAGTTCTGTTAACTCTTTAGCACCTCCTAAAACTGGAGTTTTTCACTCTCTTCAGAAAATAAAGTCCCTATTAAGTTAAGTACAATAGCTTATTCCTATTAGTTGCTCAACTTCCTTTCACTGAAGTTTGATATGAAACCAGTCTTCCTCTGAAGGAGACAGATGAACTTCAGAAAGCATTTCTGCTTCCAGTTCTTTCACTTGTCATCCAGGTATCACTAGGCTTTTTATGTTCCTTATTTGGAGGCATACATAAATCTTCAGATACTAGTGCTGGACCCAACCCGAAACTGTACCTTTTGGTCTTACACACAATGAGCTGTTTCCTTTCTTTCCCAACACTGAAATTCCATGTCTAAGCCCTCTCCAAATCTCTTTGATCAAGTTAAGAACAAATTAGAAACTCCAGATGAAACAATCCAATTGTAAAGTTCTGATCACCATCTACAGTTCTCTACTTGTTCCAACAATTCTAATCTTTCAGCCTTCTTTAGTCCCAGTGTGTGGATCTCCACATGTTGGATGATGCATGTCAGGTGTATCAACCATCTGACAGGAGAGAGAATGACATGCCACAATGTGATAACACAGTAGGCCAATGGTAAAGGAAGATAAGTGCAGAAGTTGGACCTAAATTTCCTTTGACACACACACAGGGAAAATAATTGTTATAACTGCACCTGAACAGGAAAATGTGTGGAATCACTGTATCAGTGTCTGAGTCTTTCTTAGCTGCCCACAGGATAGGGCTATTTTGGCACTGCTATGCCAATAAATCTCCTAGACGGATTAATGTTTACATTGGTTTTGCATTCAAATAACTGAAGCTTTGTTATTATCTTCAGATATCGCCCTGAGCAGAATCAAAGCAGGAGCAGAATTAGGGGCAAAGATCTACAGCAGCATGTGCACACTGCTCAGTAGCATACTGATCTCATCAGGGTTTTCTGCGCAGCAGAGAATTTCACTGCACATGAAGACATTTGTATGAACAGGCTAAAGGCAGTACAGTTGTAAGCTGGAGAAAAATAAACACAGATAGAGTAAACATCACACAAATTAAAAACACAGCCCAAAAGATTAATTTCAACCATTTATCTCCAATTGAAAGCAACTTAACAAACAAACAACAAAATCAAACACTTGAAAAGGGTGGTTCCCTTAATGTGTAAAAAGGAAAACTTCCATTAAGCCACTCTGCTCTGATGTTCAACCCTGATATTCACTATTTCTCTCATTTAAGTTTAGTAACTTGAATCCAAGAGGCTGCTTGTATGACCAAGGGTCATTCCTGAGAATGACTTGAGCTTGCCATCTAAAGAGCCCTTCAAAACTGGAAAAACTCCCCACTTTCTGTGCCAAATACACTAGGCCGCTGATTTTCAGGCAAAAAAAGAAAGGGCCATCAGGGATTTTAACAGGTCATATATGTTCTTCCCCTTCCTCCCAAAAGCCAGATCAGCACTAACTAAATCATAGAATCATTTAGGTTGGAAAAGACCCTTAAATCTCACTGTAATAACTTCTGGCCTATGAACAATGTTTAAAACTTTTCAAAAAGGTGGGCTCCATATTTTATTGAGGCCATTTTTTCCAGTTTGTCAGTGGAAAAGTTTTTCTAACCTATTGTCACAACCTGGTGCCCTGAACCTGCCTAGGTTAGCAGGAGAACATACTAAGATTTTAAAACTCCCTTACAGTAAATTAGAGTGAACCAACACCACACCGCTGATGAGTTTGGTTTATTTGAGCCAATGAAAACTCTTGGTAATGGACCAAAGCAGAATAAAAATGGGAAGGAAAAGGAGAGGGTGTAATGGAGGGTATGAATTAATGTGAAATGGGATTTTTTTTCAAAAGTAATATTACTTATTAATTTTGATATTCAGGACTCTCTCACCACCCGCACAGTATTTTTTAACGATTGGTTCTGTGCAACAGTCACGAAAATATTATTCAAAGAAATAACTGAATCTAGAATAAATAACTAGCAATAGTACAACACAAAACTCAAGTGAACTGGAAGACAAGTTCTTGTGGTCAATATACTGCTTGCCCACTAGGTGGATTCAAGAGGCTCCTTTCTGTTTAAGACTGAAGGCTAGAATTCAATTAGATTCAATTACAGAATTTGCTAAAGATTTGCTAAAGAGGTTTTTGAGTATTTGCTCACAAAAATATTATTTCCTGACTCACAGGGCTACCTACAGTTTCAGACAGAACCCAAAGACTTGCAGGGGGTTCTACCAGTGTCTTGTCAGCCTCTGAGGCTTCTGATCTCCCCAAGCTCTTAGTGGGGGTGCTGGGAGAAAGCAGACTATCTCTGACCTGGTCTTGGTTCCTTCTGGATGATCTATGTGTCCCTTCCAGGGCTTCCTGGTCTTGGCAGGTGTAGGCAGGATATCTTGCTGATGTGCAGTTTTAGCATGATGTCACTCTGGCTTAAGCAAGCCTATCACAGAGAGGCATTTGGTGTCTATTCTTGGTAAACTCAAAGCAGTTTCCAGGCAGACAAACCCAAAATATCTTGGTTTGTTACTTTGTGGCAGAGCTAGCCTATAGCTCAGCAGAGCATGGCTACAGAGCATGACAGGTACAACAGCAGTGAGACAATGGCAGCAACAGCAAGCACTTTGTCTCTACCTGCTCATCTCTTTTATCAATGTAGCCTGAGTCTAAGGGGCCTTTCGACACAGTCAATCAGAATGGCAATTAGCCAAGCTTAATCATATTAGGTGAAGTAAGGGCTTGCTTTTACCATTTAGGGCAGAACATAAACAAGTGTATAAACGTGTCCAGGTACTCTGTAAACAAGTTTGGACAGACATGGTAGCACCAGGACCCTTTGTCTTCTTTTCCTGCGTTGCTTCTCCCAACAACAGAAGGAGGGAGAGCAGAAAAACATGTCTGTGAAAGCCAGGACACATTCAGGTTTATTTTGGCCTATTTGGCCTTCCACAACAGAGGCAAAAAGAGAAAGTTAAGAAGTCAGAGAGAAAAAAAAGATATCACCACTTCTTGGATCCAGACTCCAAGTCCTTCAGTGGTGTGGTAGATGTAACATGTGCACCTCAGAAGTTGTGCTTCTTTTATACCCCCTTTGATGCATTCTCCAAATCACAGAGAGAGGTGTGCACCAGACCTCTGCAGGGCAACACCTGTCAGTTACACATGGTTTTAAAGAGGGAATTCCGGTCTCTGCAGAAACTCTCTCCAGTCAGCAGCCCTCCTCCAGAGCTATTAAGGCCATTACCCTGTCTTATTCAAGACCAGGTATGTCACACCTTGTTTGAGACAATAGAGGATTTGGCTATCACGTTGTCCTAGCCACAATAATCTCCTCCCAGAAAGGAGAAGCAGTGATTAATGTCCATTACACAACCTGTATCACAGGTAACAACATTTGCAGACAAGGAATCACTAGCTGTGCAGAAGAGGCAGCCAAATCTTTGTCTTCTGCTGTCACTTCCATTATGTTCAGCACCCCCTGCAGAGACTAGGTCACTCAGTATGACTGTGTTCTATTCTTTTCCAGCTAAGCAAAGTATTATTGCCTTAAAATACCAATCCCTTTCTGCTGCCAAATTATTTAAAGTGATAGCCAGAAGGAAGAGACACTGCTTGACACCTAATTGATACAAATTGACAAGCCTTATTTTGAGGCTTGATGATCATCATCTGATACATTTCCTCCAACTGAGATCTGGCAATATATTTTAAGGCATTAAAGATACAAGTTACTTCTACTGTAACACTTAATTTTAATTTTTAGAAAATAATAACTCTTAATGCACCAAATCCACCAATTAATCTTTACAAAATCTATGGCTGCAAGTCAGAGTTATTAGCATTGCCCTCTTACAGATAGAAAAGCTAAGGTATAGAAGGCAATGTGAACTAGCAGCCATGAATTATTAGTACAGGAGCACAAAAATAAAAGCCAGCATCCTTGCTTCTATGGATAGCTGCACTTACTTTCAGATGAAGGAGGCAAAAGAGCTCTAAAGAAGCATTCAAAGCCCTTTCCTTAGTGCTGTTACTGCAAATGTGTCTGCCACTCAATCAAAATGCAGATGATGGCCCCCCAACATGCATGGGTACTGTCATCACATGACAGACCTACTTCAAATCTTGTCTGTATGGGAACTGGGGACCACTGGGGATGAAGGGACCAAGGACAGGAGAGGGTACAAATTGTGCTTAGAAAATGTGTCCACTCAGAAGCCGTAGAGCAATTCCTGACACAGGCTGTGCTGCCTTTTTAGATACAAGTCAGTTTCTTCCAATCTGCACTTGCTCACGGACAAAAGGCAAAGACAACCATAAAAACACTGAAAACCTTACTGAAGTGGACAGATCATTCAATGGTCCCCATTCAAGAGAAATGTTTAAGCATTACAGAAGTTAATGCAGGTTGCATGAAATAGCGCTGGTTACTTGTTTGGAAGGCAGAAGCAGGCATATGCATTCAGTTTAATTTTCCTGACAGGAAACCAGCAATTTGGGCAATGCCGAGTTCAACAGAGATGTTATGCTCAAGTATTTTGCCCTCAGAAATGATCTCATGTGAACATTTGTTCACAGAGCATCACAGAAGAAGGGGCAGTTATTTCTGAAATCCTGTGCCTAAAGGGAGTTCCCAGTTATCAGGACACATCGAGTCGCATGGCAACCAGACTATGGATTTATTTCTTCATTCCCCACACTGATGCCAAACAACAGCCGTTTGTTCAGAGTGCTAAATGCAAGCATTTCAAGATCTCCTTCAGAAGGATTTTCAACAGCTGACCTGTTACCTTGTACGCATTTGTTTTAATTTGTGTTTAAATTAGATAAGTCTTTACTCTTATAATAGAGCTTTCCAAATGGATTCATATTACAGGGTGGCAAGAAAACAGCAGTCCTCTCCATGGCATGACAAAGCATGGCTCTTAAGGATGAAGACACAACCATGGCAACAGGAACACACAAGACAACAGGCCTCCACAGCCCCTGTGTTGTGTAGAGAACCTCCCATCAACGCTATATACCTCAAAGTACTGTAAAAGGGCTGAAACAGAGAACTGCACCATGAACCAGAACACAGCACCTCCAGACCTTATATCAAAGTGCATTTTTTCTTTCCAGGCATCAAAGCCTTGCTGGGTCTGTCCTGTGAGAGGCATATTACCTGTAATAAACTCTCCCCAGATCAGAACTGCAGTGGTACTATGTCTAACAAGTGTCACAAAAGAACTGTGAAGGGTGAAGTCAAAACAGGCACTTTCCAACAACCCGCTTCACTAATTACTGCTTTCTGTCTGACCGTGTTATCCCACCTGTAATTCTTCTACATGGAAACGCACTCTGATTAAGGCAGGACTTTACTATCCAGCAGGGCCACCACTCCATCCGCCTGGCTCGGCTCGGCTCGGCTCGGCCACCTACATCCCCGGACCGGCGGAGGCGCACAATCTCCGGCTGCCCCTCACGGAAACCGTTAAACAGCCGCCTCATGTCCCCGCCCCACAGCGACCCCGCCTCCCCACAGCCGCTCGCTCGCACCCTGCTC
>VWZI01004545.1:299091-359301 GCA_013396835.1 Psilopogon haemacephalus | reverse complement strand
CCGCCCCGCGCGGTGCCCGCCGTCACTGCCGCGGGCGGTTGGCCCGCCGGCGCCTCCCCCGCCGCGGCGGCCTGATGCGGCACCCGGCACCGCCCCGCCTGGCTTTTTTTCCCCCTTTTCCCCGAAATCCCTTCGTCTTGATATCTCCGAGGGCGAGGCGGGGGCAGTGACGCCCCGTGCCCGGTACGCCGGCCATGCGGGGTGCGGTCCCCGGCGGCCCGGCGGCGGGCGGCGGACGCTGAGTGCGGGTGGTGGCGATGCCGATGCCGGGGAGTGGTGGGGCCGCGGCCGCCGCCAGGCAACTCCCCTACGGCGAGGCGGCGGCGGCGACGCGGGACGATGAGCAGCAGGAGGAGGAGGGAGAGGAGGATCTCCGCGACGGCGGCGTCCCCTTCTTCGTCAACCGCGGCGGGCTGCCCGTGGACGAGCCCACCTGGGAGCGGATGTGGCGGCATGTGGGCAGGATCCACCCCGAGGGGGAGCGGGTGGCGCAGAGGATCCGGGGCGCCGCCGACCTGCCCAAGGTGAGACGCACACTATCCCCCGGCGCTAGTGTGGCACGGGGTCCCGGTGGCGCGGCCGGACCGTCCCATGCTCGCTGTACGGAGGGAACAGGGGAAATGGAATCGAGAAGGGAGGGGTCTGCCCCGCTAGAAGGTTAAGCTCCCCAGTTCGAGAGTGATCCCTCGGGAAAAGGCCCCTCGGAGGTGCTCTTACAGGAAGCGAAGTCACACTCCAACTGCAGAGTGCGGGAGGGTGTCTGTGGGGGCTCTGTCCTGACGTTCCAGCAGCACTCCCTTCTTCCGAGGCCTTGCTGGTAAACAGATTTCAGATGGCTAATGTGTGAGCCCCCCGGGGCGGAGATTAATTGCCCTAAAGAGGAAGAGTGGATAAATGATGAAAAGATGAGGAGAGTTAAATTTAGAAGAGGCCAGCAGAATACTTGAGAAGGGAGGGCAGGACAGGCAGAGTGAGCCTTTGAACCAGAAGAAATTAGATTTAGGCACAGTCTCCCACACTGAAAGCCATTCTTGCACAGACCTCTGTCAGAAAGGAGTGTCTTGACAGTGAAGACGTTTAGGAGGAACTGGCGAATATTTCACAAAGCTTGTTGATGATGTAGGGTCTGATGTGATTTACAAGCATGTTCCTGACCTTACTGCAGGGACTTCTTATAATAAGAGGAAACGGTGATCATTCACTTAGTCTTTTGCTCTTGTGCCATAGTGAAACGTTTGCATGTGAGTTCTTATGATTGTTGCTGTTTGTCTTGCGCCTCAGCTGGAGAAAAATCTCCCCCTTTTCATTGGCTTCCTGTGAACAAAAGACTGCAAACATTTGGTGTGTCACTTCATTGGCGGGATATGAGAGTATTCCCATCGCACTAACAGAGGAGATTCAAATGCAAGAGGATGAGGTTCTTTCTGCTCGGGCTTTTTTAGTGAGAACTTAACCTCTTTGGGAAGGTAGTTTGAAGAGTGCAAGAACATGCTATTATATAGTGAGTATGCAGGCAATATAGAATCATAGAACGGTTTAGGTTGGAAGAGACCTCAAAGATCATCCAATTCCAACCTCCCACCATAGGCAGGGACACCTCCCACTAGAACAGGTCTCTCAAGGCCCCATCCAGCCTGGCCTTGAACACCTTCAGGGAGGGGGCAGCAACAGCCCCCCTGGGCAAGCCGTTCCAGTGTCTTACCACTGTCACTGTGAAGAACTTCCTCCTAACAGCCCATTTAAATCTCCCCTCTGCCAGTTTAAACCCATTATCCCTCATCCTGTCATTACAATATGTGCTGCTTTCCATGAGAAACTCTGGAGAAGCATGTGATGTAACATCCTTTATTCAGTGAAGAGTTACAGACATCTGTGGCAGCAAGCAGAAGAAATCTTGAATCTCAATTACAGCCCCTATTCTAACCCCATTAGACTTTTCCTTCCTTTTCAGACTTCTTTTCTGCAGACTTTGTACTGACCCTGCATGAAGGCTGCAAACATGTTTCAGATCCACCAGAACACACACTGATTAATTTCATGACCAAAAGGGCTGACTTCTTCAGGAGAAGTGAGGGAAACAGAAGAAAAGCTCACAAACAAGAGTTGTGTGTTAAGGGAATAGTGTTCAGTCTCTGGTTTTGGTCTTAATGTGAAGTACTTTCACTGTTCTCATTTTATAGGCTTGGTGCCTGTAAAGTTAGGAAGATGCAAGTTGTATGTGCTCTTGCGATAAAAGGTGAAATTGGGCTATCTGGTGTCTTCTAGCACCTCTGGGAACTAGATCTATAAACTCTACTCAGCACTCTGCAATTTGAGATCCCATTTCTAAACTCAGCAGGCATACAGCTGAGAGGATGCTGAGATACAGGAAGCAGTAAGGATGGAAGGCTCTGTTTCCCTAGCTCCTTTTCCCCTCTAGAGATGTGTTTTTCATCTTTGAGTGCTGCTTATACTGCCACCTGTCTCTGCCATCAAGTGTCTTTGAATGACTGATGCAACAGATGCCAGTAAGGCGATGCGTGTACTCTGCGGGGCTGGTTCCTTTGAAAAGCCAGGAACTGTCCATGTGCTGTTTTAGGTGTTGGGAATTGGACAGTGGTTTGCCCACCCTGAAACATTTGGCTTTAAAGAGTAGCCAGTTTTGGGTGCTGGGGAAAGTAATTCCCAAAACAATTGTCCATAAAGTAAACAATACCGTAAAATGATGACTGCCCGAAACTGTGATTAGGCTTTATATATTGTTCACGAATCAGCTGCAGGGGTCTGCATCTTTCAGTGCAGTGTGAGAGCTCAGAGGTCTCCTCTGGTCTTCATTTCCTTCTGGTGGATTTGAGGTGAATGAGTATGGAGTGAGTTCAGCCATGTTGGCAGGACATAGTTAATTGGCTATACATGCTAGGCTTGAGAGTGCTACCTTTCTGTAGGCCATTTCCTTTCAAACAACAGGGTGGAGTATTGCTTTGCTTGGAACTGCAAGGACCATCAAATAGGTCCACACTAGAAATAAAAAGTGATGTGTGTGCTTGCCTCAGTGGGTAATTATTGATTTTTAATGAGGTTGTGATGAGGGCAAAGACAGGAAAAGTTTCATCTAATGGGCTCATAAAGAAAGAGAAGGGAAAAAATCCAGTTTCTTTAGTTAGGCTAATGGTATTGCTGCCATGTGGCTTCCAAAAGGAAGATTAGAGAGGCTCTTGGATGAATATAAGCACCATGAAATAAACTTGCTAACATAGGTGGTTCAAAAAAGCTCCTCTGTGACATGGATCAAGGTGAAGCTTTATCTGTGCCTCACTCTCATCTACCTTGTCTCTTTCTAGCATGGCCTGCTTAGTACATGAAAAGTGATTTTCTTGTTCTGAAAGCAGAGTCTCAATCCCGTGCATACAGTCAGCCTGCTGGGTACATGAATCTAAGAATAGGGTGATGTAACCCCTCCACACAGGTGATGAGTGACCAAGGATATGTTCAGTCAGTCTGCTAAGCCTGGCAGAGTTATGTGCTCTGGGAAATCTGGGCTCTTTTCCTAGCTCCCTCTCCAGTTTTCACAGTAACTAAAGGGAAAGCAGAATAGACCTGATTTCCTATCTTTTGTGTTACAAATAAATTCCACTCTGGTTTCTGGAGGATTGTGAAGACAGCCTAATACTTACAGCCCTTCTGAGATCTGCAGCAAATGATGCTGGGTAAGAACAAAGTGTTAGGGTCTCCCACCCTGTCAGTGTGGGACTGAGGGATGGCGAGCCTATTCCTCTCCTGCTGTTTCTATTGCCCCATTAAAATGCTATAGACTTGATGCAAAAGAAACTGTAGCCCAGTCTGGGCTGCAGGCCCAGATCTGAGAGAGAAAGCACACTGTACTTTCATCAGTTTAATTACTTGAGGTACAGGAGGCTCTTCTACATTAACTAGTCCCCTGCTGAACTGGTTGCTATTACTCTGTTTCAGTGTTGCACAGTCCTTTAAGAAAAAGAGGATTTGGGAGCCTGTAAAAGAGGATCTGGGAGAAGTAACTACCCAGAATCATTAGTCTCTGCTTCCACTCAAAAAGAGTGAAAGACTCCATGCTGAAGAAATGAAACAAAGTTAGACAGGCTACCCTGGTTGTTACCTCTCTCATTGCTTCTGCCTGGAAATTATTTCCTGTGACTCAGTGTGTCAGCTCACAGGCAGTTCACAAACTGACTCAGCTCATGCAGTTCTAGAGATGGCTCCGTCCCTGTGCTGCTCTCTGGAGCCTTCCATGCTCTTGCTGTGGATGGACAAACCCGGTTTCATATCTGCTCCTGTGCTGTTTCCTGCAAGTGCACCAGCTGGTGCCTCTGCCTTCTTTTACACAGGGTACAGAAATGAGGCACTGGAGATGGCAACTGCCACCTCCAAGAGATGCCAGAAAAATGGGTACCAGTGGCTCAATACTGCTACTTACTTGTTTGGGGGTTTTTTTGTTCTTCCTAATTATTTTTTTTAAAATGTCAAAACATGCGTGAGAAAATAGATACTGAGTTTAGCTCAGGGTTATCTTACTGATGGCATTTGCAGCTAGACTAAAAAACACTTACATATTATGATTTCTAGAGGCAGCAACCGCCTCTCTCTCAAAGCTAAGCAGTCTGACTTCTGTGCTATGCCAGCCACAAGCAGAGTGCACCCATGTGGCAAACCAAGGCAAGGAACTGGTCTGACTGAAAACTACCCATGCTTGCTGGCTTTGCTTTCAGTTGCCTGACTTGGTTTATCAGTTACTTGTGCCAACCCCGGGCAGGAGAAGGAGGTATGGAAATGAGTGGCCAGGGAAACACACATGGAGGGTGATGAGGTGGCTAAGTAGCACTACTGACTAAAAAACTGTGGCCAGCAGAGGCAGTTGTGCACAGCAGAGTGGAAGGCTCAAGGGAAGATCTGGTTCTGACTCATGCTGTGTTAGCTGCAGATAGCTCATCTCTTGGGGAAGTTTGGTGAGGAACTGAAATGCTAAAGAACAAGCTGCTGTGAAAAGCTGCAGTCTGGTATCAGAGGGCTATGTCTGTGACCTATCCTTCAGAGGTGCGATTGTTTGGGAGTTACCTGCCCCTCCCACATGTTTGAATTCACCCAGACTCAGCTGGCTGGAAGTTAAGGAATGAAGGTTTATATTCACAGCTTAGCACAATATACAAGCAGATATTTACAATATATTACAAATATTTACAGCTATATACAGAAATATACAAGTTAAAGGTAATACAGGAACACAATACCCCTCCCAGAAATCAGTCCCCTAGAGGAGTTCCCAACCACCCTTCCACCTTCTCCCCACCTCCAAATCTTATCCCAGAATCTGCCTTATGAGCAAGGTAAATCAGAGAGATTGGCAAGGGGAGTTAGAAGCATAACTTCCAGATCCAGCTGGAAGCCAGGGAGAGAGAGATCAGACTCCACAGACAGAGAGACACTGTCTTATCTGTGTTTGTGTCCTTGCTTTGAGTGGAGTAGACATCACCATTGTTTTCACAACCTATAATCTATTTTTTTCTCATTAAAATATTCCCATTAGCCTCAAACCAGCATAAGAGGGAAAATGCTGGGCTGTTTCTCCAAGTTTGTCAGTCACACTAAATTTCTGTCTTCTCCATTACATTTATCCTGTGGACAGAACCCTTCTCTCTCCTTAGACACACTTCCTCAGCTGATGGCAAATATGCAGTTATTCCCTGGTAAGGAACATCTGACTGGACCCCTAAAACCAAGGCTTCAGGATGGGAGACCACTCTGGTGAACTTTCAGTCATCCTCTCAACATGTAATTCAAAACAATTGGCACTGCTGGGCAGAGGGGAATTATAATGCTGTCAAGTCTTGTATCCTAGTCAGATGGGATGCCAGAAGGTAGAGAGGGACCTTTGTATCCTCGCATACAGGTGTGTTGTATGCTCCAGTAGCTTTGGGAAAACTCATTCTCCATTTTGCCTCTCTTCTTATATTTTTGTTTTGTGCCTTACAGTTTGCTTACTCAAATGAGGCCAAGTTCCCTCAGGTGATATCTTTTCTGTCTTGCCTTGTCAGTTAATTTTATCTAGCTCTTGCAATGCAGGGCCACTTCACAGTCTCTCTTGCAACATTGCAGCTGAATCTCTTCCAGTGATCAGTGTGGGAACAGAGGAATATTCCTGGTGTTGCCACTCTGGGCAGTAAAAAAAAGGCTGGTTTCAAAGGAACACACTCTCTGTAGCTATGTGCCATTGAGTTCATCAAGAAGCTGGAAGTTTGGAAGCAGTGATTTATGTTCTGTTCCCATTTCAGATTCCTATACCAAGTGTGCCTGCGTTCCAGCCATCCACCCCCATCCCTGAGCGCCTGGAAGCTGTACAGCGCTACATCAGGGAGCTTCAGTATCCTTTACTGTTACCCTTAGCCACTGGGGTGGTAACTCAGGAAGAGGGAGCAAGGGGACATTCTTTGCCTGTGAAGAGAAGCTCATTCTGTTGTAGCTGATGAGGAACTTGCCCCCTGAAAACAGGAGGCTGGATTTGGGATGATTGTTTTGTTGCTCTATTTCTTTTCTTTTGTAACCAAGTTTACCTTCTGATCTTGTTCGCTCTATGTAACAAATGGATATGTTGTCAGGGACCTTTCCCCACTATTCACCCTTCCAGTCAGTGACTTTACAGTGCCAGGTCTCAGATGGACTACAAACTGTCACCTCAGTGTTAAGACAGTGGTGAGCTGTGGTGGTGAGAAAACCACTGCTCAGGCCATCCTTGCTTTTGTGCCTCTCTGGTATCCTGTGGCTTTATATGCAGAGCTGCCTGTGGGACTGTGTGCTGGGAAACGGATTTCTTCATTTGTTCTGCTGGACAGCAGGTATATGCCATGGAAGTGCAGTCTAATCTCACTGATGAGACCAAGCTAGCTTGGCTTCAGCCATAAAACAAGGTAAGAAGGCAGAACTTTTGCCACCTCTTGCCCATCTAAGGTGGTTGTCTTCTGGACTGGATCCCAGTCAGCCTTAGAATAAGGTACTGTGAATGCTTCACTGCTCAGTGCATTCTGTGTACACCACAGCAGGCACAAATATATTAAACTTTATTCTCCCCTGGTAACTAGAAAGCTGAGCAGAGCATGTGCTGTCAGCATGGACTTTTGGGAAATGGACTGGAGACGTGTATGAGGAGGAGAAAGAGAAGAACTGACAGGGAAATACAGTGGAAGTAAGAGGGACTATAAAAGGGAGAACTGCAGGACAGGGAAGTGGGGACTTTCTTGCATTACTGTCAGATTTGTGGGATCATGACTTTGTTGTAACAAAGTAACATGGAAGATCTCCAGACAAGTTTCTTCAAACTCTGCTTTCCAAGCTGCCAGGTCCTTGACTTCTTGCCTCCAGGTACAATCACACTGGGACACAATTTTTTGAGATTAAGAAGAGCAGACCTCTGACTGGGTAAGTGCTGCAGCCCTTACAGCTTTTAATCCTTGCTTTAAGATATTGGAGCCTTGTTACCAGGCCCACTGTTGTTTTTTTTCTTTCATCCCCTGGCCAACACATAGTGGTCTTCCAGTACTGCAGCTCCTTTCTAGTTTAGATGGCTTTATTGTCTGTTGCCTGAGGCACAGGTAGTCAGAGCTGTGTATGGCCTTTCTCAAGGACAAGAATAGGTTTTGTTGCCACAAATCAGTAAATCCAGTAGAATAATGTAAATGTATTTGAAAGATGCCAATTCTGCCTGCTTCTAATTGGAGTATAACTATACAAACTTCTCATGGTTTCTGAAATGAGGTCCTGCCCTAAACAAGCTTCTTTAAAGCCAAATATTTTTATAGGTCTAAATTCACAGCTCCTTTGAATACTTTTGCACATACTTCAAATGAGTAGAGGGATTTTTCTGACCAGATTCTGGGAAGAGCTGTGCCCTGTAAGTTCTTGGAGATAAGCACCTGGTGCTCACTGACTCTTGGCCAGCATACTGAGAGTCTCACAAGACTAGCTTCTTACTATTGGTCTAGGCCATAGACTTACATGACCCCAAATATCTTGTGTTGTATTTAGTGCAGAGAGACGGGCAGATGCTAGAGAAGACTGCTTCACTGTCCTTGAACCTTGTGAGGCAAACATTGCTGGCTCTTGGTCCTTTAAGGCTTCTGCTTGTAGTCACATTGGTGTCCATCCAGAACTCACTGAGCCAAGTGTCGTGATCTCCCTGAGAACAGAGGTTGGCCTAGTAGGCAGCTTCACTGCAGCTCACTAAAAGGAGTTCCTTGTAAGCAGCAACAGCATGTGGTAGAAAACTGGTTTGGATTTAATGCCTTCCTAAAGAAGGCATTCCTGTTCCCTGTCCTCAGTGGGCCACTTTCTCTCCTGCAAACCTGCATTAGAGGTATAGTTGAAAACAACTAAAGGCTGTACTTGCATAGCACAAGCCCTCTAACTATCCTCATCATTCCCTTGTCCCACTCTGCAGGCTGATGGACCTGGCCAAAGAAATGACCAAAGAGGCCCTGCCAATAAAATGCCTGGAAGCTGTGATCCTGGGAATGTATCCTTTCCTCTTGGAGTTGTATGTGTCTGCCCATCCTTGTCTCTTCTCCGTTCTTTTCCTCTTGGAATTGTGCACATCTGCCCATCCTTGGGTCTTCTCTGCTCTCTTACAATGCTTTGAGGCTGCTGCTAATACTGGTGCCAAGCCTCATATCCCTTTGGTTTCCCTCCCCAGTTCTCCCCCAAAACCCCACCAATAAAATCCAAATCAAGCAGTTTTCTTGAAGTATCAGAACTAGTTCTTCAAAGTTGTTTCTCCTTCCTAGGAAGGATGATGCTTCTCTGGACAATACAATGAAGCATCTAAGGAACATCTAAAGAGAGGTAAAAATACTAGCTAGTTAGGGCAAGAAGTCCTTTGTGGACATTATTGTTCCCCTATTGCAATGTTGCCTGCATGTGTTCTGCATTGAAGTGAGAACCTCCCAACATCTAATTCTGGTGTATGTCACTTGACTATTGTGTCTAACCCTGCCTGCCAGCTCAGGCAGTACCTTTATTAACTGTGGACGTGTGCTGTCTTTACACATCTTTCCTAGCCATCTTTCAGGCTTAGTCTATGTCACTCAGGATACAGACTCCTGATGCGTATTGACAAAGCCACTGGAAGGGGCAGAGATGGCAAGTGAATGGTTCAGAAGGGTAGTTTGGTGGGTGTTTTTTTTCAGAATGTTCCTTGGTTTGTGCACTAAATGGTAGTTGGTGAACAGATTAAAACAGAGTAATAGTGCTACAGCATTACTAGTTTGGGAGCAACAGGATACAGTACACTTGAAGTGTTAGCATTGCAACTTCTGCATCATAGAGCTACCTTCAATTCACTTCCCTTTGCTGACTGTCTTGTTGAAGAGGCCAACTCTGGTTTCCCCATGACCCTGCTGAAAGTAGGGCAGCTTGCAATGAGCTGAACTCTTGATCTGGAGAACAAATGCTGCCTATGCGATGCCTGAATCAGTAGTGAGTCTGCTGAGCAGGCTGGGAGGGTTTAGAGCAGGAAGGAAGTATTTTGTCAAGAAAATGTTATTACTGGCTGTTTCCTGAACACTGGCTGCTGTCAGTTACCTCACCAACAACATGACCACTCTGGACCGTTTCCCCATCAGCTTCAAAACCCACTTCTCAGGGAACTACTTCCGACACATTGTGCTGGGGGTGAACTTTGGAGGCCGCTATGGGGCACTTGGCATCAGCCGCCGTGAGGAGCTCATGTACAAAGCACCTGTCTTCCGCACACTGAGTGAACTCATCTTTGATTTTGAGGAGGCATATCGTCGCTGCTGGCACACTCTCAAAAAGGTCAAGCTGGGCCACTGTGTGTCCCATGACCCACACAGTGTGGAGCAGATTGAGTGGAAGCACTCCATCCTGGATCTAGACAAGCTAACGCGGGAAGACTTCCGCAAAGAGCTTGAGAGACATGCCCGCGATATGAGGCTGAAGGTGAGCATCAAGGATGGAGTAGCTTGCTGGTGCACCTGCTGCTTTGCCTGGCTGATGGCATGCTGGGGGAATGAAGCAACAGGATGATCTCCTAGGTGGCAGTGGAGCAGAGAGTGAATTGGAGGCTGGGGGCACTTTTCCTTTGTATACAGGCTGGTCCCCTGTTGGACTTTCATGCAGTACTGCAGTTCAGATTATTTTAGATGGGTTTTCCTAGCTTCTGCATTTTTGCCTTGCCTTTTTGTGTTTTTATTCATAATTAATTAGTAGGCTTTGTGTTTTCTAGTTACTATTTGTATTGGTTTTCTGCTTATGTTGCTCTTACCTTAATTTTTCTATCAGATTGGCAAAGGAACTGGGCCATCATCTCCCACAAAGGACAGAAAGAAAGATGTCTCCTCCCCACAAAGAGGTCAAGCCAGCCCCCACCGACGCAACAGCCGTGGGGACCGACGGTGAGTGGGGCTGTTGATCAGAAGACCTATCTGCAACATCTGTTTTACCCACAGACTCCACCTTGATGTCTGGTTTTGGATCCTTCTGATGTTCTTCGTAATGGGGAATACTTCTCTAACCAGCTGAATTCCTCAGTCTGTGCCTTTATCATTGCTTCGGGAGTCAGGGGATAGGTGTTACGTCATTTCATTGGCAGGGAGGAGGAAGGCAGCTCAAATATTGGCAGCTGGTATTTAAGGGGTCTGAGCTCTGCATCTCACAGACTTGTGCCCCAAAAAGATTCCAAAAATTACACTGCTGTCAGTGCGAATGTTTACCTGAAACTGATTTGGGGTACCAGAGTGGACTTCCTACTCTTCCTAACCTGTGCTGTCTTCTATGGAGGTTGTAAAATAATCCTGCTTTCATGTAGCATAAGCCTGAAGCTTTCCTGTACCTTTTCCCATGCTATTATCTCTATGCGTAGCACCTCCTGACTGAAAAAAACCCCAACTTCCTAAATAGTTCTTGCCCTCTTTGTTCACAGACCATCTGGTGAGAAGAAGCCTGCAGATTCCAAAGCCATGCCAGACCTCAATGGGTACCAGATCCGTGTGTGAAGAGAGCTGTGCCATGTGTGCCTGTCTCCACAGACTTCTTGCTGACCACAAATGGAACCTGGACCCACCTGCAGTAATTCTGACAAAAGGGACAGGGAACAGGGGAATGGGAACAGAACAGAGTGCTGATATTCCCAGGTACTTCCTAATGGGCCAGTCCCAGAGCTGGATCACATGGGTCCCAGAGGATTCACCTGCCTGTTTCTGGGAGAGTTGTCCATCTTAATTCACTGAAACAAATATGTTTTTAAAAAAAGTCTGTACATTGGTGGGAGTTTGCTGCAGGAAGAATATGAAGGTAGTGGAGCTAGTAGAATTGGGCTTTTTTTGTGGGTTGACAGCAAGTAGATGAAGTACCTTGTCAACAATACTTCTTCTGTCTGCACAGAAGTCTTCAACCTGTGCAAGGCCTGCAGGGCTGAGGGAGAAGCGATGCTGGAATGGAATGTCCCCCACATCTTGTACAGAAACTCCTGGTTTTTTTTCATTATGAACACTGTTTAGTATTACTTTTATGTGAGACAGAGCTGAATTTACTCAGCCTGATATATTGATCATACAAGGGCCTCTCATCAGGAGAAATGACATCTTATGTGTTCAGCCCTCCCTATTTCAAAGCATTTCATTGTCAATCAGTGGGTTGACAGTGGGCTGATGATCCTCTGCCCACTGTGATGCTGGAGAGCTGTTGCTGTAAGTCCTTTTGTGGTTGAGTGTGTCAGGATATACCTATGCCATTACCATATGAAAACAGGCAGACACCTCAATTGTCCCAGTAATGGAGGCAGGGAGAGGTAGAGGCTGGTGGGAAACCTGAACTTGGAGTCAAGTCTTCATCAGCCTTCTACTTTTAACTTCTAGTGACTGCTACTGTGAAAGCTTGCAGAAGGCACTTCAGTCACTGAGGTATGAGTTTTAGGAGTGAATAGTTAAAGAAGGATTTCATGATGTGAACAGGTTTTTAAGCTCTTTCCCTTTCCACAGGGGTCTTGCTCCTTCCTCACTGTAGTGTTAGTGCTAGGGTTACAGACACCTGTTGGTGGGAATCCCTGCTCAAGTGATTGCAGCTGCTTGACAGCAGAGCCTGGAGCTTCCTGAAAGCAGTTCCCCACCCCAGTGCTGGAGCTGCATTTGTGTTTGGGCTCTGCAGATAGCTGCAGTATTCAGCACCACCACCACTTAGAGTTGCCTTCCCAAAAGGACTGGACCAGGCCTTAGCACCTGTTTACAGCCTTGACCCTTCCTACGCTTCTTTTCAGGGGAGTGTTGTACTACTGATTCAGCAGTGTAACACTTGTCAGAAACCTGTAGTGTTGTCAGGCCTCTCTGGGAGGCCTAGAGCCTGGAAACAGTAGGACTGACAGAAATCAAAACAGCATGAGCTTGATATGATCTGGATGCGTGGATCTGGGGTATGCAAAAAACTCATGATTGGGAGTGGGATATCCTTGAGAGAAACTGAGTTTTGTTTAATCGCAGCACTGACAAGGAGCTTAAATTTGCTGAAATACTACATGCTTAGTTTTGTTAGAATTGGGTTTATACTTGCCGGTGCTGTTTTGTTGCAGTATTGCACCCCCATACAAGCAGTGCTATTTTGGTGGCAGAGAATGGGTTCTTATCCCCAAATAAATCAGCTCTTCTGCTGAGTTAAAAGTGTTAATCCTTGAAGCACCACCCACAAGCGATTTAACTCACAGGCCTCACAGGTTCCTAATTGTACATTCTTAAGTGTGATGTAACTTGCAAGGTGCTATATCCGTACCACTGCAGGCTGTCCTTCCAAGCTCTCTTTGCAGCGTGGGCTATTCTGCTAAACTGTACAACTGGGAGGACAATCCATAGGGAGGTGGCAGAACAATACTGCTGATCCAAGATAATGGTCATCCAGGAGAGAACGCCAACTTGCCACGGTGCAGTGTGACACCTGTCCTGTCGCACTGCGATCTACATACAGCGATCTGAAATACGGCAGCAGAAGGGAGCCAAGCACCCACATGAATGTGTCTTCTGGTAAATTTTGTGTGGCTGTAAGTTAACACACATGCTGTCTGGATGCTGACAGTGTTGTTAGCTGTAAAGGTATCACATTTACCTGTAAATAAGATGGGTCATTTGAAAGCCACAAACTGCCTTTGCATGATGTTTGCTGTGCAATAGACTCAACGTTTAGATGCCACTATGAATCATATGATAAACAGAAGCAGCAGTAAGCAAGAGAGGCCAAGTGCCAGGTTTTATTAGAGTGGATTAAATCCAGAAAAAAAAAATGACAGCCACTTAACTAATAATGGGATGTATCCTCACCATAATTTTAGTTGGTTGGTTAACTCAGAGTAACTGGAAAGCTCTTGAAAATAATTAGTACCTTCATAACCTTTGATGAGACTTTTTACATGGAAAGGAAGTGAAGTATGTTGGAGGAAGGAATACTTCAAAGAAAATAGGGCAAGTGAGGGGTCAGCTGCAAGCTAATAATGCTTTCTTGAGTGGAGGGCAAAAGGGACACTCAGCAGTGTCAGATCACCAAGGTGAAATGACTTAAAACTAAATGCTTTTTTTGACCTGGTAATTAAGCACTTTCCTGCAGGATGTAACTAAGGCCAATAGAAAACCTAAGGAAGTGGATATTTAACGAATTAATGACAACTAGCGTTTAAGTTCTCTTAATTCTCACCTATAGCCAGACAAGAAAATTCTCTTTCAAGATTTAGTTCTACTATTATGTACATTAGGAGATAACTCTTCTTGTGTATCTGATGATGACTTCTCAAGATGTACACAGTAGCAGACATGAGCCCTCCACTAGGGTTACTATTTCAAGCCTTCTACTATGTCTCTCTGTGTGGCAGAGTTCCTTCCCCTTACTGTTTCTCCAGTTCATCAGATGGTGTAAGAAATTGCAAAATGATTGAACAGTTGTCCCCCTCTTGCTCTTGCTTCCCCCATCTTTGTTACATGAGGAATTGCTTCAGTAGAAAGCTTAACTTCCTTGCTAACAAACAAGACAGTATCATGGTCCTGTTACATGAAGGACTACTGCAATACAGTTTTATGCTGTAAGAAACTGGAGGGTATAATGAAAGATTAACTTTGCACTTCCACTTCCTTCCTCCCTCATCCACCAGCTCTGGCTTCTGATCTATCTGCCTTTAATCACAAGGGAAAAAAAAGGCTAGTAATGAGTCTTTTGCACTTCTGCAAAGAAGGAATGAAAATAAGGAACTAGATTGCAACTCATACTCAGTGCCTGTGGAACAAACAAGGTGAATCTTGAGGAGTCCTATTAGCTGTTTAAGATTAAATATTAATATGGTCACTGATGTAGCTCTGGGGTATAAAGTTCACTGTTCAGTACTCTTATAGAGTACAAGTCCTTCTGAACTCTGGAAGACAATTGTATCCATGTGCTAGGAATGGACAAACACTGCCTGTGTTCTATATGAAGTCTAAGTTGGCTTTGAAAGACTTTAACAAATACTGATCTACTGGCAAACTATTTTAAATGTAATGCAAACCCTGAAAGAAGAGTTCCTCTTTATACTTTTATGTAGACAAGGCCCCCGCTACCTGGCCAACTGCATTTTTTTAAATGAATGAATGGATTAATGAACAAAATTTTCTGCTAGTGTCACTGATGCAAACTTCATATACTAAAGAGCAGCTTGGGTGTCCAGCAGTTTGTGACACTCTGGTCTTATTTTTAACTCTGATATAAGCTAAAAGTGTCTTTAGGAATTTAAGGTATGTTAGCAAGTGTTTTAGATGGGAGTGGGTATTTTTTCAATTCACTATCTTACCTGTGTGCCACTGTATGTGTCAGTACACAGTATGCTTTGATCTACCAGAATAAATGACTCCAGAAATGGGGTTGAAACATAGTTTATGTAGGAATTGTGTTGCTGTTGTCAGATCTGCTTAACATGATTTGGGGTTTTTTTTAAGTATTGCAGGTGAAAGCCTTAATCAAATGCCAGCCCCTTAAGCCAGGCTCACGTATGTTGTTATAGACTGAAACATGACTGTCCTTAAAAGTGCAGAATTTAAGAAACCATAATGAAGAGAATAAGGCTCTTGCCAAAGGGCAAGAGCCTGAACTGCATGGTCTTGACCATGCTCTGGTGGCAAATGACTTCACGTGGTTGCTTTGGCCTTTGCTTAGGAGCAAGTGCTCCTTCTAAGTGAAGTATTTCATATGGTCCCTATGATCAAGCACTATATGTAAGCAGGTGGTGCCCTGTGTCCCATGCAGTGTGTGTGTCAGTCTGGCTGAAATAACACCACCTATTCCTGTGGTCTTGCACTGTTATCCTGTCAACATTAAAACCTGCATTATGAATTTTTAACTCAGCCTAAAAAACCAAGTGCTATTCTAGCTTGGCCTTTGCTCTAACAGAGCAAGGTGGAGATGGTCCAGCCAAGCTGAACTCCTTTAGGAAGTTAATATTTTTGTCTGTTTTCTGAGCAAGTGTGTATTTGTACCAGACCAGTCTCCTTTAGTGGTGCCCTGACCCTGTCTGCTCATGAACAACTCAATTTAGGGTCAGAATGCTACTGAGTCCCATGTCAGCTCTGCAAGGCAGAATTTCCCTTCAGGTCTAGGTTGAGATATGGTGCTAGTGGGACCAGAAAGATCCCCTTCCATGCACATTAGTATTCTATTCTACCACTGATAGTATGCTCCAAAATAATTTACATCTTTATCACTGGTACAGCTCAGAGCTAGGAGATGGAAGGTTTCATTAAGAACAATCTCATGTGTGTCTTTTTGTAATCAGTGTGATTCTGTGTTCTTATGTAGCCAACACAGAATTCCTATTTAGATTTAGTTCCTACTGCACTTCCCCTGTCCCTCATGGTGATACTTCTTTCTGCTTTCTTTTTACACTTAAGACAATAAAATGCCCTCTGTACTATTCTCACCTTGTGCAGAGAAAACAAGATGTCTGTACTGTCTGTCCTTCCAATTTAAATTTCTCATTGTTGATCAGCTTGTTGAAAAGCACAGCCTTGAGTGATGCTATCAGACAGATACTGATGCCCTGTACTAGCAACACTACGCAGATGAAACAACCCTCGTTCTCCTTCAGTCATACAACAGGTGACTATGTCTGTACATACAGACTAAAATTCATCTTTTATTCTTGGAAGTGTCAGTAGTTGGGCTACAAAAAAAAAAAGCAAACCTGTGCATACAGCAACAGAAATGTCAGTCTTGATACAATAGTGTGAGGGTTAACTCAAGCGTCTGCTCACATTGCTTTATTCTTCAACATATGATCTGATCTCCCTTCCTGGCCTGAAAAGCAATTCTGCCTAAGGTCTGTAGTCAGTGGCCTTCCAAACTAATGACCTCGCCAGGACCTCTCAAGACAAATGCTGGGTTAATAAAGGACAGTCAGCTGCAAGATTCAGTGTGTTTCCTCAGCAAGGGGGAATCTAACTTTATTCAGGCTATCATCTTTCAGGCATAAGATACCCCTTCTCTCTAGGGAAATGAGTAATAGCTTGAGATCAGGGCCAGGATGTAGCCAAGCCAGTATGCAGAGGAAAGGAATAAACATCCCCTAATCTGCTACTGCAAATAAGACAGCCCTTGCACTAGCCCCTTTTAGTTAAGTTAATTACACAAACAGCTTCTGCCCAGAGGGGAAGGAATTGCACAGCACTTAGCAGACGGTACGAAAACCTAAGAGGAAAGTAGTCACTTCATAAGCCTGCATGGCCTGTGTTCAAGTCCAAGAGTTGATGACTGCAGCAGCAGTCAAAGGCTTCTTGATTACCTAATACTTTTAAGATTATTAGCAAAAAAAACAAAAAAAAAAAAAAAAAAAAAAAAAAAAAAAAAAAAACTAAAATCCTGTGACTTCTATAAACATCTACTTCAGATGCTTGCTTGAAAATATCACCTGCTCCATGTCTCACATCTGGTTAACTCCTAAACCCTATACAGATGCATAGTGATTGCCAGACAATGGAGTGAGAACAGCAAAACAGTGACTTGGCCATGGCTGAGATTAAAAACAAGACTTTCTGTTCCTTCTTAGATCAGGTTTTCCCTCTGCTTCTGGTAGTTCCTGCAGTTACAGGTTTTTCACTCAATTAGAGATCAGGCTACTTGTACCTTCATGGAAAGGATGCACAACTCAGTGAAGCAATAATAAAACCAAAAAAGAAATACAGTCAGCTACTGTGCTAAAAAGACCAAGATTGCAAATCTAAAAGCATGATGGGGGTTGGACTACATGGCCTTTGGAGGTCCCTTCCAACGCAAACCATTCTATGAAAAATGCATTCACGAGCACTGTTCAGGCAGAGACTGCAGGATTATGGAGCAAAGATGTGTGTCATGCTGTGGACAGCAGGCCATTAACAGACTCTCCTGAAGTATATTTTTATTTCAGTAGAGTAACTGCCATTTACCGCCAACTTTACTACGGAGAACAAAAAGAGGAGAGGAGTAGCTTTAGAGTAACTACTGCATTTATCTATACTCAGTTCAGCAGTGGCTCCTAGAAGTGGACAAAACTGAATAAACTTAAGACTGTTGTAGAAGGCTTCCCAGACAGAAAGAAAAGACCAAAAAGCTGAAGAACACTGTTAAGGCTTCAAGTAGATTTTTTTTTTGTGTATAAAAGGAAAAATTGGATGGAACAAATGCATCTTTTGTTGTAGTAGCCAGTGTCTAGTTTAGTCCTCCTCCCATTTGCCACCTCAGCACCTTGAAAGCTGCTGTTTGTCTAATCAAAGCAAAGAAAAATCTTCCAGCTCTACTATGCAGCACTCCTGTTCATTGAGAGCACAAGAATATGCACTCTAGACCCAAAATAAAATAAATAAGTGGAAAGAGCTTCAAGACTAGAATGACATTTTTAGTGGAAGCTGCAAAATAACTTGTCTGGACAGAAGAAGTCAAACTTGTACAGCTGACAGAAGGAAGGAGCTTCAGGCATGCCAGCTGTTACATCAGCCATCTTGGTCAACATTATAGCAGGTGAGTTCTCTACAGAAACTCATTATCACCCTTTGAAACACCATGCAGTACCTTCAGTGGCACTGAAGGCATAGATTGCATATTTCAGCGTGAAGAGTGCTAGGGAAAGCACTTCAGACTAGGCAACTACAGTAAGGGAAGGAGCAGGCCATAGCCAGCAATTCAATTAACTTGCACAGCTGGAAGCCTCCTGAAAGGAGATGGTCCTAAGGCTTGTGTGCTCCTCCTTTATATAAGCCACAAAAGGCTTCATCTAGATTTGGATGAACTATGGATATATCTGCAAATTCCTAACAGTACAACCAATAAATGTTCACTGCTGGGGTGGTGACACTGGGAGGAGAAATTGCTCTGTAGCAGCGTCCTGCTTTGCAGACTGCCAACACTGGTCTCAAATATCACTAGAAGCAAGACATCTACCTTAAGCCAAAGTTAAAAGAGATTCTCTGAGATACTGAACTGTTATTAGAGCCTCTAAGAAACTCCTCAGAGAAAAGGAACTAAGGTAAAATATATTACAGAGTTTTGTGCTTCACAAAACAGGTGGCATATAGGGCAACAGTGATAAATCTTGAAACTTTTTTTTGTTTTATATAACAATAATTATTTCCGTCTAAGTGTTGGTTCCAGAGCTCTCACCCTTGCCACTTAACTCTTCAGGGCTGAGGAAACCCACTATAGCTTGACACTATTTAAACAATGAGTTTATATTAAGACTTAGCCCTGAAGAATTCCACCTATAGCTTTTAGCTGCAAAAAAAAAAAAACAGACGTCAGTAACTGAAATTTAAATGAGTATGGCAGTTGTGGGAAACCAGCTGCTGGAGAGATAGCTCATAAGGAAAAGGCACAGAGAAAGAAGACCTCAAAGAGCAGCCAAGTTTCATTTATTAAGAAAAAGAAATAGTGCACTGATAAGAATGCCACCTAGAGTACTGTGTCCAGTTCTGGAGCCCCTAGCACAAGGGGGATATGGATGTCCTAGAAGGTGTCCAGAGAAGGGCCACAGGGATAATCAGAAGGCTGGAGCACCTCTCCTGTGAGGAGAGACTGAAGGAGTTGGGGCTGTTTGGTTTGGAGAGAAGGCTCTGAGGTGACCTTATTGTGGTCTTTCAGTGTCTTAAGGGGGCCTACAAGAAAGCTGGGGAGGAACTTTTCAGGATGTCAGGTAGTGATAGGACTAGGGGGAATGGAGCAAAGCTGGAGGTGGGTAGGTTCAAACTGGATGTTGGGAAGAAGTTCTTCAGCATGAGAGCACTGAGACCCTGGAATGGGTTGCACAGGGAGATGGTGGAGGCCCCATCCTTGGAGGTGTTTGGGGCCAGGCTGGATGAGGTTCTAGACAGCCTGATCTAGTGTGAGGCATTCCTGCTCATGGCAGGGGGGATGGAACTAGATGATCTTGGTGGTCCCTTCCAACCCTGACTGATTGCACTAATTTAATAGAATCATGGAATTATATTGTTTACCACTCACCCCATCCCATGCAATGGGGAAAACCAATTATAAAGAGCATCCTCCTGAAGTGAACTTAAACCCTTGAGAAAGTGAAGGAAATCCAATTCTAAACAGGGTAAGTAACACAGCTTAGCAGCCTGGCAACAAGGTATGCATATATACTGCAAGTGGTCCTTGGCATCCTGTCCTTTAAGTACCAGTCTCCCTGAGCTCTACATCAGTACTAACATCATGTAGATGGTCCTACCACTATGGTACCTTCCTTTTCTAAGCATAGTGGATAGTCCTATTGTTCCCCTTTTATAACCATTTAAAGACTCCTCTCCAATTCATCAGAAAGTTATGCTAATTACAATTAGTCGTACATTTAGACCAGGAAAATGTTAAAAGATACATCTGGAATTTATCTGGAACGTACCCCACCACAATCTGTTCATTACCACAGCCTCTTACTGTATCACTGAGTGCTATTAAAGCACCACAGAACATACTCCTTTCTCTCTACAACTACAAAGTTGTTGCTATCTCAGAGGTAGGGACTGTTTCTACCCACCTCACCTACAAACTTCTCCTACACACCCACACAGCTGGAGGCATTCACAGGTCTCCAAACCCATCTGATGTTAAGTCCAAATTGCTCTAGAACACACAGTTTTAAAAAATTTTCCACAGTGGGCTAACTCCTTAGATGTCCACATCAGAGCTTCAGGGACAGTGGTCAAAACAACATCAGCAATCAATCAAAAATCCTCAGCTCTGCCTTTGCGTCTGAAGCTGTATGCAGTCACTAGCAATGGCCCTATATTTTTGCAACAGTTTCACCTATGAATGTCCAAGAAACAATGTGTGAGCCAGGGCTTCATGAGCAGCAGGCCCCTCCAGGACCCTTCTAATCTGCAAAAAGAAAACTCAGACTTGCAGGCAGTCTGAGATTTATCAGCATGTTTCAGTGTCCAGTGTTCAATCACATAAGCATTCCAAATTCATACCATGCCATTTCATGTATCAAGAAATAAAGTATTAGCTTGACCTATGGAACATTATAGATACAGCTGGAACCTTAAAACCTCCCTGAGATGCCTTCATGCAAGTTAACCAAAAGAAATGTTGAATATTTGGTTTACCATGGAAGAAGCACCTGTGATGTTGAAGCACAGCTCCTACACCTCAGTTACATCACAGAACTGGCAGGGTGCTTCAGCCTGTGCAGGGGCAACTGGTTTATCTGATAGTGCACTATGCACACCTCATGGGTCTCAACAAGTAGGGCAGGAGAGCTGCTTTCACCTAAGTGCCACTCCCCCACCCCTCAACTGACCATCAGATGTAACTAGCAATTACTACTGAAGCAGACAGCCAAAGCTCCAAGTGCCAATGCTATGTGTCACAGTGTTTTTTTTGTTTTGCTTTTGGTTGGTTGTTTTCCAACCTTCAGTGTCTCCCAAGTTTCTTATTACAATGGTACCAGCTGGTAAGAGCTATTTGCAACCAGGCTGCTTTCTGCCAACCTCTTTTCAAGCCTGGGAGAAAATAAAAGCTCTCAATTAACCAGTTTCCCTTTACTCCTCTCCCTGTACAAATACAGCCAATTACAGAATTGGAACAAAAGTTTTTGCAGAAATTAGTGCAACTGCCAGATAAACAGAGGCATAAAAACATGCAGCTCTGCTTCTCTCCCTGCTGGTTGTGGTACAACCAGTACCACACCAGAACCTTTCACTGTGAACTTAAGGGCAAACAAAGCTGCAAACTTACACACCCCCTTGATGCTGTTCACTTATGGAAACTTCTACATCCCAACTGGGGTAGCAAAAGCCATCCACAGCATCTGGTAGGGGCAACAAGGGAAGAATATGCAGTCCTTACACAATCATGTGGGCACAGAACGCAGTACTCACATGGATACCTTGCTTCTGTGAGCTGTAAAAGATGAGCTTTCTCTGGGAGCAGGGGGAGGGCTCCTGAATACAAATCATTTTGCAAGACAAGGCCAGTGCCAACTAAACCACCTCTGGGATTTGAGGATGTGCTGGAAGACAACAGCTAAGACCACTCCTTCCCTCTCTTATGTATGTAATTTGTTATCTCCTCTTTCATGTCCCAGTGAGCAAAGCCTTGTTAAGCAAGTCCTTAGGTGGTTCAGCTGCCAGAAGCAAAAGGTGCTGCCATGACTTTGTGGGATTTTTCTCAGATTAGAAAAACTTTATTTTTCAATTTAAGAAAGTAACAGTTAAAATATGAAAGTCTCCAGTTTAACTCAGGAAGAAAGAAATGTATCCCTGTACCTTCTCACAAAGAAAACAGATGACACTGGATTTCTCTGCCCTATTTGTGAACAGAAGATGACAATGTTTCTGCATACACTGTTTTCATCTCTCAAGGGAAACCCAAGCACCAAATGTCAGCTTGAACTGGGGAACATGCCCTAGGAACACAAACAGTTCTATTGGGTTTGTACTGGCCACGCCAATACTGACACAAGTACACTGATGGGACACCGCAAATATACTGAGAGCCAAGCACTTGATAATCTGGCTCAAAGTTACACAGCCTTCCTTCTCCCTGTCAGGGGACAGGAGTCAGTCCTATAGGTTCTACCTACCTAAACATGGCTGGCTCCAGAAGGCTGTAGTATGAACTTCAATCTGGCACAGGAGAATGATACAGGTTGGCTATCTGACTCCTGGAAGGCTGAACAGAATAGGAAGGGCAAGAGAGAGAGTAGAGCAAGTGGCAAGTATCAGCCTTTCCATCCGTTGTCTTTCACATGCATTCCATTTTCATGTTTCTTTTGGAACGTCCCTCAGCTATAGCCTTCTGGGGTTGTAATGCCTTGCAGGATGTTGTTTTCCACCTGATATTCACAGGGAGAATAGTAAACATTTTTGCTACAAGTGCTAAACTACGTACTGTCCTCAGACTGCTAGAAATGAATGGAGTCTATCCCAAGGCCTTTAGGCTTTTGCCACAGGTCTATAGCTCCTGTGGGTGGATTTGTAAAACCCCTGGCTCCATTCCTGGCAATCCCATTCCCTGGCACGTTAGTCAGTGCAGTCTTCTTGTAGAAACTGTTCAGCTACACAAACCCTTCTGCCAGCAAAGCAGACCTTATACATTATTAAGAAAAAGCCATTCCTAAGCAGTTAGCAGAGCCAATACTTTGAAAGGCAACACAACAACTAGTCCTGGAAGGACCCTTTACAAACTATCACTGAGAAATTAAAAGAACCATTGTTTTGGTGTGAGCAAATATTGGTGTATACATCCCCTGCTCCTTGGCAGCAGTCAACCTACCAGAAGTAGGCAGCACTGCCCCTCTCTTTCCTAAGTCCTTGAAGATCTCACACAGAGACAAATAACAAAGGATTTATGTTGGTTCCTGCAGCACTAAAACATCTGCTAGACAAAGCAGTGGAACAAAAATCCCTTCAAGAGATATGTCTAACTACAACTGGAGGCCCACTGAAACACAGCTTGGGTTTGCAGAGATGCACAAAATACCAGTGCAAAAAGTGCTTCAAGTCTCCCACTCCTGCTTGTGGTGTGTCAGGGGAGAAAGGGACTTATAGGGAATGATGAAGAAGAGTTTTGTCAGAAGCAGACTGTGCAGTCCAGAGCCTCACCTGCTGCATTCAGAACAGCTTTTCTTTAGGAAGAGGGAACCAACACTAACCCTCTCTGATGCTGGAGATCTCCAAGCCAAAGCTAGCCAGCAGGCAGAGATGATCAGATGAACAAAAAGGATTTGGTAAGCCATTTGCCAACAACAGAACATCTTCAGAGAGAAGGGAAAGGCGGCCAAGCAGTTTCAGGGCTCCATCCTTGTACAGTCTACGACCTGACAAAGAAAACAGAAAAAACATCAGCCAGAAGTTTTCTACAGCCAGTGCTATAGATAACTTTACAGGCTCACAGGAATGCTTATAAATGCTTTCCTATTTTTTGACTGATGAACAAAGACAGCCTGAACAAACACTGCCTGCACCTTTGAGCCTAGATGTGAATCTGTAATACTGCCATTCAATGGTTTCATACACCTGCAGGCACAGAAATCAACTATATGCTAAATTCACCAGGCAGTTGGGTTACACGGGAAGTTCTTTTCCTGGTACTATGCCCTAGCAATAGCTTCGGATTCTCCCCTGAGGAGAAATTAATCTCTTCATTCCACACCTCCTACCAAAGTTTATTCTGACATAATCCAAACCAGCTCAAAGACAGTTCCTGGATGCATTTACATGCAGTCTTTCATCAACAGAAATCCTGTTTCGGGTAGTAGAGAGGTGGTGTCATTGTAAGGTACCAAACTGAACACCTTGTGAGGCCAGAGTGTGGTCTCAGTTAGCTGTGAACTTAAGACCCAGCGCTGCCCGTTATCAGGAGCACAAGATATTCACACAAAAGAACAGAATCCATTTACTCTAGCTTCCTCAATTCTTCACACACCTAAGACAAACAGGAACAGTTTTTTCACAGCGCTTTCCACATTTTCTTCTCATGATACCTGAGCAAATGTTGCTTCCATTTTGTCTGTTATTTCACTCAAAGTCACACCCTCTAGATTCACCTTAGCTTAACAAAATGCAGTGCCCAACACAGGCTGCATTCTGGCATGCCTCACAGTCCTCTCCCCACACTGCCACACTCACCCCCTCTGTTCCCATTCTCCACAGGGTCTGCTGAGTAGAAGATATAATCAACGGTGGCTCCAAGCCCCATGGGCATCGTTGTGACCTCTGGGCGTCCCCTCTGTGGCAGAAAGTGGCTGTAGACAGATGTCAGGTTGAGGCCATGCCGCATAACACCTGAAGACCTGCACATGAACAGCCACTGTTTACCAAGGAAGGAAAGAGAACAATGCACTGCTCAGTACTGCAGTCACAGCTGAAGTTGGATGTTCCCTTGCTGTTGCAACTGTCCAAATTGTTTCTACTTTGTGAACACATAAAATACAGTCTTTCAAAATTATAGGCCTCACTTACACCACAGACTGAGAACTTCCTTTGTCTCCAATACCCATGCCCTTCGTTCTTGACCTCACCAACATAACGCTGACACAACAGTGCCCAGCTGCTGGGACAATCCTGGGTGCATCTGGCTCTTCTGGACAGCCCTCTTTAATCTCTTCCACCCTCACATTTATGTCACTCTTTGCATCTGACAGATTTTCTGTGCTCAGGAAAACAAGGCTAGGCTTGAAGACTGGAACCACTGAGGGAGCACCAAATTACCTTGGGACAAATGGCTGGGGATCTGGCTCTTTCATCATGGCAGCAGGCTTGGGCCAGTGTGCAGGGCATTCTGCAAATAAGCAAAGAGATTCCAGCCAGATCTACACAGATCCTGGAACAGGCTGCTCATCTCAAATCTGAACACTTCATACTGAGACCAAAAAAATCTTTTTGTCCATGAAGAGCAGACAGCTTCCAGTCACACACACCTTAAAGAAAAATATTCAAAGGAAACTCCAGCTAACACAAACATCCTGAGAGTAGATCAGTGCAAACAACTGAAAAGTCATGTTCTGCCCTGCTAAGAACACTCCTTAAAACATAATATTATTAAAGCTCAGGCTACTTCAGCCTTTGCTCTCAAAGGAAAGTTTATTTGCCTTATTCTACAGCTTATTCAAAGGATATCTAGAAAGGCTGAACAGAAACTGAAAGCGCAGAACCAGTCATGCCACAAGGCCTAGAGGTCAGTGTCTACTGGGTACCAGCATCCAGAGACATCTATGTTGTGACTGTTGCAACATTACAGTCTTCCAGTTTATTCTCCCTCACCAAAAAAACCCAAACAAACAAACAAAAAACATTATCTATGTATATTTCTCAGTTTAAAAGAAACAGTATCCAAATGAGGCTTGAATCTCAGTGAACCTCAAGGAACACGGTGTATATAAGCATGTTGAGATTGTACTCCTCTGAGGTTTCATGGAATCTACCAGTAATGACATCCTTCTGCCTTCAGCTTTCCTCACCAATCATTACTTCCACCATATATTTTTATGAAAGCTGAACTAGGAATGTCCCAAATGAAACATCTCCCACTAATACCTGGTTTAGCATCTGTCACACCCTCCAGGAGGATCAGCTGTGGTGGTCGTTCACAGGCAACACTGCAGAAACGAAACTGGAGCAGGAAGTCCCGGCTGTACTTATAACTGCCTGCAGAAAAATTGTACAAGTTAAAAGAATAAAATAACTACAGCAAAGCCCCATCTACAGGGAACACCTGCACGCTCCTTAGACCTTTAGATCTCACTCGTTTGAGAGAGGGTTCTGTGCCTGAGTACTCTGATGCCGTTATTATAGTAATCAGTTAATAAACTATATACAGAACAGATGTGTATGTGCAGAAGAACAGAGCACAGCAATTGCCGTCCCTTTAGTTAATGCAACAGTCACAGGCAACACCTTGGTGAAACAAATTAAGAATGTCCCCCAAGTTCAAGGGACTTTTAAGGAAATCAGTGAGTGTGTAAATCAAGGGAATGTCTGCTGAAGAAGAAAAAAAAAAAAACAGCTCTAGAGATTAAGCTGAATACAAGTTTTACATTCAAGAAAATATTTAGTGTGGGTTCTAATCCTTTCCAAGGACAGCAGAGAACAATCATGACTGTAGCTGGCCCCTTAGGAATGATTTCCTAATAGTGGTGTGCAAATACTGCCCAAAACTGCTCCCACAAGCACCTGCAGCTAAAAGCTACGGCAGAACATGGATTAAAACTGCACAAAACCTTAACTGTGGGAATATTGAAGCACAAAATTAAAGAATGGTTTTGGTTGGAAGGGACCTTTCGAGATCATCTAGACAAAGAAAAGCTGCTACAAATTGGGCTACAGTAATAGACGTAGAAAAATTAATTAATACACCAAAGAAATGGATAGAAGAAGAGAATCTTTGCTGCCTCATGCAACAGATGCCAAGCTACTCAGAGACAGCAAAGCCCATGAAATGTCCATCCTCAGCAAACTCACGCTCCTCAGTGCAAAATGGAGCTCACCTGGTTTCTTTGGCTGGCACAGGGTGATATATTGGCAGTTGTCTGTTATACCCAGTGAGCTCGGCCACAGTGGGGCCATCAATTTCCGTGAATACAACTGATGGGAAAAATCTTCCTGACCAGACACCTGCAAGGAGGCCAGAAACAGGAGAAGAAACATCAGCAACACAGAGAACTTTTGCAAGGTATGTAGGTACATACATGCACCAAGACCAGACAGGAGAATGCCCTCATAGAAAGCCATAAACTAAGCTAGAGCTAAGCTATTCAGAATGTGCTGCAAATATAAACCTTCAGCTGTGGGCAACAATCCATTATTGAGCTTATGACTGGTATTCCTTAGGGGTCACTATCGGGTCCACTCTTGTTCAATATATTCATCAATGACCCGGATGAAGCAACAGAGCATACTCTCAGCAAGTCTGATGATGATACAAAACCGGGAGGAGTGGCTGATACACCAGAAGGCTGGGTGCTGCCTTTCAGTGAGACTTGGGACAGGCTGCAGTTTGGCAGAAGAGAACCTCATGAACTTCAATCAAGGGCAAGTGGAGAGTCCTACACCTAGGGAGGAATAACACCATTCATGTAACCTGCTGGAAAGCAGCTGGACAAGTTCACCACGAGTCAGCAGTGCATCCCCGTTGCCACGAAGGCCAGCAGCAAAATGGGGTACATTAAGAATGTGGCCAGCAGATCAAGGGAGGTTCTCCTCCTCCTCTACTCTGCCCTAGTGAGGCCATTTCCAGAGTACTGAATCCAGTTCTGGGCTCCCAAATTCAAGGACAGGTGACTACTGAAAAGTCCAAGAGAGGGGCACAAAGATGACTAGGAGACTGGAGGATCTCTCTTATGAGGAGAGGCTGAAAGACCTCTTTAGCCTGGAGAAGATTAAGACTGAGAGGGGATTTTGTCAATGCATGGAAATATCTAAAGGGTGGCAGTCATGAGGATGGGGCCAGACTCTTTCCAGCAACAGGACAAAGGGCAGCAGGAACCATCTAGAACACAGGTTTCATTTGAATTTAAGGAGAAAATTCTTATTTTGAGGGAGATGAAGCACTGGAAAAGACTGCCCTTAGAGGTTCCAGAGTCTCATTCACTGGAAGATTTCAAAACCACCCTGGATGCATTCCTGTTTAACTTGATCTAGGTGTACCTGTGTTAGCAGGGCAGTCAGACTAGATGATCTCCAGAGGTCCCTAGCATTCTGTGATTCAGTTTGAAAGACACACAGCAACAGGTAACCACAAAAGACTCTAGCATAGGTGTCCATTTCAAACTGTTTTTAGGTCAGACATTCACATACAATTTCCCTAAGCGTTGTGGAATTGTATTCCCTACCATTCCAGTCACCCAGACAAAACAACCCAATAAAACCCCAACCAAACAAACAAAAAAACCTACCAACCAAACAACAACAACAAAAAAAAACATAGGAAGGAAGAACCAAGACCTTAAATTAAGCAGTCTGTTAACCCTGGTTTGCATCAAGGCAAAGCAAAAGTAAAATGGTGGAAATCACAAACACATTTTGCCACTTCCTTCTTCAGTAGCACTACAGGTATTGGGGAAGACTGCCTGAATAACCAAATTCAGTATTTGCACTATTTCCTCATGAGAAAAACAATACAGCCATGCACTTTTCTAGCAGCATACAATAAAGAGTTGCCCAATCCCACCTCTGGCTGGCACCTACCTTCCAGGCTGGCATCCCTTGGTAGGAAAGTTCACCATTTCGGATGAATTTGTAGAGTGGAGAATCAGGTACAGAGTTCAGGTCTCCACACAAGATGACAGGATAGTGGTTGCCTTCAGCAGTTTTTGCAACCTTATCAATCTCTGCTAGAAGCAAGGCCATCTGGACCAGTTTGATATCTCCCCGCCGGGGATTGAACAACACATGAGTGTTTGCCACACACACAGGACTGACTGCCTTCAGATGCAGACTGTCTGGGAGCAGGGGCTGGAGGAGCAGCACCAAACCCACGTTATCCCGGTTGAGGACATCCAGGCCAGGACGGAAGTATTCTATGGGGCTGAGGCTGATCAGCTGGAATCTGCTGTGCTTATAGCACACTGCACAGCCATCTGTCTTTGTCCCAGTTCTTCGTTTATAGAAGCATGCAAAGCCTGAAAAGAAAACCTCATCTGTTAAACAGTTCATCCAGTCACTGTCTCAGGCTCCCTCCATCAGTTAGGGAATTTGGCAAGTCTGTGTCACTATACATTTAGGTACAGCATTATACCCAGTTCTGTTCCAGTAACCACAGTTTAGCATTTATCATCATTTTTCTCTCTCCTTGTCTTTCTAGGACCCTTTCAGTTTTGTCACACTGATCTGTCAACTCTTGAGAGATCAATATAAAAGAAAGTGTAAGGGTCTACATAAAGAGTTCAGAAGTAGGGTCAGCAGCCACCTGACAAACAGGAAGAGCTCTCTCAAGACCTAGTGCTTTGAAGACACTAAGCACAAACCATGAGCTGGAAGTACAGACCAGTCCCATGTGCAGGAGGTACAGACAGACAAAAGCAGGACATACCCATTGCCTTGAATGTCGGTTCCAGCTGCTCCCAGTAATGGTTTTCTTGCACCTCCTGGAGACACAGAACCTGGAAGGAAGGCAGAGACTTCACTTGCTCCACCAGTATTTGCTAGTTACCTTCTTTTGGGGAAGGAAGAAATTGGAAAAACACACTCGCATACCAACCCTGCAACCAGAAAGGTCATCACTGCAACTCTGTCCAGTAATTTCCAGGTAACAAGCAACAACTTTATGGGTCACATTATTTTATCATTCCATTTTTAAAGTGAGGAGGCAGAAGTTCCTTCATCACACAAAGAAGACTCAAGGAACAGAAAAAGACATGAAGTCCTCCTCTATGCCAGCTTCACCTCATGTGCTGCCTTATAAACCTGGTCCTTTCCTTCCCAAACACAATTTTCTCTCTTCCTCTATTTCTACTGTTTAAAGAAGTTAAGGCCTACTATCAAAGTATAACCCAAAAAAACGCATGCACAAGGCTTCACTCTAAGAGGAATCAGTGTTCAGTTATCAAGCAGATAGAATCTTCCTAGGACTTCCCCCCTTCATGTTTTTGTTTGTTGGGGTTTTTTTTAGAACATATTAGATCAGACAATAAATTCAAATTTTGGATACTGATGTGGAAAAGGCCCAGTCATACTCACATCAGGATCCCAGTGCTGGATCTCCTGCAAAAGGTTTGGAAGGCGGTAGTTCCAGCTCAGGATGTCTTGATGACAGTGCAGATAGAGATCAAGGCCCTGCTCCACCAGGTCCTGAGCAAGGATGTTGTAAGACATGACTCGAAATTCAAAAAGATGAGTGTTTTTTGTGGCCTGTTCTAGTGCACAGGGCTGGACAGAAAGATCTTCCCAATCTCTCCACAAAATCTCTGTATTTAAGATACAAAAAGCCATGTTATAGTCGTGTTGGGTACCCTGCTAATACCTTCATCGTCCAGGACCCAGAAAATAGCCATTCCCAGTCTCTAAGCTAGGATATTTTAGCCTCTGAGCAAACCCTCACCCATTCTGGTTTTTAGGTGCTCTTTCTGGATGCCTTTGGATAGTTGTCAGTAGGAATGGCATATTGGAAGACCAGAGTCAAGCATACTGAAGCAAACCAGCTTTTGGGTGTTTTTTATATTATAAAGCCAGAATTTGGGAACAGGAAACAACACATGCTGATGTTCAGATCAGAGGGTGTAACAGCACAGAGTTTAATAGCTGTGACCAGCACTCCCTCAGCAAAAACTCACTTCACAGTTTTCACAAGCAGATGTATGGACAGGTACAATCAATATCTTTATGATAGCAAGCCCAGACACAGTAACCTGCTCACACTCACTGCAAATACAAGTTTCAAAGCCAAACATTAGATTCAGAGCAGTTACTACTGACCATGGTAGGGTACTTCTGTTGGGAGAGGATAAAGGTGTACTGTATCCTGAATGGGCCAGGCTGGGGGTTCCGCTGGCACTGTCTCTGTATCGTGTGCTAAACTCCAGGCCAGTACAGCTGGGTCTTCATTCTGCACATCTACACTGACAGTGGCACAGCCAGCTATCTGGTGATCTGTCTGTGGTACCACAGCTGCCCAAGGGGCACTGCCTGCTACAGCCACTGCTTCCTCTGATGATTCAGTTACTGCATGCTCTTGTGGTTCTGAAGAAGTCAAGGTGCGTAGCTCTGTGAGCTGCTGACCAGCACACTGGGTGATTTCTGGAGCTGAATTCAGATTACTGAGGCTAGTCATCAATAACTCTGAACCTTCTAACCAGTCACTAGTAAGCTTAACTGACACTTTCCCCACTGCTGGAGCACTCTCACTGGCTGGCAGATTCCCTGTTTCTTCCTTCAGCCACTGCTGGAGAAGGGCTTCTTGCTCTTCTGGGGTCGACCTTCCTCTGGTCCCAGTGAAGTCACCTTCTATCTGGGTGGACGTGCTCTTCGCCAGAAGCACATTCTTTTGACAGGTAAAGAAAGCATCTGCCATTTAAAAACAAAGGAAAACAACATAAGACAGACAGAAATCCTTTCTCGCTCATTCTTTTTCTTATGCACTTGCTGTAACTGTGCAATACAACCCTTCAGAAAACCAACTCAAACAAAGTTATAACCTGAATAACTTAAGCTCCCTCCTCCTGAACACCAGGCCACAGTTTAGTTCTAGTTATTAGCCACTGAAACTGTACCATCTGTACTGTACCAACTCTAGGGAATGCAGTGCCACAGTCAGTCAGCCAAGCTGAAAGGCCTGTGGAAAGTCAGTTCTCAGAAACAATGTAAAGGCACAAAAGCCAAGCTCTTGTAGATTACCACTTGGAGCAAGTTCCTTTCCAGGAGTTGAGTAAGAAAGTAATAGCCAACTAAGATGCTCAAACATACCACAAGAATGTGCTGTAGAAGAAAAACTGTTCTGCTATTAAGAGACGAGAAATAAAGACACAGAGGGACCAGCATGTGCGGTCAAAAGGCTCATTAAAGAGAGTATATGCACAGAAGTAGTAACAGTAAGAATTACAGATCACTTGATGACTGACATCTATGGTAGAAAGTTTTTTTAAAATGGTGTTAATGTCACACTTGAATATACAAATATTGGTAAAAGTAGAAAAAGAGCAAGGACTCTTTTCATTTGCATTTATGTAAGAGAAGGCAACATTTTCATTTTGCTATGAACTCTGCACAGGCATTCTATGATTCTATGATTCTATGATTAGTCCCTACAGTAGCAATTTTTGTTGTCAACGAATCACTTTTTTTTACTGTATCCCTCTGACAAGCAGTCTGAGCAGAAACATACAGGAGCCAGCAACATCCATGTGTGCTTTTACTCTATTTTTTATATCAAGGCTTTCTCCATGTGTCAGACATGAAGCCTCAAGAACCATACTCTCTCTAGTTTTTTAATTAAGTTCATGAATGTGAGAAACACCACTGCACTAAGGTACTACTTTTGTACACCACTGGCCAAGCACAGCTGCTACAAGAGCCTGTTGTCACAGCACGTGAGTTGAATTTGACAAGAGTCAGCTAGTTGGTCACTACAATCACAGGCCTGAGGAGCAGGTCAAGCAGGAGGGTAGCTTTATGCCAGCAGTCACCAGGGACACTGAAGTAGCACTAGGATCTAACAAACTAAGTGAAATACCAACACATGCAAAGCCAGAGTCCACCCGTGAGTCAACCACAGACCTCAGAGCAGCCCATCTCCAAAGGCCTCCTCAAAGGAGCAGCGCAGGTCCGGGACAGGCGGCTGGGCCTCCACAGAGACTGCAAGCCGCCACTGCCACACAACAGCCAGAAACACAGGACCGGCGCTGCGTGGGGTGCACGGCCCCGGCCCGCCATACGCGTGCCCACACCATCTCGGGGGGCAAGTTCAGGCCCCCATCTGCCCCCTCTTGCTACGGGGCAGCCAGGACGACGACCCCGGCTCCCGGCAGCTAAGGCCACTCCACCCGCACCCCCTTCAGGCCGAGCGGCAGGAGAGGAGGCGCACCCCCGCCTCGCCCATCATAACCCTGCCTGCGGCTCCCCTCCGCCCCCGCCGCTGCTCGCCCGGCGCCCAGTTACCTAGGAGGGCTCGGAGAAACCGTGCCGCCGGCAGCAGCACGTAACAGAGCACTGTACCGATCATACCGCCCGGCGAGCCTCCACCGCCCTCAGCCCGGCCCCAGCGAGGCTACGTGCCGTGCCGTGCCGTGCCGCGCCGCGCCGCGCCGCGCCGGCCTCGCCTGAGCAACGACCTTACGGCGCGGCCTCGGCCTGAGCCCCGGTGCCGCGCAGGCACTTACCGCGCCGGGCCGCCACACCGCAGGGCCTAGGCGCCGGCTCCGACCTGGCCCTCCCAGTACGCTGCTCCGGGGCCACCCGCCCCCAAGCGGCTACGGGAGGCGGGTGGGGAAACCGCAGCTGGGCGGCCCTGGTGGGGCCGTGTGACCCCAGCTGTGGGGCAGGAGCGCAGCCGAGGCCTTGCCCCGCTAAGGCTCCTCAGCCTTCGTGTGTCTGCGGCAGGGCCGGATCTGGCAGCGCTGCTGTGCCTTTAGGGTCGCGTGTTGTGACCCTAAGCCCGGTGATGGCAGGGTGATGGCAGGCTTCTGTCTACCACCACCCTGAAATCTGTGTTTTCAAAAAGAAGTTTTCGTGCCCTGTTCTCCAACGACCCATACAGAAATGAAAATTTCCAGGTTATTTTTTTTCCCCTGGAAGGCCACCGAACAAATAAAGCCCCATTTGCTCCATGTAAGTTAATAATTGCACAAGCTTTTCAAACACAGTTGGTGATAGTCAAGGTTTATGCAAAGCGCAGCCTCGGTATGGACAGAAACCATTGGACCTGTCCAGGAGTGTGTGCTGTGCACAGCTCTGTGAAATGGTTCTCTCTCACCTAGGTACAGAGCATGGTCTGGCTTCTGCAGCTTAACACCTGCTACAAGTTGAAATCAGACAGTTCCATGTGAAAGAGAAGTCCTGACTGAAGTCCACATTTATAGCTTTTTTACTTCATTCCACATTCAAATGTATGCAACATCTAAAGGCAAACAGAGTGACGTGAACACTGCTACAACTTTTTACACAAAATACGCACTTCTAACATGTGATCTCAGTAGCCATTTCCAAACTCAAATCTTTCAAGATGAGCACCTACAGTGAAGACTCATCTCATCCCTGCCTTCTGCACTGACAAGTGCTGCCGTGATGATGACCAACTGCTGTTTCATAGCTTACACAAAACACTTTTTGAGGAACAGCCTGCCTCTTACCCAGTTTGTTTATGATGATTAGCACGATGGATGTCCATGCCTGGGATCTGAGCTGATGTTATCATGTATATAGATAATAATCCCACCAGTCTCATTTTCAGACCCTCAGTTATGAAATACCACAGACTACAGAACAGTGACCTGTCTCAGATCTCACAGATGTCTCTGGTAAAGCACAGAACTGGACTGTGGCCTCTCATCTCTTGCTGCAGTGAGCAAACCTTTGGAAACCATCATAGGTTTCAGTCAGAAAATGGACGACTTTGTCCAGAGGAGGGATCTGCAACATTAAGGGGTGGGGCATTTGAAACAAGGCTGATCTTTAAAAGAAAAAGTTCTAAGAAAGTATCTTTAGAACTAACCCACATCAAGATAATTGGACAGAAATCTGAGAGGAATGTTAGCTGATACCACAAACGAGTATCTGGACAGCCGCAGTTGTTTGGCCTACAGTTGAAAAAATATTTCCAAACTTTGGCAATAAAATCAAAGCTCACAATGGTCGTCTGCTTCAGGGTCAGTCTTTCCACTGGCTTTTGTAGCATTTTGTTCTGTATCCAAATGTAACCCTATTGTGGCACTTGAGAGGTTTATGTAACAGAACTAGAGGAAAGAAACTGCTAAAAATATTCTGTCCTTGGGAAAATGGACTTTTTCTTCTTCTTGGTATAGCCCATGTTATACAATGTGTGTGCTATATAAACTTCAAACTCTGCACTAAAGCTTGTGTTCACTGAGCATCATCCATCATGGAAAGATTTCTGACTGTATATATTAGTTCTGCTCAACCTTTATCAGAAAACCTTTTCCATTACAGTTTTGGGCTTTGCCCCTTATAAATGTCCCAAAGCCCTTTATATAAATGATGTAAAACTGCAAGCACTAAACCAATTCTGGCACCAATAGTAGGTGGTGGCATAAGTAGGTATTTGATTTGAGGCCCCATTCAGTGTTGACAAGTTTACAAGTCACACTTTACTATGGACTACACTGGAAATTTGTCAGTAGGAATGACTGAATCTGTTCAAGACTGAACTGGTGCATACACTCCTTCTGCCCTCATCTCCTTTCAGACTGCAGCTGCTGCAGTCTGGCTTTCTCATAAAGTTGTACAAACTGGAATATGAACCTAAAGGAGAGCAAAATTCTTAGCAGCAGCCTGGCCTGAATTTCTGATTCGTTGAGGTGGGTTCACAGCCCAAACCACAGCTGTTTTCTTCTCAGTTATCAGAAGCAAATGGGATCTCAGAGCCATGGGGTTTCCAGCACTATATGTCACCCCCTTGGAGTCAGAAGGTGCAGGTGAGGTCATAGAAGGGCAGGGTGGGGAGGACAGGGCAGCTTCAGCCTCCACGGGACTTCCTCGTGTCACCTGGCAGTCCCTGCAAGCAGGAAACTAGATTCTGCTGTTCATAAGCAGTATAAATCAAGTGCACAGATCTTAAAAGTGGGACCATTTCTCCCAGAAATGTTTCAATTGTAGCCAAGTAGCTGTGCTTTTTGTATTTAGGTGTGAGGAACTTAAGGCATCTAGGAGGTGGCTGTGAACTCCTTGTTTACAGAAGAGAAAAGGCAATGGAAGCTGCTTCTTGCTGGTGGTGATATGGAGAAAGAGTCTGAGAAGGACACAGGTGCAGTGTTTAGTTACTAGCCAACTTCCTTCGGAAATAGTAAGGAATGGCCAACGGAAAATCGGCAGCACCCAAGAGGGACTGCTGTTGCAGCAGGCTGATTACCGGGTGGGCAAGCTGCCATTCCTGAAGCCAGGCAGAGAAGCAGAGAAAAGTGAACAAGGTGAACAAGGTGAACAAGGATCCAGGGTGCCAGTGTCCAGAGACAAGCTGCTGGCAAGTGGCAGACTGGAAGACAAAATGCATCAGAACTGGGCTTGCCAGTACCAGCTTCCAGGCAACTCCACTCACCTGCCCCTAGTGCCCACAGGAGATGTCAGAGCTCAGCACCTTGTGAGACCAGATTGTGTCTGAACCTTCCATCATCTGGGAGGACATGCAGGGCATAATGGGAACAAAAGTTTTCCTGAACCAGCTGCTCAGGCAGTGTTTGTACACAGCAGAGTCACAGTCCAGGTCTTCTCACAGGACTTTGGCCTGACTTCCTAGCTTAGCATAATGGTTCCTCTCAAAGTTCAAAGCCTCCCTTGGTCTATCAGTCATTAAAAATCAATTTCTTATTTTCCTTCATGATGCAGTTACTGTAAGGCAGTCAAATATGTAGGACAACTTCTCTCTTTGGCTCTTGTTTTTTCCTGTATTTAAACAGAGTACAAATGCAATTTATGAAGTGTAATGGTTGCTTTTAATGGTGTCTTTTATTAGATATTTTCTGTTGTTTCAAAATTACATTTGTCTACATATCCTTTTTCATCTATCTCTAAAGGCAGCTCTGTTTTTTGTTTGGGTTTTTTGGTGGTTTGGGTTGTTTTTTTGGTTTTTTTTTCTGATTCTGCAACAGTAATTTATTGCCTGTTTGGAATTATTCCCTTTTGGATAGCTTTTCTGCTAATAAGCTTTCTGTTCTTGGCTATGAACTCTTGGAACTTCTTAAGCAGGATCACACAAAATTAATTATCTGCTATCAAGCCCAAGCAATTACTAACTTTTAAAATATTATCACTAGGAAATACCTCAGCACTTGATAGTTGGTTGCCATTTTCCCTTGAATTAAATAGTTGTAGGCAAAATGCTGGCTCAATCTGACTGACAGTAGTAGGAGAACAGTGTAATTGTTCATTGTTCCTTATTCCAAAGGGAAGAAGTTGTGAAAATGTCTGGTTATTTTGCCTTTTTCTTTGTCTGAATTATTTCTATCAGGATGGAGAAAGAAAAAAAAATCCCATAAATACCTAACATTTTGCTTATAATGTCTCTAGAAGTCTTTTGATGTTCTCAGTGGCATGACTTAGAGACAATGGTTCGATACCTTTGACTACATGACCAAGCCAAGGCACACAGTGTCTTTTTCCAAATCACAATAAACTTACTTTCTCCATTTTTCAATAAATGAGAGCATTTAGGATATTATATCAGTTGCTAAATACTTTGCTTGAATACAAAAATCATGTCTCATAGCTCTTCCCTTATAGATTCCTTCAATGCTTAATACTGTCAAATTAGTATAATCATATAGTTTGACACATCACTGAACCTAACTTATTCCTTACAGGATGTTTAAAAAATGCTTATATCCAAGCATTTACATTAGTATATTTTTTCTGCATATTGAAAAATGCTGGGTTTCATTTTATGAGTTGCCCCAACTGAGCTGCTATTCTTGTACTTTTTAGGCCAGACATTCTGAATGAAAGAAGAGAGGACAACCTTCCTTTCACAGATTAAATTCTTTAGTACATACCAATCAGATTTTATCTGGGCAGAAAGGGAGAACAATTTATTAAAATCTTAATTTGGCCTTTACATCCATCAATTCTAAGAGACACCAATTCATTAGTTGAGCAGCACAAAGTAGGACCTTGTTGCAATGATAGGAAAAAGATAAGAAACGTTTCTGAACTCCACAGAACTACTGATGTATAGATTACTGGTGTGATTTATTGAATATTTGTACAAAACAAGTGAGGGGACATAACGTGCCATCCCAGAGATCAGGCGTTGTTAACCTAGCACAAGAGAAGGGATTCACAGTGTTCTGGATATATCTCCCACAAGTCATGCCTCAAACCACAGACTGAACTCTCCTCTTGGCACCTGGTTCATGACTGGTGCAAGCCACGCATGAGGCAGGATGACCACGCATGAGGCAGGATGTATCTGCAGCCCAAACATCTGGAGAAGGGAAAGGCAATAAAGAAGTCTCACAGAATCACAGAATATATGTGGTTGCAATAGACCTCAAAGATCATCCAGTCCAACCCTCAACCCAGCATTGATGGCACTTGAACACCCCCAGGGATGGTGACTCCATCACTGCCCTGGGCGGACCATTCCAACATTTGATAACCCTTTTGGTGAAGAAATATTTCCTAATATTCAGCCTGAACTTCCCCTAGCTCAGCCTAAAACCATTTCCTCTAATCCTGTCACTTCACATCTAGAAGGGGCTGGCCCCCTCCTCACTCCAATGTCCCTTCAGGTAGTTGTAGCAAGCAATGAGGTCTCCTCTCACCCTCCACTTCTCCAGAATGAACAAAACCAGTTCCCTCAGATGCTCCTTGTAGGCCATTTGCTCCAGGCCTTTTATGAGCCTCATTGTCCTTCTATGGACACACTCCAGTACATCAATGTCCTAGTGAGTGGCCCAGAACTGAACACAGTACTCTAGGTGTGGCTCACCAGTGCTGAGTACTGTGTGTGATGTCCTTGTTTCTGCTGGCCACTGTATTTCTAATACAAACCATCTCCACACCCACCACTTCCCACAACCAGCATAGCATAGCATATGCTATAGCATAGCTATATAGCATAGACTGTCTGTTCCTCAGAGTTGGAAGTTTATTTTTATCAAGATGTCCAGCACTGTAGGGCTGTTAAACAAAGAAGATCAGTGGGTATTGTCACAATGTCCCAAATCTGTGGTTCCCCTTGTCTCATGGGTTCTTGACATGGGATTTAGACCTATGTTTACTCTTTCTTTTGTCTTTCTCACACTAAACTAATGCAAGTAAACCCATCATTTGAACTAATGAAGCCTGGCAGAAGGAAAGTCTCAAGGGAGGAGCTGCAGCTGTAGGTGTAGGACTGCTTGAAATGCAGCGATGCGTGTGCCAGCTGGCCAGTCTTTCCCTCATATAGGTTGAATGAAGAGTCAAACTGCAAGCTCCATGTCACACATCAATGATATGACTTCCAAGAAGGGTACAAATTTACAAGGTCAATAGCCTGCAGCTCTAAAAAGAAAGAATGAGTATGGGAAGAAGGTGATAAAAGCAATGACAGGGAATGAAAAGAAAGATTCAGAGGTGGGGGGATAAGTATTATGCTATTAGCCAGACATTGTTTTCTCAAAATTCCTCTTAATAATTTTTTTAGTGTATTTATTTCTTTCAGAAAGGAATTTTCCAAATTATTCTTCTAACTATAAAATAAATTATTAATTGTAGGCAAGAGAAGCTGTATCATCTATTACACTCAGTTACAATATACTATAGCATTCAAATACTTTCTCTTCTGCCATGCTTGAAGAGTACTATGAAACATTCCCAGTCTGATTGCAATGTCAGCCAATGGTATCCTGCCCATGCCTTGAGGAACTGAGAGTCAGTTCAGGAGAGTTAGAAAGAATTAGCATGGGCTTGTGGGGTAATAGGATAAAGAAAGAAAATTTGTTTTGCCTGGTGGCCTCAGAAGTTGAGAAAGGGGAGAAAAGCGGCTCAGGAAGGAATGAAGATCTAATGCAGGATAACTGTGAGTTCTCCACACGTGGGCTACAGACTGTGGGCATGGCTCTTTCCAAAAGCTGCCAGGCATGCAGCAGCCCATGTCCACACTAGGGTCAGCACCACTAGTAAGCAATCCACAGGGAGCACTGGGTATGAAGTGGTGATGGGGAAGGAATGCATCCACAGCATGTTGAAGAGGGGCACAGTTTTCAGTGAGAGCAGTGGGAGGTCTATCATTTCTAGAGAATTGCATCTCTGCTGGCCTTACATTGACAAAATGAATGCTTGGTTTCATGATAGGTCAGAATGAAGAGATGCCCAAAATCAATGAGTCTTTGGAGTCTGTGTCACTGACTGATCCCTCAGCAAAGAAGGCCACAGAAGGGCCTGACATAGACCTAGAAGTTGAAGGTGAATGTTTTCTGACTATCTGCCCTCACTAGCCTTTCCCTTGCAGTCAGAACTGTACCTGCCAATTGGCATATATTCAAACTGGAGACAGAAGACACAACCCTGACAGAGTCCTGACAACCACATGTTATCTGTCAGTTGATAAATGTGAAGGCAGATGAATTTCCCTCTAAGAGCTCTCCTTTTGATGTCAAGCATTTTCCTTTCACTGTTTTCTATACACCATGACTATTCCTTTGTTCCTTTTTCTCTCCTCTACTTCTTAATTACCAACACAACCACCCCAGCACAATGCCTGCTCAGCAGAAGCTTCTCCCTTTCAGTTGAAAGCAAGGGTAGAACTGAGGCCCTCCTTCTGCACTCCCGATGGAACACTGCATAGCAACTGCAGCCTGTGTACTATATCTTTGCCACAACTGTCCTAGGCTTTTCTGGTGGCTTTCCTCCTAACTTCTGTCTTGGGAAGTCAGCCCTCTGCCTAAACAAGTCTTGCACTCATTTTTTTTAACAGTAGAATTTGCCCATAATTCAGGATGAGAACTTTGTAACTGTTAAAAATGGAAGGAAAATCAAAACCTATAAGAATGCAAGAACAAAAGACTGTTTTGTTAGAGGCTCAGACTGAACTGGAAAATGGCTTTGATGAGAAGGGCATTTGTCTTGAGGTCAGACCATTGAATGCATATAACAACATGGAGAAATAAGAGCTCTAAGTACAGGGTTTGATGAAGGAATTCCAAATGACAGGTTTTTGTGGAAATACAGCAGCCAGCTGCGCTGATACATCTCACTGCAGCTGTGTCAACAACACCCAGTGGCCAAGATGAGAATGCTAAGATTCTTTCTGCTGGTTGTAAGCCAAAATGTTCTGAGCTGCCCTAGCTCTGCTGGCAATATTAGCTGTGTGCTTCAATTAAAAAAAAAAAAAAATGTTTTTGCCTGATGTCAAGAATTCTCAATTACACCAAGAAGGGTTTTCAGTCACATTGCAGACTGGTGAGAAGATGCAGCAAGTCACTGGATGCCAAATAAGAAGCAAAGATGATTTATTAGCTTTTGAAGGTCTGAAATAAAGGGATGGATAGAGCCATTAAGAGTAAAACCTTACTACTGTTGCATAATATTATGTATTTTTATTATTCAATTTATATAAAAGAGGAAGGAGGACCCGAACACACCACTCATCAATATAAATTTTCTCCACAGACTCTGAGAAGACCTTTGCAAACATCACCGATAGAGAGCTGTACTTGGAAGCATGCAGGTTGATGGAGGTTGTGCCTGTTTCACACTTTCTTGAGAATATGACGAAGTCTTATATAAACCTGAACCACCGTGGTCTAGGACCCAAAGGTGTCAAAGCCATTGCTATTGCCCTGGTGGTGAGTAGCCAGTAAGAGTGGTGTGACTGTTCTCAAGAACAATAGGCATTTTAGACCTCTCTGAGTCCTGGAAGTCATCACTGAATATACAATGTGGGAGAAAAAGTCTATGTATAGGACCTTCTAAATCACTGCACAGGAAAATCTCGTGTAGTAGCTGCTGGCCTTTGCTGGAGTTATGTCCAAGAGCAAACTGATGCTCTTTTGTGGGTCACAAGTCCTTAGTATTTTTAACTCCTACAGGGCCAGAGGTAGGGCTGGAGGGATTAGTATCTTCCACTCTGGCTTCTGCATACAGATGTGCTACAGTCACCAATGGACAGGCTGAAGATGCCTGAGTTGGAGCTTGAATCTGAGCCTGAGTCTCCAGGCTGGCAGAAAATCCTACCCACTCAAAACCTCTCAAAAATACAGCATATCATTTGTATGCCCATTCCCACCACCATAGCTATGTCACATCCCCTGATCACCATCCTGTTCTGGACTTGTAATGCTTTCTGAGATTTGGAGGAATACCAGTCACTGTTGAACTGAGCAAACCACCCCCTTCATTAACTTCTCAGCAGTTTTTAATGTGTTTTGTTTGCCTTTGTTTCTCTCCAGTCCAACACAACTGTCACCCATCTAGAGTTGGAAGACAATTGCATTCAGGCAGAAGGAGCAATATGCATAGCTGAGATGCTACAAGAGAATTCCTCCCTTCAACAACTGGTACCCAAACTGACATAATTTGTAATGAAAATTATTGCTTACCAAGTTGAGTCATCTGAAAGAAAACAAATTGCTTACAATTTTTACTAAATAGCTTTTGCTCTTATGCAAAAACTTTCACATTCTAAAAGTCATGATGTTTCATGCTGCTTTACTTTTAAGAATACAAGCTTCTGAAGAGCAGGTGTGCATGTGATGGCAGTCTGGTTAGTCTGAAACCCTTCTCTTCATTAGCAGATGTAAAAATGATTACCATAACTAAGTCTTTCTAGTTCATTCATAGCCAACAGAAAGAAAACATGTTTTGGTCAGAAATTTTCCTTCTCCAGTATGACATGGGGCAACTTTTATAAATAGATTAAGAGAATAATGCAAAACTTTCAGGTATGAACTGGTAGGAATGCTCCTTTGATATGAAATTGGGATATAAAATATACATTTTGATAGGTCATGGGATCTGTGTTACATTAAAGAAAAGATTCTTGGCCAAATGCCTCTTGGCTCACTGATGACAGAGACCCATGTGAAACTCATTACTCTAGGGCTTTATCCCTGTTAGGAAGGATGCAGAGTTAAACATATCACAGAATCAGAATCACAGAATGTTAGGGTTTGGAAGGAACCTCCAGAGATCATTGAGTCCAACACCTCTGCCAAAGCAGGATCATCTAGGACAGGCCTCACAGGAGCATGCCCAGGTGGCTTTTGAAAGTCTCCAGAGAAGACTCCACATCCTCTTTGGGAAGCCTGTTCCAGTTCTCCATCACTCTCACCATAAAGAAGTGTCTCCTCATGTTGAGGTGGAACCTCCTGTGTTCTATCTTGTACCTGTTGTCCTATCACTGGGCACCACTTCTCTGAAAAGAGACTGGCACCTTCATCCTGACACCCACTTTTCAGATATTTATAGACATTGATGAGATCCCTTCTCAGCCTTCTCATCTCAAGACTAAACAGTGCCAGTTCTCCCAGTCTTCATAGCAGAGATGTTGATTACTGCATGGCTGACATTGTTTATGTAGCTTGGCTCGTATTATTCCCTTGGTATCTTGGGAATTAAGGAGACAATAAAAGTGATTCATTCTCTGGACTCATACTTCTCATCCTGCCTTCTTTCCTTCCAGAACATCTCAAATAACCACCTAGACACAGCAGGAGCTGAAGCCATTGCAAATTTGCTTTTTGAAAACCTGTCCTACCTCCATGCTCTTCAGCTCTCAGGTGAGCTCTGTGCACAAAACCATGATGGCAGTGGAAGTGAAATAATGTGTTTCCTTCCAGTCTCTCATGCTGAGAATATTAGTGCATGCCGAGAATATTAGTCAGACTATGGGCAAAATTAGTCTCTCAGCTATGTCTCTGATGGGAACTCAGCATAACGGTGGAAATCTAGATTTATAGTGATGTGATTAAGTATTTGGACTGCTCAGCCATTAACACCTCTGAAAACCAGTCCCTCATGAGAAACTTAGATAACTGCTGAAGTGTCTTAACATCTTGGGGTAATTCTACTCCAGAGAGGTGGAACAGTGACTGATTTCTCAGAGTCAGATATAGGCCATGATTAACTGGAGGTTCCCTAAAAGCCCTAAAAGCACAGCTTCATGCAGACTCCAGCACAGCATCACAGTAGAGATCAGCACACTGTTAGCATCTTTTTCTTCCCCAGGAAACAGTTTTGGAGAGGAGACTGCACAGTACTTTGCTGATGCATTAATGGTGAGTTACCTGGAATCCAGGGCCTTTGGCAGCCCTGACTGTGTAATGACTCTCCCCATCTTGAAACTTTCACTAACTTTGCATGGTTTCACTTGGCAATGCCCATAATATTTCCTGGCATAATTCTGCTAAGTGCCTCTTGCCTCTGAAGTAATAGAGGCTGGGAGGACACAGAGCAGCATGGACTGTGTTAACATTTTCTTAGGACAGCTGTTAGAGTCTGGCTGAAAAGCTTCAGGACTGTGTTAACAACACAATGACGTCTGAGTGACAGATGAATTTCAAGAAGCACAAGTAACCAAAATTCGTACTACCCTGCAATTCTACAGTAAATATAAGATGATTGACTTCTCTGGTTAGCTCCTGTCTCAAAGTCCCTGCATTATTTGGTTCCACCGGAGGCTGTCCTGAAGCAAGGCCTCAACCTGATAACAGAAAGAAACAGGGGCAGGAACAGAATTGCAGAATGTGTTGCAAGCCAGACTTGAGCTGTGTGAGGAGAGTTTGTATAACACAAAGTTCCATTGCCTTTGCTTTTTTGGGAGGATAATCACTGTGATGTATCTCTGATGAAGCTTTGTTTTGGGACACTCAGTGCCACAGTCTCTGTGCTGATGATCCCCCCATGCACAGAAGATTTCAATGTATATCCCTTTGTTTCATCCTCCTGTGGGGGCCTTAACATGGCAACTGTAAGATCTCATTGCTTCTGCACATTTATCTCTCTGCAGGGAAATTACCAAGTGAGGGAGCTGGACCTCAGCCACAATGATTTCTCTGAGAAGGGAGGACAGCTCCTGGGACAGATGCTTGGTAACTTAATTTATGGCTCCTGCAAAGCCAGGCATACAGGCACTGAGGGCCTCAATGGCATCAGCACAGTGGACATGTATTTTCACCTCCAGCAAAAATGACACATGACTTGATGGGTAGTAGAAAAGATAGGGTGCCCAGATTTTGAGCTTCCTGCCTGGTTCACAGGTGACCACAGCAACTATGACTGATGTATCAGAACGCAAATGCAGAATGAGAAACCACAGTAACAGAGCGGCATGTGTCAGAGAGCAGGGAGCTGGAAGAGAAGTCCCTCAGGGAGTATAAACCAGAAAATTGCATTTTACTAAAATTTAATAAGATCGGAACTCTTAATTTGTTTTAAGCTTCTGATTAGAAAGTTCAGGAGCAATTTCAAATTTTCTTAAACAGCCCAAACCCTAATGGTTTGAGCCACTGCGCAGCAATTGCAAGAGAAACAGATTAGAAAGAAATAGAATTAAGCTGCCTAATTCCTTTATTCAAACAAAGCAAGATTCAGATTGTGCTAGTAGCCCTGGAGAGGGAAAGCAAACAAAACAGTTACCATAATCCCAGGTGCTTGTAGTACACTGGGAGACTTGCCTGAGTATCTCACAGCTCCTCCTTCCACAGAATGTCCAACAGGCTCGCAACCATAATGGCCACAAGCCTGTGCTATGAACATTCAGTGTTCCCTGAGCTTTTCAGTAACTCAGTGCTTTCAGTTTAATTAACACTTTACTTCTCATGGTTCAGTATCTTCACCGACATGTATTTCATTCCATGTCATTAAAAGATGGATCAATGAAAACAAGATACTGTGTTCCTGCCTTGGACAAGCCTGTAGGCAATGTAGGGATCACTTGTGACCTTCCTAACCTGGAAAAATGCCTCTCCAGTATTAAAGCTCTAACAGCTCTTCTTTACTTTCAGCTCACTATAGGCAGAAGCAGCAGACACCACTGCAGAATCTGTTATTTCTATGGTTTGTTTCTTAAAGGAATATTTTTAAGTCAGCTAATTCACCATCTGCCTCCACCCAACCTCCCATCCATGGAAAATCTGGATGAGAAATTCTCTCTGAGAATGAGGTGCAAGTGTTGGCAGCATGTTCTCCCCCTTCTCAGTGTCACAGTAGACACAAACCAGTTCACACGTATCCTACTCTAAGTAGAACTTGCACCATGAGTTGTGTTATGCATGTGAATTAGCAGTGGCACATATACAGCTGAGCACAACTACTGTATGAAGCCAAATTCCTCTCTCCTGCTAATCAAACATATGCAAAGTAAGTTAGTGTATTTTAGATGTGGCAGGAGAACCCAGCCAGTTTTCACAGTGAAAAAAACAGACAGTATCTATTAATATAAGAAATACTCCCTCTCTCTACTGTCCTCCCTCACAACTTAGTATTTGATTAAGCCAGAAAAACCCTGTGTTCCCTTCCTGCTTGTCATACCCAGACTACTGTCTGTTCTTTGGGTGCTGTGGACAGCAGAGGCTCTGTAAGTGCAGGTTCCTCCTGCTGCAATAAACGAAGGCTATTGCCGAACCCCAGCAAACTTTTTCTTAGTCTGTAAATAGATCAGCAGCTGCGTTCAGACCACTCTTCATAGGCTAACATCCCAGTTTATCTCTCCTAGCCAGCAATACAAGTCTGGAGATTCTGGACCTGAGCTGGAACCATCTGAAGAGGAATGGGGCAGTAGCGCTGGGCACAGGTTTGAGGGTAGGAACACATATAATCATTGCGATACTCTTGGCAGCTATTATTTGCTTGAAATACTTATTGGGAACTCACATTCCTGAGCTCTGTGAAGGATTCAGTAGCTCTAGCAAAGTTAATACTACGGACAGTTGCAGTCAGCACCAGAACAAAGACTTAAGCACTGAGTAGGTCTGGTGACTTACATAGATGGAGAGACCCTGGTGACATTGCAGAGATGCTGGATTCATTGGGGCTGCCTGAGTGCGACTTAAGGAATGCTCCTGTCTCAGCCAGGCAAGGAAGGTAGAGTGGTAAAAATGATGGGCATTCAGTAGCTAAAATTCTTCTTTTCTCCCTAAAGAAAAATGGTGCACTGAAAATACTCAACCTGTCTTGGAATGGCATCGGCAACCAGGGAGCACTGGCACTAGGAGAAGCTCTCAAAGTCAATAACGTGCTGGTTCACCTGGACATCAGCAACAACCAAATCTACAATGACGGAGCACAGAAGCTCTGCAAGGGCCTTGAAGTCAATGGAAAGCTCAATATCCTGAAGGTAAAATAAAGCCCAGGCAGGGCTGGAGGAATAAACAAAGGCAGTAGAAAGATCAGAGTCAGGAGAAACAGAAGACACAAGTGAGCTGTCTGAACTAGAACTGGAGGAAATTAGTATTGTGCAGAGGAAACTGCACAACTGGAGGAAATTAGTTGAAGGTGTGCAGAGTGGGAAGAAATTCTATCCTGTGAATTTCTTCCAAGGTGACTGAATTGCACTGTTTCCTCTAAAGATCCCCCAGGGCCTAGGCTGGCATAACCCCACATCCATTATTACCCCAAAGTGGTTGATTTCAGTCATGTGTCATGTCAGCCAGGTGAGAGCCTAGGCATTCAGATTTACATAAAATGTAATTGTGAAGGTACCTACATGTACATGATGTGCATTTCAGCCTAAAGCAAAGGTGACACTGCAATGTGCAGGTAGGCAAGAATGTGCCTTTCTCAGTATGTCCATGATTCACTAAAAATTTACTCAAACACAGGATAAACTGTCACTGCCCTGTCAGGGCAATGCCATGGCACTACCTGAAGAAAAGAAGCATTATGAAGTACTGGTAAAAGAGAACCAAAACAGTCTTCTAGTAAACTGGGATTTCATAATCCTGGAATGGATCAGCCAAGCTGGCTTCAGAGGTTAGGGTTGAGAACTAGCATGTCTTCTCAATCCAAGATCATAGAATCATAGAATGGTTTAGGTTGGAAGAGACCTTAAAGATCATCCAGTTCCAACCCCCTGCCATAGGCAGGGACACCTCCCACTAGATCAGGTCGCTCAAGACCTCATCCAGCCTGGCCTTGAACACATCCAGGGAGGGAGCAGACACAATCTCCCTGGGCAACCTGTTCCAGTGCCTCACCACCCTCACTGTGAAGAATTTCTTCCTAACATCCCGTTCAAATCTCCCCTCCGCCAATTTGAACCCATTCCCCCTTGTCCTGTCATTACAAGACCTTGTGAACAGTCCCTCCCCAGCCCTCCTGTAGGCCCCCCTCAGATACTGGTAGGCTGCTATAAGGTCTCCTCGAAGCCTTCTCTTCTCCAGGCTGAAAAGCCCCAACTCTCAGCCTGTCCTCATAGCAGAGGTGCTCCAGCCCTCTGATCATCTTTGTGGCCCTCCTCTGGACTCTCTCCAGCAGTTCCATGTCCTTCCTATGCTGGGGGCTCCAGAACTGCACACAGTACTCCAGGTGGGGTCTGACGAGAGCAGAGTAAAGGGGGAGAATCACCTCCCTTGCCCTGCTGGTAATGCCTCTCTTAATGCAGCCCAGGACACGGTTGGCTGTCTGAGCTGCATATGCACACTGTTGCCTCATCTTGAGCTTCTCATCCACCCAGACCCCCAGGTCCTTTTCCTCAGAGCTGCTCTCCAGCCACTCACCACCCAGCTTGTATTTGTGCTTGGGATTGCACCGACCCAGGTGCAGGACCTTACACTTGGCCTTGTTAAATTTCATGAGGTTAGCCTGGGCCCACCTCTCCAGCCCTCTGGATGGCATTCTCTAAGAATTCAGCTCAGAAAAAAAGGTCCCTCTGGATGGCATTCTCTAAGAATTCAGCTCAGAAAAAAAAAGGCATCTGGATCCATGTCTCTTCTTCCACAGATGGCAAATAACCCCCTGACCTGGGAAGGTGCCACAGCGTTAGTCACAGCTGTTAGAAAGAACCCCAACTCCGTGATGGAGGAGATCAACATCTCGGTAAGAGCCTATGTGCTGGAAAACCTCCAGGATCATACACTAAGCATTTTCAGAAACTGGGTGAACCACAGACCTGCCATCTTCCAAAGCCGTTTTGAGACTTGATGTTTGTTTCATTCATGCACAGACATTAATAAAAAGGGGCTACTATTTGACAGCCCATCTAGGAGCCTTCTAGGCCTTTGGCTAGCTCTAGAGAGAGGTGCCTATATTATCATCTCATTTCAGTGTCTTACATTTTGCAACAGTAGAACAACAAGAAGGAGTGAATTCCCACTGGAGGATGAAATCTCTTCATCCCCTGAGCTGCCTCACTTCAGGGGTAGCCTAAGATCCTAGATACTCTGAAGTTCTTTGATACTCTATCAGTATGTATGGGTAGATGAATGCTTTAAGGCATGGAAAGCAAATCAATTTAATAATACTAGTATTATTAATATTAATAATTATAATATTATAAAATGCAAGAAATATATAAAACAATGACAAAAATTTAAAGGCTGGTGTGGAAGGAAATTTTAAAAAATCAAAGAATCCAAATGTTTCTATGCTACTCCATAGCAAGTCAGAAGCATGACACATACTGTTGTAACCTCATGTGCTGCTTCTAAAACGGGAGAGCCAGAAATGCTTCTTGAACTCCTGAGTGAGGGCAGGGATTGCATTGCAGACAAGCAGTAAGGAGAGACCTGGGCACTCACCAGCTATCACCCTTCTCCTGACCCTCCCATTCATGCATTGGTGTTTCATGGGTGCACTCACAGAAGCTGTCAGGGGCCTCAGGGCATTCCATCCATGTTTGGGAGCATTGGCACTAAAGGAGAAAGTATTTTCAGGAAGATTAGTTATGGGACTTGGAATGTAAATAATGTGTTCACACCTGAAACAAGCTATGGGTGGATTAGGAGTACCTAAATAACCTCTAGATGTGTGTCTCTGTCCTGTGGTTACTGTATTGAAGAAAAAAATCTAACCCAATGCAGAATAAATAACATTCATCTATGGTCTCTCCTGAGAGTATTGAAGGGTTTCAACAGAGATCATCTGACGAACAGGCATTCCTCTAGGGCAGATGATTTTGCCTGCATAAATTAAGATCAAAGAGAATTCTTTGCCAAATCTGCAAGGAGTCAGGCTTCATTCTGCAAGGAAGAACTAAAATGGGCTGTGTGGGTGTACAGGACTTCATTACAGTATAGTGGTTCTGCTAGTTTTGTTCCTAATAACCTAAACAGTTCATAAACCTGGAAAGAGTAATTAGTATTTTAGCTAAATTCCGAGAAATTAAAATAAATAATCAAAATACATTTATTTGAAAGGAGGCATGTAAGAAATGTTGAGGCAAGGAGTTAATTAATAGTAAGAATTCTCAATCCAACATAAATCTCACTGTGAATTCCTGCTTCTTAGAATTAGCAGATAGTCTCTTCACCTCACCCTTCAAAAAGTCCAAATTACCTGGCATTTCACAAGATAAATGATCAATGGCATAAATTTACAATGACATTTCAGTATCCCTGTCAAACGCTTGTAGGCAAACACCTCATCTGTCTGACAGACTTAATTCCACCTGTGATGTATGGAGTCTTGCATTTCAATTCAGAGAATTTGTCAGTATACAGCTCCAAACCTTGAAGAAATTTGGACACTTAAAGGAAGACATAAACAAAAGCCTCTTCTACCTCGTTTCCCCAGTGATAAATGCTTATCTTCTATAAAATGAAGAACTAATGTGTCTGTGAGAGGAATTTCAAATAAGGATCACATCTAGAAACCTCTGCATGGGTTTGACAGTACTAGCAAAGGCAAAGCCATAGAAAGGCACATTTTTAACAACAGTTTAGTGCTTCTGACAACATTTCTCAGCATGACTGTTCCACACATTCTCTTCATAATCTACTCTTTATGGGTGTCAGGTTGAGGATGCTGTCTATCAAATATTCTATAAAAGTTGTGAGTCAAAATAGCCAGCACACACCCATCTTCATCCTCACTGCACAGAAAGAAATGCTGTTGCTCTGTTGTTTTTCTGGACCATGGACTGTATCAAACACGCAGAAATGCACAAGTTGGCTCCCTCCAGGTGCCACCTGACTCCAGCACAGTTTGTTAGGGCAGACACAGTGCTCGGGTTATGCTGCTTCTGAGGCTGCACTGGCCACCTGCTGGCTTTCTCATGGGATTGAACCCAAGCTGGCAACCCTTGGAGAGAGCTGTCAGCCAAGAGAGTTAGTCAGGCTCTCCTGTGCTGTGTTCCCAGGACTAGGACACTCAGCTAGGGTGCACAGTGCAACAATATCTGAACAGCTTAGGAGAGTCACTTTGCACCCATAAACCCATTGAAGCTGAATGAAAGCTAGCAAACCCAACCAGACCCAGGTTTGTTCTAAACTGTCTTTGAGTTGTATCAATCAAGAACTCCATGTACAGTTGATCATAAGCTTTTGGTGTATCTGAAGAACAGCAGATCTTAAGCTTCTATAAAGAAGATGTAAGAATGCTTTGGGTAACTTTCTACTTAAACCTCAGAAAGAAAATAAAGTGCTGCTTTTGGAACCTCTTACAATGACCGAAAACAGAAGCTTTGAAGAATTTTCTAAACTGCCTTGAAATTCTCAACAATTAAGTATGTAACTACCAAAATACATGAACAATTCCCCCGTCATCATGGGTATGGACAAAATCACAATCATGCTTTAAAATCATCAGTCAGAACAAAGGCGATTTTATCATCACTTAAATTTAGAAGAATAGATTATTGTAACTTCAGAAATATTTACATTGATAGCTTGCTTTCTAATGTCCAAAAAATCCTAGATCAGGACACTGTGCTGCTTCCCACTCTGTATGAGGTCTGAAATGCTAAGCTGTCACTACTTCGTTAGGAATTCTTAGGAAAAAATATACATCAGGTATGCTGACTGAAACTTCCTGTTATGGTTACACAATGAAACAGAGTTTTACCAAAGTTCTTTCCATCTGGAGACACCCGGACCCTTCTCAGATAGGTTTATCTTTCTTTTCTGGGCTGCAAAGCTACATTGCTGGAGTCAGAAATCCTTTTAGCCCTTTGATAATTTATTATTTATTTTTCTTCTTTTGCAGATCTCTTTGGCACATTTTGGCCATTAACTGTTCTATTTGCAGTCTGTGTCTCAACTGAATGGAGAGGACACCTATCTAGCACTGTCTCAGGGGTGATCATGAATCACTTGAACCATCCAGCACTAAATGTCTTTGGTGTATACATCTAGAATCATAGACTCATTTAGACTGGAAAAAATCTTCAAGAACACCGAGTCCATCCACTAACTCAGCACTACCTCATCTCCTACTAAACCATGTCCCTAGGCAGCCTGTCCCAAGACATTAGCTTCTAATTAGCCTGTTTAACAACCTTTTTTGTGAAGTTTTTCCTAATATCCAACCCAAACCTCCCCTGGTACAACTTGAGGCCATTTGCTCTTTGCTTGTTACTTCAAAGAACAGACTGACCAACACCTCACTACAACACCAGGTTTTTTCAGATAGTTGTAGAGAGCAGTAAGGCCCCCCTCAACCTCCTTTTCTCCATGCTAAACCTCAGCTGCTTACCATAACACTTATTCTCTAGGGCCCTTACCAGTTTTGTTGTCATTCTTCGTACACATTCCAGCACCCAAAACTCTGTCTTGTAGTAAGTACCCCCAAACTGAACATAATATGAGATGCAGCCTTGCCAGTGCCAAGTACAGAGGTACAATCACTTCTCTACTCTTGCTGGCAACACTCTTTCTGATGCAAACCAGAATGCTGTTGGCCTTTTTGTCTGCTGGGACACGCTGCTGGCTCATGTTCAGCCAGCCATTTATCAGCACCCCTTGGTCCATTTCTGCCAGGCAGCTTTCCAACCACTCTTCCTCAGCCTTCCTCATCTACCTTGCATTAAGCTACTTTTACAGAAATTATGAGACCCTTTTCTGTCTTAGACATATGAAAGGAAAAAAATGAACACTTCTTTAGGGTCAGGCCTCCTTGGGATTCCTGAAAGTGAAGAGCAGAGATAGAAGGTGGCACCACCCTTAAGAGAGAATGGTTAAAGTTGACTTCAGATGAGTTTGTAAATACAAACAAGTTTTTATAGTTCTTTGGGCATCCACACTGACTGCACTTTACATTCCTCCTAGAATGTCTTGGTGAATGAAACCTTTGTCAAGTTGCTGGATTTGGTGTATCAAATGCATCCTGAACTAGATGTTATCCATGGTGAGGTTGAAGGTCATATTGCCAAGATCCCCAAGCAACATCCAAATCCCATGAAAGTCATTCAGGTGAGCTACTGAATTGCAGTGCTCCACTGCACACAGCATACATGTTCCAAGCACTTGGAAGGATGGAGGTTGGAAGGAGTAAGCTTTCTCCCATGTGGGAAATTCAGCCAAGTCTCTGCAGAAAAGTATATTCATAAAGACTGTCACAATGTTCACACATCTTGGACCATGCAGACTATATAAGCAAATCCTTTGATTTTCCAGAACAGCTAATGTCTTGGGAATCTGAGGGTACTCCAGGGGGTGGAAGGGGTGGGATCTGATTAGGTGTTTGCTTGCTGTGTAAAACTGATTGACTGACTGATTAACTGACTGATTGATTTCAGGTGGGATCCAAATGAGTATCCATCAACATCACAGGCCCACCTTAATAGCTTACTTTTACATAAAAATTAATGTGCTTCATAGAAGTGGGATATGGTATTATAAGCAAATACTGTCCTAAATGAAAATTCCTTAGCTTTTCAAGGTCTGTAATTTCTATGGATAGCAGCAGATGGTGCTGTCCTCCTTAGTGAAAGGCAACGCAAGCACGTCAGCAATGCTGAGTTAAGTAACACTTTTGCACTACCAGCTTCACTGTTTCTTAGCTGCTGAGCAGGGTTTCAGCTAATTGGATGAGACTTTGCTGTAGAGAGAGATTCAGATGAACTTACAGCACTGCTGTGCTTCACAGCTAGTGATGATCGCGCTAGCATGCTTTGCAGTTTTTAACAGCCATTACGGTGTTCAGATGTGACTTCATTCAGACAGGAAGTTAAAGAGCAACTAAAGTGATCAGAGATCTCAGGAAGACAGTCTCTGGATTAGACAGCCTAGCCAAGCAGTGGCTGCTGGGATGAAGACCAAATAGCCATGTGCAGTTATCAGAAGATGCAGGTTTACTGCTGAGTCTCTTTTCAAGGTAGGGGGAGAAGGAGGTATAACTGAGAAGAATGGAATTAACATGAACAAAAGGGTTTTATTCTGACAATGGAGAGGCTTCACAAGGAGTTAAGGACTCTGTATCTCAGTGGTGGGCTTAGTAAAGGCAGAGTGATTGATGGAAGAATCAGGGAAGAGCTGGAGGCAGGTAGCAGTGGCTGTTTCATGATTATGCCTCTGTTTTATCTCTGTTTCTCTTAGAAATATTTGAAAGAGCACAACCTACAACTCTGGGACTTTTTTAGGAATATTGACAAGGATGGAAACATGAAAATTCCCGTGGCATCATTCCGGAAAGCCATGATGCAGGTGTGCCCCTGAAAGCATGGCCATGATGCTCTTCTGGCAGGGTACTGCTCTAGGGAAATCTCTCTTCCACAGCACAGTCACCAGCCAGCTTAGCTGGTGATGCTATTCAGACTAAAAGGCTACATTCACCCACTGCAAAAGCTGAGCCCTGAATGAGACCAACAGAAATGCTGTGACAGCCAATAAATACTGCAGGTGGCATCAGTGATGAAGGATCACCTTCAGAGTGCCACAGAGGTCTGCTGTTTGCTCAGGATATACAGGATCTTGATAGATACTTAGGTCTTACTGCTATGGGAAAGTGAAAAAGAGGCATTTAAACCCTTGCCTCCACACACTGAATAGACAGATCTCTTCCTGCCAAAACCACCATGGTGCTTGGGATCAGTAGCAATGGGTCAGCTAGCCGTGGTGCTCTTTTAGGAATAAAAGGGGTAAAAAGTCTTATTTTAATCCTGAAGAACAAAACTGTCTCCCCACAACCATTCTGGAATGGTTTTCTATCTCTTCGTCCATATACCAGGCTGCCTGCTCACCTAGTAAAAGATGGCCAGACCTTAGTCTGATATGAAGGATTTTTCTGCTTAAAAATACCCAGGCTTTTTAGCATTTCCCTTCTCCTCTTAGCAGTCAAGTATCCCACTGGATCGAGTCCAGATTGGGGAACTAGTGCGCAAGCTAGACCGGAATCGGACTGGGTTTGTGGACTATAGGTGAGTGAGTGACTCCACTTACTGTCTTGGATTGTCTTTCTTTTATTAACTTGGCTCTACACAAAACAAACATAACCTCATTCAACTTAGCAAATGAAGGGACATATGTTTTTGGCCAGTCCATTACGCAGTTACATAAAAAGTAAAACAACTCTTATGCTTGGAAGCTCTGTAAAGTCAAACTGGAAGTAAGTTTTGTTGTTCTGTTTGATAAACTTGCTGTGAACATGCAGAGATCTCAGAGCTGAATGGCATTTTCATTCATTCTCATAAGCCTGTGTGAAAAGCATCAGCTCAACACTGTCCTTCCCATGAAGCCAGAGTAAGATTTGCAAAGACAACATATCTGTGCCTTCAGACCTTTTCCTCCATCCTCAGGGAGTCTCCTAGTTTTCCTTCCCTCTGATCCTTCTTCTCCGGAGACCTAGTTTTCCCTGAAAACTTGCCTTCAAACCACAGAACTTTTCATTCTCTTGAAAGTGTCTTTTCCTTGGTGCCTGTAGCAATCATGTCCAAGTTCTGAGAGCCTGAGCAGTCAGCAGCAGACTCCTCAGAGGTTGTCAGTTGCTGCAGGCTACAGCGCTTGTCATTGGACCCAAAATTCCCCCTAGATTTTCAGTCAGTTCTGACATGTGACTCATCAGCTGAAAGCTCTTTTAATCATGCCCTAATATTCCCATCTCTCAGCACACACTCATGGTCTTAAATAAAATGCTTCAGTCCGTTTTTGAGGCTAGAAGCAATGGGTCGGTTTTGCAAATCTCTTCCCCACTTAGCTTCCTAACGTTTTCAAAGAGAAACAAATTGTTTTGTTAGGTCTGGTCTTTATTCCTTTGCATACAGTGGTGCTGTACTAAAAGAATCCATGGTCAGATCAGAGCTTCCCAAGTCCTTTAGGCACAACTTATGGAACTGTGCTTAAGTAGTAAGCAGATTAGGAACTGTTGAAATGTAATGGCCAACAGAGACTTCATTTGGTGCCATAAGTGCAGGGGAGTTGATATGCAGGGGAAATAAAGAGATATCTACTCCTTATATAGCTTCTTAATGTGTTTTAGCACTGCAGCATGTATGGTAGTGGTAATATTCACCTTGTGACAAGAGTCAGAAGAGCTGTGACCTTTGCTGTCTTTACTGTTCCCACCTTGGGCTGTACCCTAAATGTTCTCTCAGTAGCTTTATGATACTTCACTATAGATTAACACTAGCTCACCTCTTTCTTTTCCATCAGTCACTTAAAAGAGCAGAAGCTGTCACAGAAGCCTGTGGAAGGAGAAACTGAGAAGGTAGAGAAGGAAGAGGCAAAAAAATGAAGCATGGCAGGTTGGACAATGGAACTTTGTATTGGAAACACTGGAAGAAAGCTCAGAGTGACCCTGGTGTTGGGGAGGCTCAACAGTAGGGTGCTATGGTAGTCTAAGTTATTGAACATAGAAATAAAGTTGATGTTCCACTATACAGCAGATTCCTATACAGTCTGGTCCTTCTGTCCTATGAAAGATTGGTCCTTTGAAGCTGGTTACCAAATCTATTTTGCTCTGTGTGCTAACAATACTGAACTTATTTGCAAAGATGTAGACAAAAGAAGGGATGAGGAAACGAAGACACTCTCATATATTGTTATTATCCCTTTTCTGAGGAAGAGCACATGGATAAAAACTGAAGCCCTGCAGACAACCCCTACCAGACCTAGTGAGCTCTGACAGGCATCTCTGTAAAAGGAGAAAAATCAAATGCATTAGAAATTACAGCTCATGTTGCTTAAAATGTTATGGATAATATGGATGTTATTTTATATCTCCATGGGAAAGAATGTGCTAGAAGGATGGAAGCTGTAACAGCTTTTAAATGGCTTAGACTGCTTTTTTAAAACAAACATTAAAAAATGTTACAACTCTTAAGAAGGAATGAAATCCTTGCATATATTAATATTTAGAAAATGTAAAGATGTACAGATGAGCAGATCCACAAGAAGTACATTTTGCCATGTGAGCAACTGCCAAGATGGCAAGAACATCGCAGGACTAGGAAATGTGAGCCACTTTGGGAAGATCTGCCTTCAGTGGAAAGGAAAAGGAGAAGTTGGTTACCATCTGGTAAGGCTCTCCTTCCCATCAGAATTCCCACATGGCTTTGAATTAGAGTTCAGGCAGCTGCAATGCCTCAATACTGATCAACGTGACTGTTGACATGATGGTACTGGTATGACTGCTCAGTAGTCTTCAGTAGTTGCCTGATGCCTGTGAGTCTTCCAGAATTTACATGTGATTGCAGTCAGTGTCCCTGTCACACATGGAATATGTGGGGTTTGAGATGAAGAATCACAGCAGCAGATAGTGTTTGAGATGTTGAGTATGCTGGCACACACAGGCATATAATACTGTAGGGATTTTTCTTTCCTGCTCCTTTCCTGATCATTCCTAAATGTAATTAGCATTTCCAGACTGTTCCTAAAGACTGAGGTCTGCTTTCACAAAGGTGCACACAAAACCTGTGGATCTCATGCCCAAACACTAAGGCTCAGGAAGGGCAAGGGTATGGGCCATGCCCACCATTTCACAAGTCAAGTTCACTCCTAAGCAAGACCTGCTGACCCACTGCTCTCCGCCTGCTGTGCATGGGGTTAAATCCATTGGTAACTCTTCATCCTTCACTGGCAACACCAACCCAAAGTCTCTATGTCTCTCTCCCTGCCTCAGCCCCAAAAATTATTTTTTTCAGATGTTTTTTCAGCTTAAAAGGCATACAATGTAAATACCAACATGCAGGCTGAGAATTAAGGTTAAAAAAAAAAAAAAAAAGTAGTCAAGGAGTCTGGCATGGCCTGCATCTATTGTTACCTGACAGAGAACAAGATTTAGAGCATCCCAGATCTCTCCTCAGAAATAAGGCTCTTGGTTTATCAGAATGCAGATGCTCTTCAGCCAGTTCATCTCGATCAGGGGTGAGAAGTTTCTCACTTGTTTCCAGAATGGAAAACATGAAAGACAGAACAATGAGCTCTCAGGGTATCTGATGACAGACAGTAAAGGTTGTGCTTCACTGTCAATACAGCACTTTGTTTGCTGTGCAGGAAAGGGTGCACTTTGGAGTACTGTATCTATAACTGTTAAATATTTTTTGTCTTTCCACAGTGTCTAGGGTTTGTGTTGCCTATGCTACACATAAATCTTGATCTGATGCAAGCTGCTGTTGTGTGTTAGTCACGCATTACTATTCTGCTTAGGTTCGCACAGAATGGGCTTCCTGGCTAAACTGATTTGTCCAATTATCACCCTGAAGATTCTAGATTAGCTACAGCCATCAAAAATATTGTGTAAGAAAACAACATAATAAGAGGGGTACTGGCCTGCAGCATGTGTTTATCTGAGTGTCCATTTAAACTCCAGACTCAATAGTGATGTGGCAGCTAGATTGTACCTTTACACCAGGAAAAAGCTACAGGGAGATTCAGCTCTTACAGCTGGAGAGCTTGAGCCAAATTTTCCATTCTAGAAGGTCGTGATAAGTAAAAACTATCTGCTTTTGTCAAACACAAAAACCAAAACAGATTGAACCTCCGAGAAGGAACTAGGTGTAACCTTCTGTCCTAGGAAAGATAGTGAACATTTTCTCTCTCCAAATTCACATGCAAGCAGTGTGGTGGAGAGATGTAGTCACAGTTGGTATTGTTGCAGAGTCTTTCTGAGCGCTCTGAGATCAATAAAGGTTTTTTAGGCTTAGTGGCATCATTTTCCCCTTGCTGGGAACTCAGGGATAGCTGTGGTAGATACTGAGCAAGAGCAGTTGGGGAGTGGAACATGAATTGCTTTGCTGATTCTGCACCTGTGAAATGGCGCAGAAGGAAAAGCTTTGGCCAGCATAAATTAAGGCAGCTCTGAGACTCATCTAACATACTTCTGGAGCTCAGCCTGCCAGCACAAAATTAGACAGTGCAGAAAGCTGGCTAAACATAATCTCTGAATCTTCCATGGCTTGTGAGAGTGACACAGCTGAGTGACATTGTCAGATCTCTTCAATATTAAAAAGAAAATAACACTGTATAAGTAACAAGTTTTGAAAACACAACATGCAGAGCACTTGGTGTTTAGATTATCAGTTGGATCTTTTGCAGGGGAAATGTTTTTTTTGTTGTGGATCTCATCCAGCAAAATGAGACCCAGCTGAGACTGATTTCCTAGGCACCACTGCAACACTTAGGATACCATACCACTGCATTAAAAAAGACACCACTCATCAGAATCTCTGACCATCTGAGAGTAAGTATAAGGACTAATGTTCTATGCCAGCCTATCTCAGCTTGTTCACACGAAAGATCTTTGATCTGTCTGGCTGAACTGGCCTAAAGGTTTTTGGCTTTACTTTCAAAGAAGAAATCTCATGGGCTGCTGAAATGTGTACACTGATACTAGTCTTCGTCTTTACATCAATAGTTCTTTGTTCCAGTGGCCTCCCATCCATAGAACGAGTGTATCAAAAGGCATTCAGTGTATATCAGTGGACAAATGCCTTATGCAAAGGGGCATCCTGCAGCCATGCACAAAATGAAACATCATGGGACTGGAAGCATGAATGCACAATGCATCTACCTTTCTGTGCAACGGAGGTGCTTAAGCCCTGTGTCCATGTGTAAACTTTACCTGGACCTTTCACCACAATGTTACAGAATCTGAAGAGACAATGGAGTAAAGGTTTACAAGGACAACATTTAATTTTCTCATCATGAGGCAGCATATTCAGGTCACCTGACTGATGCTAATGGTTTTTACAAGACACTCAAAAGGTCAAGATCACAATGGGCACCTCACTTCTTGAAAAATGTATGTTACAGTTGATCTTCTATTCTTATCTGAGTGACTCCTCCTCTATTTCATATCTTTGTAATTCAGAGAGATCAGCCAAGGGACTGAATTTGGCCCACCAGACAGATGCAGTGAACTCATAGTTCATTCGTTGCCACGCTCTTTCTTTGAGGCTGCTAAGATGGCACCCAGACACACGCCACAGTCTGGAGAGATTGCTCTGGTAGCCTCCTCTGTTTCAGACACTTCATAAAGGCTTTAGTTCATCCACTAACATGCTATTAGTTGTGCATCTCTTAAGAGACAAGTGTGCTAGCTTTCACAGTCTCATGGGAAGAATGTATCTTATTGTGTCCTGGGAGAACAAGGAAATAATGTCCTGCCATATAACCTTATTCACAGGATTCTCCTTCCAGGAAACTTGACTGTGTGCATTCCCTGGTGGTCTATGCTTGCATTTGGAGGTCACAGGATAAAATGGTCATACAATGGAAAACCTTTCCAGGATATTTTCCTCCATGAAGGACTGAGATCTGACCCAATCATGACCTTCCTCAGTAAGGGAAGATGAAGCCACTTCAACAGGCCTCTTTTTCGGTAGTTTATTGTCACACCATCTTTGTGGTATGGGTATGGGACTCAATTACACTGGAAATATGTGCTGAGAAGTCCAAGCAAGGGCAGTTAGAATCAGAGGCTTATCACTGTGCACAGTGACCAGCCCTCGCTTCCAGTCACCGTGCGGGCACTGATGTGACCACGCCCTGGCTTCTCTGAGTGTGCAAGTGTCTAAGGAGAACAACAAGTGTCTTTGCGGCAGCAGCAGCAGCAGCAAAACGCTTGCTTCTCCACCCTACAGCTGCACCTTTGCTTGCTTTTCCTCCCTCTCCACCTAGCAGAGGGCGCTCCGCCCTCAGAAGTGGCTCCTCAGCACGTTTCCTGGGATGGAGCTTAACCAGTGGAAGGAAAGAGTCCTGCACAGAGACACACACATACACATCCCAGGAGACCAAAAAAAAAAAAAAAAAAAAAAAAAAAAAAAAAAAAAAAC
>VWZI01004545.1:260865-299078 GCA_013396835.1 Psilopogon haemacephalus | reverse complement strand
AAAAAAAAAGCAAACCAAGCTGAAAACAAACTGCGCGAAACCCTTGCAAATCCGGCCAAGCAACGGACCCGTGAGCCAGCCAGGGCGTGGGGGCCCCGGGCTGGCCGGGCACAGGCAGCGCTGCAGCTCCCATGCCAAGGGCACCCTCGCCCTCTCTCCCTGCCTGCCTGGGATCGCCGAGCGGTCTGGCCCCGCTGCCACATTATTGTGCAGAGCACTGGAAAAGTCACAAAGCGAGCTGCTCCTGGGGGGGCTGGAGACAGACACAGGCGGAGTCAGGGCTCGAATTCTTGAACCTTTCACATCCTTTCTGTAATTTGAAACATACTTGTTCCCATTCCAGAACCCTCTCTCTCTCTCTTTTTTTTTTTTTTAAATTCCCTCCTTGAGGCTGTGGAAATACGTTCAGAGGGGAAAAAGAAAAGAAAAAGGTAGCAAGAGAAAGGAAAGAAAAACAGAGAGAAGACAAGACAGGCAGACAGGCAGACAGGCAGACAGGCAGACAGGCAGACAGGCAGACAGGCAGACAGGCAGACAGGAAGGAAGGAAGGAAGGAAGGAAGGAAGGAAGGAAGGAAGGAAGGAAGGAAGGAAGCCCACCACTTATCACAGGCTTCAAAACAAAACAGAAACGTGAGAGCACAGCCCTCCCCAGAGCAACTGCCTGCGGGCTCAGATTTCCTCCCTCCAGAGAGGACACGGGTTTGGAACACAGCTGGCCTTGCCTGCAACAAGGCAAAAAAAAAGTCCTCTGCAAATAGAATTTGCCTCCTTTTGCTTTGCAGGCTCATGGTGTTCAGAGGAGGGGAAGACATTTGTGGCACTGGTTTGTTCCCTTCCAAATTACAGTCATCTGCAACGGGTAGTTCCTCCTCCACACTCCCATCTCCTTCCTTCTTCCGCCCACCCTCCAAGTTGGCCTGGGAAGGAAAGGGTATCCACACATCCCTCTCCTATGCACTTCAAGCCATATACCTATGAGCACTCCTGCCACAAGACTATCACATGTTTAGTGTGGGCTGTACACGTATGGGAGATGAGAGCTGGCTAATATGCACTCTGGAAGATTCAGGATGTCCTTAATCTCCTCAAAAGGCAGGGACCAGCATGAAGCAGCACAGGGCACTCTCTTGCATCAGCCAGGCCATCACCGCACACTCCTTTCCCCCTGGGTAAACCGCAGCAGGTGACCCTGCCGGTGCAGCAGGAATTTTTGCTTTGTGTAAGGTAAAAGTAACAACTAACAGCGACACTAAGTGCCACCTCGGGTCAGAAGTGACCTGAAGCTCTTAAGTTCCATACAAGCAGTTGCAGCTCAGGTGCCATGTCAGTCCTGGAGCAGGGCTGCTATGTTGTCAGAAAGAACAACTACCCCTCTCCTACCCACTCAGGGGCTCACACTCTACTCTTTCAAACCAGAAAAACAAGTGTGAGGGGAGAAGCTTCCAAGTTTTGCTGCTACTAGCATAGGTCTCAACCGTGTTAATATGATGGCATTAGGGTTACATGTGTATGCATATGGCTGGGTGTGAGCAACCCTTAAGGGATGTGTGAGGTTTTCCAGGAGAGAGTCAAGTGGGCACATGTGCATCACCTCAAGCAGCTGGCTGACTGCCTCACCAGGAGACACCTCTGCACATGGAGGAGGAATCATCCAGAGGGAAGGGCATGAGATAGACCCCCTTACATGCTGTAGACCTTCCCCATCACAGCCACTGCTCTGCAGCTGAAGCAGCTGGGGAACTTGGAGAGTATTTCTGTTTCCTTGGGTGTATATCTAGAAAATGAGGACAAGCAGGATTCTTTGGGGCAGATGTGGGTTGTTTTGTTTTTTCAGAAGGGACAGTGTGAAATTTCAGGGTTTTCCCATAGCCAAGTGGCATCTTTCAATCACATGCCCTGTGTAAGACAGCAGCCAGGTTATGCCCACCGGGGAACTCCTTTGCTTAACCCAGCTCCTGACTCTACAAGTCATCACACTGATGCTGTGCAGATTTGCAGGAAACACCACAAAGCCCATCTACACTTAAATATGTCACATCACACGGCACATGCTGCTCTGGCTGCCTGCAACACTGCAGCATTTGGGCTTCCTCCCTTCAAGGAGATAAATCCTGATGGCTTAGCCATGTTTAACCAGACACCCTCGAGACATTTGGTGCTCACAGTATTTTCTGAGGATTGCTGTCATGTGGGAGCCATCCTGCTCAGGACACCCCCTCCATCCCTATGTATCCATCCTTTCTGCTGAGCCTAGATCCTTTTTAGCCAATACAGCTGTAGCACGGTAACTCGTTTATCACACTCTATCACTTTTTGCAAATAAGCCTTGTCTACAAATACAAATGCATGCTATGCTGACTTTTTCTTAGGTGTCCTGGATACTAAAGGGTTATAAGTGCTCAGTTCAGGCCCGTGTTGGCATTCCCCATCCTTCTCTACACTGTCATGCAAGCCCCATTGCTAAAATATAAGACAGGACCTTAATTAAACTTAATAGTGAGTTCTGGGGTGCTACCAAGTTTCTAGACATACCACATGTGAGTCACTGAACTAGGTGACAGGCTGAGTAATAAGTTATTTCACCTGGTTGTATTTATCAGAGCTGGTTTACCCTGTCTTTTTCACAGGGATATGTGTCTCACAAGTAGCAAGAAGGCCCAGTGAAATCTATTTCTACAGGCATTGCTCTCTGCAGTTAATTTTCACTCAGTTGCAGACCCACGTACTTAATTCATGCCCTGGTTACCTGAAATGAAACACAGTCTCTGATTCGAAGACTTTTGCAGGAAGATACCTAGATTTCTTGGGATCATTCAATGGACAAACTCTGTAGATAGGAATCCCATCCTAACACAAGCAGTGTGTTAGAAGTCATAGAGAAAAGTCAGCACTTTTTCAGAAAAGAAAATGTCCCAGAGCCTGGTCTTCCTCCCTGGCTTCTTTCCTATACCCCTTACCACTCCCAGGCACCATCTGTGGACCTTGGTAGAGCTCACAATCTAAAGCAAGCAGCATGCCACAGGTAACTGGGCCAGAGCCTTAGTCTGCAGTTTGTCACCACTGTAATGCTGGGCACCACTAGAAGGGCATCCAGTCCTTCAGAAATTCTCATAACGTAGGGAAATCTCTGCGAGATGCTGGCTGAGAGGAATCTTGCACATCTGGTCATAATGCAGAGACAAGTACCATTTGAGCCACAAGCCAAAAGCTCCTTAGCTGTTCAAACTGGGGACTTTTGTCTTTGTCTCTCTCTCAGATCCCAGTCTTAGGAAATGTGGCTGGGACAGACATGCCAATAGCTGCAGGCAGGTAGAAACCTGATATATAAACACCAGCTTATACCTAACTGCCCTTGACACACTAGGCTGGCTATACATACATTGCTGAAGTGAGTTTGAGGAAGAGAATAGGACAGCAAGAGAAAACAGGCCATGGAGAGAGGAAGCAAAGAACAAAGGACTAACATGACTCGGAAGAAGAAAGCTGAGGCTCTTTGTGCTGACAGAGCCGTGCAGGGGTTAAGAGGAGACATGTTATAACAGGCTGACTGGAGGCACAGTGGTGCTGGGAGATGGAGGGATGCAAAAGTGCAAACATATGGTCTGGAATGACATCATTCTCTGTGCAAAGGAGTATGTGCTGCTTCTTGAGAGGTGAGTGTGGGGGACTGCTTTAGTAGCCTCCATCTTCTCTGCTAACCTCTATAAATTGGTTCCTTTTGAAGAGATAAGAACATGTAGGCAGACTTGAAACGAGGACAAAAATCCTGAACTCAGCATGTCTTCAAACTACTTGTCCCAGGTGCAGGTTGGAACTCTGTTTCAGGCTCTGGAAAGCCCAAAGAAAGATTTTAGCTACACAGGAGGGATCCTCCTGCATCCCTGCACAAAAGAGAAGGAAAGTGATCTCTGGGTGACAACAGGGTACAGGGAGGGAAGGATCCTGAACATCAGTCTCCCTTCTGGTTTGCAATGAAACATTCTGCTTCATAAATCTCTTTCTTCCTCTGCTTTTCACAGAACCACAGAATTAACCAGGTAGGAAAAGACCTCTGAGATCATTGAGTCCAACCTATATTTTATCTTCCCTTTTAGAAAATTATGCAAATAAAGCTGAGCTGCCTCATAGCTTGCGGATGTCTGTACTATACTAAACAGCCCTCTCAGAAGAGAAGCAAAAAGAAGTTGAAGGACTAACACAAGTCTTTGTAAGGAGCTGCGTCCATGCCAGGAAAGAGGGTAATCCACAGTTCTGCTCCAGTTCCATTCCCCAGTCTGTTCCAGTGGCTGTGACTTTTGTTAATCCCTGTCCTGGGGCTAGAAGGAAGCGAGACCAACAGTTCAGTTTGTTCTAACAGGACCAAGCCCTGCTTAAAAATACTGGGAAACCTCCTGAGTCAGCAGCTCACTTGCTCCTACTCTTGGAATAGCTGAGATTCCCGGACACAGTAACTTGACTCGACTCCTGGCTCAGGGCAGCCACTAGCTGAAAGGCAAAATAAAATCCCCTCCTGGCCCATTAACGAGGCCTATTCTGGGTTCAGGAGAAACCAGTCTGACTGATGAACTCCCCTGGCTCAGGGGCTCTGGCTGGGGCTGGAAGAGTTATTCTTTCCTTATTCAGCAGACAGGAGGATGTTAATGGAGAGCATATGGGAGGGGAGGGAGCACTGTGGATACTGCTGGAAGACAGCCAGACTGCATCAAAGCCCCAAGAAGCCTATTCTCCATCCGGGCAACGCTAAAACAGGCGGTGGAGAGACAAGAAGTCCAGCTGTGATATGGGGGAGTTGGTAAAAAAAGTCCTCTGCCTTCCCCAGCTTTTTTACTCCCACTCCAAACGGGACAATGGGGCAGTATTGTCACATAGTCCTGTAGGCGTGGTCTTCACAATGGAAACCTTTCTGGGAAGAGCATGCCTCAGCCAGGCACCCTGTTCCGACAGTCCTGCTGTACAGACTTGAGGGAAGCAAGAACTGCCTCTGTGCTTGTGAAGTGTTGTCTAATTTATGGTGCAATAGAAATGATGAATTACAGCAGTCTTACAGGCTAGAGATGGAAAAGCCCTGCTAACTCCTCCAACCCATCTCCCACGGCTGATGCAGCACTGTTGCCTCTCACACATTTCCTGTTCCTGTCTGGACATGTTTTGAGCAAGCAAGCAGTCGAGATTCATGTGTTTTTTACTTCTTAATTCTACTTTTAAAATAAACCTCCATGTGATTAATGTAGTATGGATTACCCAACCACTTTGATACACCAAGCAAGGTGGAACAGGGTGCTTGAAAGGCAGCCCACATCTGCCTCACCTTAAAGATAAAATGGAGGACTGGCTAGAGAAGACTTGATGGCAGCTTGAACTAAGAAGCTTCCTGTTAAATAGAGGGCACTTAGAACTAGCTCCCATAAAATTAAGTGTGTCCTTTTTGACTCCTAACGATCTGTTAAGGTACCCCTAACTGAGGCAGATTTTGGGCATCCATGATGATGCTTGAATCATTCACCAGAGCTTAATTAACTAAGGAGCCTGGCTTGTTTAGCCTAGCAAGGGGGGATGTAATTACAATCTATAAATAAATACTTCAGGGGGTGAACACATGGGGAGGAGGAAAGAGCTATTTAAAGATAAAGGACAATACTGGCACAAGAACAAATGGGTATAAACTAGACATGCATACATTTGGACTAGGGATTGTCAGGTTTCTAATGCTGAGAGCATTTGACGCTCCATGGATTTAGTAAGGCAAAAAACTGAGCCGGTTTTAATAGGCAGTTAGAAACACTTACTCAACTGATTGTATGAAATGGGTGATTGTACCCACAAGGAGCTTGCAGAAGGAAGGTACTGAGGTTCTCTGGGCTGCAGCAAATAACAGGATGCAGTAAGACTAACAAGATGTGAGAAATTTAAACTGCATCTTCATTGCATAGCAGGCAGATTATCAGTCCAGGTAAAATTGGAACCTGAAACGAACCGCATTACAATGACTAGGCTGGCGGGCTTGGTTTAGAGATGTTTTTGAGGGCTGGAAAAGATTATCAGCAATGGTCAGTAGACGGAGTCTGTGATTAGTTTGTGTGAAAATGTAGGCAAGAGAGATGAAGAAACGATTGGTGAGCAGGTTGGGAAGCCAATAGTTCTGTTTTGCCACCCTCAGAGGCAAAAAGATCTCATGAGCCAGAAAACCTTCAGCAGTGAGAACATCTTGTTGTGTTCTCCAGTGGAGTAACAGCTCAGACTGACCTCAGGCAGGGACCAATATATGGTGGCTCTGCACACAGTAATCCTTCTCCATGAAGTCATTTGCCAGACAGCAAGCGTCTTTCCCTGTGGCTATCCTGAAAAACAGTGAGCATAAGAGAGACCTTGACCCATGACTAAGGAATGATGGAGCAGCAGATGTCCAAATTTTAACTGCCTTAACTGGAAGCTATAACAATAAATCATGTATTCCAGTTTACACCACCAGCACAAACAAGATAATGGACCTTATTCCAGAGAAAGATCTGCTGTAATATAGCATTTTGTTTCATTCTGTTCCTGCTGAGAGCAGAGGGACAGCCAGCAGAGAAGACACAGCTATACAACTGGCACAGACCTCCCTTGTATTGAGGGAATTTTCCTGTGGGATTTTCCTGCCTGTTTGACTTCTCTCTATGCTCCATAACCAGCGCAAAGCAAATTTAGCAGAGACCAGAGAATCCATCTTAAAATGCCTTAGGGGGGACAGAGAATATGGTATAAATGGAACTGCAGTGATGTCTCTTCTAATTCTTGTAATCTGTCACCTAGCTGCCGCAGTGATGAGCGCTTTAGAAATCCGCAGACAGTCTAAGCATGATTTGATCACATTAGTGGTGGCCTGTGCATCAAAAGATTCAGAGATCTTATTCAGAAAGGCATTAAAATAAAGGTGGTTGTGCTTCCAAATCACTTTTGTCTGGGAGGATATCTCCTAAGGCTGGCCTTACTCCTGACATTTCTTGTTCTTTGCTTTTCTTTACAGATCAGAAATACAACACAAAATGCCTTGTCTTGCTATTTTCATCATTCTGCAGTCAGTCTCAGCAGGAATCTGAGGTAATGAGGGTGGGAGGTGATGAGCTGAGTCAAGCCTGAAATATGGTTCCTTGCACTAGAAGGATGTAGATGTGGCTTCTGTTTAAGTCACAAGATCAGGTCTTTTTGATGCTGAAAGGTGATGGCTGTTATATGCTGTCTTGAAGTAAGGGAGAGGTTTTCCATCCAATTACTGGCTAACTTTATGCAGTAGCCTGTGAAGCTGAGAGCAGCATGAGTGAAATCACCACTACATCAGCTGGGGAATAGCACAAAGGGGAAGCTTGTCCTGTCACTACTTGCTTCTTCCTGACTGCGTGAAGCACTTTTTATCTTCCAGGTCTTTAGTTCTTGATATGGTAATCTTCATAAAGTTGAATCAACTTTTCAAAATAGGTGAGAAGATGAGGAGGGGTGGAATTCCTTTGGGAGGGGCTTTCATATGAGATGCAAACCAACAGATTTTTTTCCTTTGACCTCCCAAAACTGAAGAGAATTTATTGGCCATTTTCACATTTTTAACTGACATTCTGATTTTCTTCACAAAAACACTTCAAACGCAGAGAACCTCAATAAATCTCCAAGACACACAGTTAAAAGTGTTCACACAGGCTGTAAAATTGTAACTCTGGATTTGTACAATTCATGCTTATGGTCAGTCATGTCAAGCTTTAAAGAATCTACTACTTCAGCCATCTCAGAAAGGCAGTAAATCTACATTATGCATTGAAAGTGCTTACGGAGTCTGGGTATTTGCACCAATGAAATGCCAAAATATTTTACTGACACGCTCCATTTTTTACAATCTTTTACTATGAGTTTTTTCTGTGGGTTTTTTTTTTTTTTAATGCTGACAGTTATATTTTGACTATTCTTAGCTTGCAACTGGCAAGGCCTCCTTTAGTAAAAACAGGAGTCTGAACAATTTCACACACATAGCACCCTGGGCAAAAGAGTGGAAACCTCACAGATATGTGCACAGCCTGGGTTGAGTATAGTTAGAGCTCTGTCTTTGGGAGCTCTGCCAATGTCATGTACAAAATCTCTGGCTGTTTCCATAGGAGTGATTCATTGGGGTGCCGTTGCTAAAGAGGTTGTGTCAGTCTCCAGTGTCCCCAGCCAGGGCCAGAGCTACAGAAGTGAAAGGGGTGACTCAGCAGGGAATATTTATTCTGTGTCAGAAGCACTTTAAAGCAGCTAGAAATGCAAATTGAAGCCTCCAAGGCATGTCCACCATATATGGAGTTTTAAAAATGTCCAAGACAGCCATAGTACCCAAAGCAATGCACTCTCTCGCTGGGCTCCTTAGCCTCTCTTTTGAATGTGTACATCTAACACAGCTACATTTCTTCCCTGACCCAGATTAGCTCTCTTATCTAATTTTGAGCATCTCTGTATGATACTGTTTGGTGCTACACAGGCATCACCAGTAGCTCTCTCTACTGGAAGGGTGCCAGGAGCACATCTTATTTACAGATGGAAATCACTTACAAATGGCCAAATTCCTTCTGGGTTGACAATGAAGTCACACAAAACTGGTGCATAAAAGATTTAAGTCTAATTAAATAACTCAGATCAAGGCCATTCAGACTAAAGGAGGAGCACGAGCATGCTCAGGGAACCCAGATCCTGACCCAGCTACTTGGGCACCCCAAAACAGGAGAATGGCATGAGGCTTCTGATGCTGTTTTTACATAGCTCATGGTATTACAATCCTGACTGTCAGGGACCAAAAATCCTATGTTGTAGTTTGGGAGTAAGCTGCCTCCCCGCCACGCTTTGAAAATCACCCAGACTAGACTTAGCTGGCTGGAAGTTAATGAATGAAGCTTTATATTTACAGCTTTGGCAATACACAAGCAGATATTTACAATATATTACAGATATTTACAGCTATATACAGTAAAAAGGTAATATAGAAACACCACACCCCTCCCAGAGATCAGAGTCCCCAGAAGGGGTTCCCAGCCTTGCCACCTTCCCATCACCACCCAGTCTTATCCCAGTATCTGTCTTATGTGCCAGGTAAGCACAGGAATTGATTAGCTGGGTAACACAGATTCAGCTAGAAGCCAAGGGAAGGGAGAGATCAATGGCCCAGAGCTCCGACTCGAGCAGCTCTGTCTTATCTATGCCTGGGTTCTCACTTTTGTATCAGTCAACAAACCTATGAGTGGAGTAGACATCATCAATGTTTTCCTTTCTCAGTCTATGATCTAATTTCTCTCATTAAAATATTCCAATTAACCTCAAACCAGCACACCCTCACTGGGGTTCTTCCCACCATGCCCAGGGCCCACCCTGCTTCAGTCCATTTAGGGCCCTCAGTCCCTGCATTAGTGACACCATACGGTGGTGGTCTCCCATCTTCTACTGTGAGGAGCTGACACTGCAGCCCATCTTTGGCCTGTCTCCATCCCCAGGGATGTGCCTGATGCCCAGTGCTGGGGCTGTTCCAGTGCCCCTGGCTGGGGTAGTGGGACAGGTTTGGGCTGGCAGTCCAGCCCTGCCTCTCCATGGGGTTCAGAAAGGACAGACTCTGAAGATCCCAGCTAATGCCGCTCCTGATAGACGGTAAAGCAAAGCCAATTTAATGATCATCACTATGGTCTCTCTCCTCCTCCTTCTCCGAGCACAGACTATGTACTCAAAGGCATAATTGAATATGAGAGGTATACTTTATTCCTGGCAGAAACTGCTTTGGGATTTGAAAGGCCAGCTACCCTCTCACCCCGTGAGGAAGATTTGGTTTTATTGCATTGTCCATTCATTCCTCTGATGGCACTAACTTCTGGCTTTCTGCTCTTCTGGCAAGTATTGGTGTGTTTCTTTCTTGCTATGAAGAGGATACCCATGAACCTGACTTCCTTCAAACTGCTGCTCAGCTCACCTTTTACTGTGGTGTCTCCATGAATCAGGTTCCAACTCTAATGACTTAAAGGTAGGGAACCCACCATGTGTTGGCTTACTTCCTATGTATTTACAAATACTTGGCATAGCAAGTGAGACAAACTCAAACAAATTACATTCCTAACTTTGTGTCTCTCTCCAAGTATGATGTAGTAGTTACGGAAAACCTTCTTCTACATCCTAGGGAACAAGCAGTAAATCCAGAGATTGGGAACTATTAGAAAAACCCAGATCTGACAGATTATGGCACTAGAATTAATGCAGTCCACCCTTCCTTGCTCTTCTTCCTTATTAAGTGCTCAGTTGACTCCAAGATGCTGAAATGAATGAGCAGATCAAATGGCAGATCATGACTGAGGTGCTTGCTCCAAGCAAAAGAGGCCTACGCCAAGCCAGAAGCTGTACTGGTGAGGCTGAAGTGGGGGCATTAGGTTTGCTCTAAAGGTCTTTCCATTCAGAGCTGGGTTGTAGATTATTTTATCTTTGCCAGTGTGGTGGTTCAGCAGTTCACCTCCCACACACAGTTTGAAATAACCCTGGCTAGGACTCAGTCGGCTGGAAGTTAATAAATGAACCTTTATGTTTACAGCTTTGCACAACATATAACCAGATATTTACAATATATAACTGATATTTACAGATATATACAGTAAAAAAAAAGTAATACAGAAACACCATACACTTCCCAGAGATCAAAGTCCTTAAGAAGGGGTTTTAACCACCCCTACCACCTTTCCCCCTCCCCAATCTTATCTCACCATCTGTCTTATGCAGCAGATAGGCAAAGGTAGATCAGCCAGCGGGATTAGCAGCAGGAAAGAAGTTGGTTAAATTATTCAGATCCAGCTAAGAAAAGCAGGGAGGGAGAGAGAGAGTCATGCAGCAGCAGCCACGGCCCAAAGTGGTCTGACTTATCTATGTTTGGGTTACAACTCTTAAACATTTTTTTTTTCTCAGTAAACCTGAGTGAAGTAGCACCATCAGTGTTTTCCTTTCTCAGCCTATAGTCTTAATTCTTCATTCAGATCCTCCAATTAGTTCAAACCAGCACAGCCAGTGAAAAGCCAGAGGGAAATTATGCTCACGTGATGTTATATATCAAAGTGGTGACACAGATGGAAGACAACCAACTGTGTTCAAGACCTATAGTATGACAGAAATGTTTGAGTAACAGCATCGTGTGACGAAGCCGTCATAAAAGGAAGTCTACTGTGGCAGGGGGAGAGCCGCTAACTCTTAGGTGCTGCAGTTAACATCAACAGCCACAGGCTTGTCCTGTGGGGAAGCAGCCTTGTGTGTTTTCTTATGGCATTTTTGGGTGCCATTAACAATAAATCCATGCTGTAGCAATGGTAAGGAACACGGAGGTGCTTGTAAGGAATCTGTCTTTATTTTCAGACCACAGCCATACGATCTAGGCCATATGGATGGTACATAAAATCCTGTGGAAAAATTCACTTTTTGCAGTTGCTCCTCATTACCATTTGCTTTCAGTAATTTCAAGGAGAACTGTAGCTGCCTTTTCCAAGTCCCTGTCAGACTTTCTTCCAGGCAGAAGGATTCAGGTGGCTTTAGTCATTCCATTTTTTGTACAAAGAAATCAGATTTCTTCTACTACAGTGTAATAAGGGCACTGTTTCCCCAGGAGGGACTAGTTCTCATTTCCTGACCCAAGGTAAGTTAGGAAATAAGAGGTAGGTAAGTTACAAAAATAATTCTGCAGTCTGTGGCTACTGTTACACATTGGAGCTGGCACTCCTAGAGGGTTCAGAAATGAATTGCCTGTTTACAAAGGAAGGCCAATGTAGTCAGGACTGGCTTATTCCATAAGCAGTAGTACAGAGGGACTCCCACAGCACTACTCACATGACAGGAAAAGTAACAGGGACTGCTATGAGTTGTAGGCATCCCTAAAACCCAAAGGAGGCACTGATTTTGCCAGCTGCACAAAGGCAGCTGCTGCTTTCTTCATCTGGCCTTTTGGGGAGTGGACAGCAAGCAATGCCTAACCAGCCATCTTGTTTCCAGTTAAACTCAAAAGTCCATGTTTTCCAAGTAAGAAGGAATAAAAATGTGTTGAGCAAAAGATTTAGTTTCCCAGTGTCTATGGGGAAATCAGCAGACAATGGGAAGCAACATAAAAAACATATACATGAAAGACTGTTATTTAAAACCAGTTGACATAGTCATTTGCTGTGGAATCTGGCTGACTGCAGCCAGTATTTAATTCAAAAATTCCTCAGGAATGAAGGTCTTTTGCAGGCCAGCTTTATTTGGCTGGGGTTGGGCTTTGCTTTTTCCCACATCCCGCCTGCTGAAGTTAGAGGTTGATGGCAGAGAGCCTGGTTCCTCTGCCTCTTCCTGTGCTGGACACAGGCAGCCAGCATCATCATTTTTTTAAAAAAAACTCTCTGCTGAAACTGCTTTATGCAACAGAAGCTGGAGAGGGGAAGGGGAGGAGGGGCAGAGAAAGAATAGGTTCATCTGCTCTCCCTTCTGAGAACACAGCGAAAAATTACCTGAGGGATGATCCATAAGGAGTCAAAATGGAGTCAAAGAAGTAAAGGAACCACATAGAGTCTAGAATGGGCTACGTATGGTCCCATGGCAATAACAGTTTTTCCCGCCTGTTACTTAGCAAACCATTAAGTGCTGTGAAAAGCATCTTTCTCAGGCAGCAGACAACAGCAGCAACACACTTGCTGCTAGCATTAGACAAAGAAAAATAAAATAATGGCAGATCTAAAGAACCTTTTCAAAAGCACTTACTAAAAAAGTTAGGTTATCGTTTCCTGCTAAGACACATGCAGTTGAACTAGGGGCAGTTAGAAACTCTGGATTTACAAACGAGGGATAGAAAATTAGTCCTGCTCCAATGCCCACAACAATGCAGCACATAGAAAATACAGAGCAGGATGGTGTGGTTGAGCTATTTCCATGTAGAGCCCCTCATATGGCAGTAGTAAGGTAGCCAACCCAAACCCAGCTTTATCACAATGATACACCCCCACTACACTTCTCTCTCTTGTACACTTCACTCACTCTCATTTGGGGAGGGAGGTACAGCTGATACAGCAACTCCAGATGTGCTTTTTCTTTCTTTGCAACTGTTCATCAGAAAAACAAAAAGCCTGCGTTGCTATGGAGACAATATCTCTGGCACTGATGTACCCAGTGGGTGGCAGCAGCTCCCTGGCTGCAGAGAGATGCCCAAGGCCTGGTACTTGTGCAAGCTCCTCGCTGCTGGGCGTGCTCTGAGGCAATGGGTTCAGCTTGGATGACAGGCAGGGCTGTCTCAAGGTGGCCACAAAAAAATGAGAAAGTGATGGATTCAAGGATCTGAGGACTTTACACCTGAAACGTCAAAGTGAGACTAAGATGGATTTTTGGAGGCAAGCAAAAGCTGTACAAACCCTGAGGGGCAGTGCACAAAGAAAATCAGTAGCCTCTTTTGAGATGAAAACATTTTCAGATATTTGAATTATCCTATTTATAAAGAGAATACTAGGAGCATTGGAGAAACTAAGCAAGACATCTTTGCAGAAGAAGATTGTGGGTTTTTTTGTTCCAAGAAAGAAGTGGAAACTCCTATCTTTTGAATCATTTAGAACTTATATCTGCACTTGGCAAAGGAAATGATCCTCTGTTGGTCCCTAGGAGACACATGAAATGAGACCAATTAAGGCTTCTCCAACTCTAAATCTGAGGACTGTGCAAAGACATACTTTATCCTTATTATATTTGAAAGTGAAAATGAATAGGGTGTGCCCCAGATGAATTAAAATGAGGGCTTGCGTTATGTAAAAAGCCAGAGCAGATGATCTGTTCTGCCCTTAAAATCTCTGAAAATATGAGCACAGAATTACCAGATCGACTGGGGATATGTGTTTATGAGGGCCAGTCTTAACAGTGCCCACTTGATGAAGCCTCAGAGAGCAGTGAGAATAGTAGGTAATCCATCTGGCCACAAGTATACTGCAGTGTACAGTGCAAGAAATTACCTTGAACCAGGGGAGTGATTCATAAAACCTGAAACTTCTCTCTAAGTGTATGCTGTACTTACCATATCTGACTTCCACTCCTTTCCCAGGCAGATACTGCCAGTAATCCGAAATTATTCAGACCATTTTACAGCCCAGATCTAATAAAGGGGCCGCTTTCATTCCTGGCATAAACCATTCTAATGGAATTCACAGAAATCACTTGAATTGTAACAAGGTTACTTTGACTCTCTGGCTCCACAGTGGGCAGTAGGTCGAAGATCCACGGAGTGCACGGAATAACCTCACTAATAAAGATTAGACCATAGGATTGCTAGAAGAGTTGCTTTGTGGGCTGCCCCATGGCATGGATGTAGATGTGACTTTCTGGATGTGCTCACAAGAACCCTGGGAGAGGTCTGGAATGTTGCCCACTCGCGTCTACATTTTCCTCCCCAAAGCGGTTTTGCTTCATTACTGTTCAAGAAACTGAGAACGGCTGTTGACAGGAAGAAGCCCTATTAGCAGAGACACCCTCCTGGAGGTGGTAAGGAACAGACATTAAGCTGCTGTCTAAATCATGCAGCAGTCCAGCTGGCTGGGGCTTATTCCTCCTGACATCTGCTTTCAGAGGTACTGCCATCCATATTAGATTCCGTCAAAAGCCATTTTGCCACCCAGCTGTGTAGCTTCCTGGGACATGTGTCGCTGCAGGGGGGCCCCGATGCCCCATCCATCATCCTGGAGACATGACATCCATGCCAACAGCAGAGATTGTGAGGGTCACAACACCTTTATTCAGAAGCACTGGAGATCTTCCCTCCCATGGAGACACTCTGCCTTTGGCTGGCTAAAATGGTACAGACTGACAATTTACTATTGCAGCATGAGAAATGCTGACACTTGTGACATCTGCTCTGAAGCCATCTAACTCAGGAGAATGTTCCCACTGAGGCTCGCACGCAGAGGTGTCGGACTGGAGGGTACTTTCTCAGAGGAATCCAAGGTACATAGGATGGAGCTCTGAGAGTTCAGTAGGGGGTGAGGAGCAATCCCACAAACCAGTGCTGTGTTGGGCACGTGATACAGCTAGAAGACTCATCTTCTTTTTAAATTTTTTATTCCTTTCCTGGTCCTGAAATACTGCATGGCTCTGCTGGAGAACCATGGTGTTAAATGATATTCCAATCTGACCAATTTCTGTTTGCTTCCTAATTTTTCCATACCATAGATGGTTGGAGGCAGCATCCTGCTACTTCAGATATTGCATGGTGTTGCTCTTCTCTGTTAAATAACTTCCTTCCTCCTTGCCAGAAATAGCTACGTTTCAATAGTGAGTGAAGAGATGAATCTATGGTTTGCTTTTGCTATCTGGAGAAGAAGCAGTTAATAGGGAGGAGCACCCAGCACGGTAAGCTTAACCACTCCGTGAGAACCTGCCAGGTAAAAGACATTTTTGCCCAGTCACTCTCTTCTCAATCCTTTCCACTGATCTTTGTATTCAGCCTTAAAGAGGCTACTTAGGAGCCTGAAGGAAACAGGATAGTTGTGCTGGTTTAAGTTGTGGTTTTCACTCTATAACAGAGTATCGAGCTGGTTCAGAGCTTCAGCAAGCTGATGATGCTCCACTTCCTTAGGATTCACCTCACTGGACAATAACAGAGGAAAAGTGTCAGGGTCGCTGGCAGGGCTACTGGGAGGGCACTGCTGTTGGCAGGAGTGTCTGGGGAGGTGGATGTACCCAGTAAGCCAGTGAGCTGCCTTAGCCCACTTGAGGGCTAATTTAGCTCAGAGGTGGTACATGAGACCTTGGCCTCTCTCCAGCTCTAACCTTCCCCTCTTCTCTCAGGAATAGTAGCATGGGTTAAATGCAGGAAAACTGAAGAAAACACAGCTTTACTTAACCACACATGGAAATAAAGAGACGTCTACAGCTATAGAGGCAAACGAATGAGAGGAGGTGTAAAGGAGGGAGGTAGGAAAAGAGGGAGGGAATAAGAGGATGGTAGGGGATCCTTTCCAGCCCTGCTTACAAGGTGCTGGATAATTCATGGCTCTTGTTTACACTGCTGCAGACCACATCACAGACATTCCTGGTTAATGGCTTCCATCTGGAACAGCCATGTGCTGCCCAGCCTCCCCCTCACCATTCCGAGGTCCCTGCCAGCAGAGTACAACTTTCCTACCCTCCTGCATCTCACACACTGCTGTCACCAAGAGGATTGGTGCATGCGCTGTCTCTCCTTGAGACATTACTGTTAAGTTTCCATGAACCAAAGTAAGAGAGCTGGGATAGACCTCAGAGATTGGAAAGCTCTGTTAATGTGGGGCCCACAGGATGTGTTGGGAATGTGATGCAGGGACACCCAGCCATTCTGCACAAGCTCAGCCTGAGTCCAGCAAGGATTATTAGCTCTGGCTCAGCATCAACCCTGCTGGACCTGGGCTGCTTCCCAACAGGACCACTCAAGCGTCTCCACATTGCGCTTCCCAGCAATCTGGGTTTGGGAGGGTTTATTAGCTCGGGCACAATGCCAGACATGAGCTGCCTTTCTGAATCTGTATAGTGCTTGAACTAAGAGAGCTTTACTGTGCTTAGAGCACAGTGGAAATACACCTGCTTGGCTCTAAGGGAGCCCAGGTCTGGCCAGGTTGGTGGTTAAGTCAGGTTTAACAGGCCATGCTGGATCCAGCAGGATTTGTGTGAAATCCCTCTAGTATCTTTGCGCAGTAGTTCCCAGCCCTCACAGCTCCAGCACTTTGGTTCTGAAAACAACACCACTGGTTCTGCCCCAGGCAGGTCGGGCTCTGCATTTTGCAGAAATGCAAAGCCGCCGAACCAGTTCTGGAAGCAGAGTGGCCATAGTTGCACAAAGCACCACAAAGCCTAAATTTCTGAGTTCTGTTAGACCTGGCCTGGCTAACTTTCTCTGCATCTGCAGTGAGGAGTGAAGTGAAAAAACAGAGCTGTGAGTATGCCAGGACCAGAACAATGAGATTGTGGAGGGAAAAGGTGCACAGTGGAAGCAGGATAGCCAGAGAAGAGAGTAGCAAGGAAGGAGTAATGCAGATCTGGGTAAGTTGAATCCAGACTATCTAGCCCTTAGCTGGCCCAGAGGACAGTGAACAGGACCTGGAAACTGAATTTAGATTGTCATGATACGAAGAAAATTCTGTGAAGCTGGATTCAAACCTAGGCTACCAGGGCAGTTAATTTATTTACTGAGTATCCTACAAGGTCCTGGAAGTGTGGTCATGGGTTCAAAGGAAAGACACGGGGAGATAAGCTTCTCACTCTGCTCTCTTTGTTTCTGTCATGGTTTCTCTCACACTCTCTCTCAGCTAAGCAGTGCATTCCCAGCATCTGTCAAGTCTGATCTGCTCAGAGCTCCAATGAGAGGCAGGCGAGAGGCTGAGATGGGAATGAAACAGATTCCCGGTCCGTGACGAGATGCTGAAACTCCTCACTGCGCCCCACATGGGTTGCCCTGTCATAAATCATCGTTTGTCAAATTCAATAAGCATCTTTAACACAAAAATGATGCTATCTCCTGGGAGCCCCAAGTGCCTGAAATTCTGCACAGATGTGGAAATACCAAAATATGAAGGAAGGGGGGGAGGACAGGGAGAAACAACTAAGTAGGACAGATTTCACATGGCAGAAAGGGGATTCTTTGCTATCCTCTGCTCCATCCCCCTGCCCCTCACTCCATCACTGCACATGCAGCTATGTACACTGTCTTCCTGGGAACGCTGCAGACCCACCCCTGGCACATGTTTCATTGCTACTAATAGAAGAAAGCAGGCTGTGTATGCAATGTGGAAAATTCATTCCCTTTGGGGTTCCCAAGCCTACCACAAATAGCCCCCCCTGCTAGCCTGGGGACATGGGGACAGTAGGAGGCCCCTGGGCAATGCCTTCCTGCTTTGGACAGAACAGGTCATGGGGTATATTTCATTAGAAATCACGCTGCTGCTGTTTCCATTCCCCCGCCAGCAGCAAGAGAGCTGGTCTCAGTTAGACACCCCATCCCTTATTGTGCAACAACAGGAGACAGGAGAATAGGGCCACCTCAGGGGGTTCAGCTGTGAAATCTCAGTCCTCGTTGAAATGTGCTGCCTGGCAGCCAGCGCTAGCGCCCAGCACCGTTACAAAGGAAAGGCTGAGTACGTGCTGCTGTGTGTGCTGGAGCTGAAAGCAAGCTCTGTTTGTGCGCACACAGGTTGTGTTGCACTGTGCGTTATCCATGCCTACAATGCTACGGATAGGTACGGATATATGCAGCTCTGACAGCCATTTTGTCTCCCCTTCAGGAGTACAGTGCCTGTCTGCACAATGTAAAGTGTGGATCTCTAAAGCTGCGTGAGCTGAAGTAGCAGACAGAGGAGAGAGACACTGGCATCCTCTGCAGATTGGGCACCCCAGGGACACAGATAGTGACATGCCTCATCCCGGATGAGGTCCTACTTACCTGACACACACTAGCCTTACACCTGAGCTGGGGACAATAAAGCTGGCTTGAATACACTCCAGGCTACACTCCAGGGCTTTTAGCAAGTGGGTTTGGGCACAGGGAGGACAGTGCAGTGCTCCTTGCTGACAGCAGGCTCGCAGGCACACTGAGCTGCTGTGTTTCTCTGCACCAGCATGGACACACCCCTGTTGTCAATGAATCATTCAGGTCACTGCAGACAAATCTCTAACCACCTATCACCATATATTCCTTCTAAGATATGTGTGCTACGCAGCAGCCATTTTAGAAAGAGTGTGAAGCTTTCCAAAACCTTTCACAGAGTCTATTTTGAATGCCCCTACTTGTCGAGCCATACATATACCTCCATCCTGCAAACTGAAATGCTGAAGTTGCAGAGGGCCAGTATAAAAACACATCAAAACTCCAAGAAAGCATTAAAAAGATCTTCAGTATATAAATATATTTGTCTTGACTTTGAAGGTCAGAGCATCGATCTACCTGAAGGGTAGAAATGAGCATTTTATGCTGCAATTGTGATCCTCCCATTGCTGTTATTATCGTTATTTCCACAGTAGCAACACCTCAGGGACCTGTTCAGCATCCAGATGCCACTACACTGGGAATAATGGATTCAGGTGAAGAGATGTGATGAACAGCGTGATTCAAAACCAAACCAAAACTAGGTATGACAAAGCAAGCACTGCAAATCCTCGTGAGTCAAGCCCTGCGCTGCTGCAGCCAGACCGCTCCCAGCACCCAAACCAGACTGCCAGGGGGTGGTAAGACCTCTGCGCTGTATTGCAGTCCCTCCAGGAACCAAGCTGTTGATATAGCTGGGCGGTAATTGCACCCTGTACATAGCTCCTATAAACATATCCACAGATTCTGTGCACCAAACCTTCCCCCTGGGCTGCTCCTCAACATGTTCCTTTCTTTTTTTCACCCAGAAATTTTGCACAAATGAACAGAGAGGAAGCAGGCCCATTTGTAGGTAGGCCCCAGTTCCCACCGCAGCTCTGATGCCGGGCGGTGCACAGGAAGCAGGCAGTTCTCCGCCGGCGGGCGGGAGGCAAGTGCCTGCGCACCCACTGCAGGCACAGGTGGGGCCTGCGTGCCCCGAGCTGGGTCGGCAGGCGGGCGACGAGCAGAGGCCTGGTGCAGCCGCGCTGCGCCCTCCCAGGCCGGGCCCTCCCGGGCCGCCTCACTCGCCTTGCCGCCACACTCGCCTTGATGCCTCACTCGCCTTGACGCCACACTCGCCTTGACGCCTCACTCGCCTTGACGCCTCACTCGCCTTGCCGCCACACTCGCCTTGCCGCCTCACTCGCCTTGACGCCACACTCGCCTTGACGCCACACTCACCCCCACACTCGCCTTGCCGCCTCACTCGCCTTGCCGCCACACTTGCCTTGCCGCCACACTCGCCTTGCCGCCACACTTGCCTTGCCGCCACACTCGCCTTGCCGCCACACTTGCCTTGCCGCCACACTCGCCTTGCCGCCACACTTGCCTTGCCGCCACACTCGCCTTGCCGCCACACTTGCCTTGCCGCCACACTCGCCTTGCCGCCACACTTGCCTTGCCGCCACACTCGCCTTGCCGCCACACTTGCCTTGCCGCCACACTCGCCTTGCCGCCACACTTGCCTTGCCGCCACACTCGCCTTGCCGCCACACTTGCCTTGCCGCCACACTCGCCTTGCCGCCACACTTGCCTTGCCGCCACACTCGCCTTGCCGCCACACTTGCCTTGCCGCCACACTCGCCTTGCCGCCACACTTGCCTTGCCGCCACACTCGCCTTGCCGCCACACTTGCCTTGCCGCCACACTCGCCTTGCCGCCACACTTGCCTTGCCGCCACACTCGCCTTGCCGCCACACTTGCCTTGCCGCCACACTCGCCTTGCCGCCACACTTGCCTTGCCGCCACACTCGCCTTGCCGCCACACTTGCCTTGCCGCCACACTCGCCTTGCCGCCACACTTGCCTTGCCGCCACACTCGCCTTGCCGCCACACTTGCCTTGCCGCCACACTCGCCTTGCCGCCACACTTGCCTTGCCGCCACACTCGCCTTGCCGCCACACTTGCCTTGCCGCCACACTCGCCTTGCCGCCACACTTGCCTTGCCGCCACACTCGCCTTGCCGCCACACTTGCCTTGCCGCCACACTCGCCTTGCCGCCACACTTGCCTTGCCGCCACACTCGCCTTGCCGCCACACTTGCCTTGCCGCCACACTCGCCTTGCCGCCACACTTGCCTTGCCGCCACACTCGCCTTGCCGCCACACTTGCCTTGCCGCCACACTCGCCTTGCCGCCACACTTGCCTTGCCGCCACACTCGCCTTGCCGCCACACTTGCCTTGCCGCCACACTCGCCTTGCCGCCACACTTGCCTTGCCGCCTCACTCGCCTTGCCGCCACACTCGTCGCCACACTCGCCTTGCCGCCTCACTCGCCTTGACGCCACACTCACCCCCACACTCGCCTTGCCGCCTCACTCGCCTTGCCGCCACACTCGCCTTGCCGCCACACTCGCCTTGACGCCACACTCGCCTTGACGCCTCACCTTCTGCCCTGCCGGCCCCGCAACTGGTACTGCCACCCGGGGCAAACCCCTTTCTGTCTCAGAGAAATGCAACAGGTCTAATTTCAACCTAGGGGACGTAGGGGAGAGGACAAGGGAAGCACAGCAGGACAAGTTGCCGCAGAGGCAGTGGAAATTCCTGGGAATGGGGTAGTTGTTGAGGCTGCCACCTAGGGATCACATTTCTTCGGCAGCGGTGGGTAACCTGAATTAACCCAAGGAAAAGCTACCCTGGGTGTGGCTCTGTATTCTCCGCAAAATCCAGTTAGGATTATGTGCACGGAGAAGACTGGTGAAAGACAGAGTGGGGTATTACACAGGTCACTTATTTCAGACATGGAAGTGATTATCTGAAACTAGGGTGGTGGAAGCTAAGCAACACTCTCCCCCATCATAATTCCTTGGCAATAGCTTTCCAATGAGATAAAGCGGTCTCCTTTTTCTTTTTCCCCTGAAGGGAGATATCAGACTGGAAGACTGCTGGTGTCACAGGTCTGAATCTTGCCTAAATTCAGTCTTAGGACAGTTAAATTCTATTTGGTGAGCAAAGTAAATCTTTTTCTTTAGACTATCTTCCCAAGGAAAGAAAGCTTATATGAGTGTGCTGCCTGCACAGCTCTCCTTTGTTACCTTTTTAACACTGGTGACTTGCAGTCTAATTCACAGAATTCTCAGGCAATTAAATCCCAGGAAAAACCTCGTGTAATAAGTGTCACAAAAACGAATGGCTGGATGAAGTACTGCAACCCAAAGTAGTGTCTCCACAGAGGGGAAGGGCAATAGAATCTAACCGTGGCACATTCTGATAGCAGACAGCTGATCAGTCAGCCCCCCTGTTCTACTGATGCCCAGTCAGCACACAGGCAACTTGTGCGTGTGCAGCTGACTGCTCAAACGGTGTGTTGTAAAGATGTAGAGATGACGTGAGCTTCTGTACAATTTAGGGAGAAGGGCATGAGTCTACAAAAGATGAAGCACCACATACTGATGGAAGGTTATGTCAGAGACACCTGTTCAGAGCTGCTTGAGGGTCTAAAGACTAATTGCTACGTTCCTGAGCGTCCATAACTCTGAAATTAATGCAAGAGGGGAAAAGATGTAGGTAAATATGTTTAGCACATGGCTCCACCATTAATGAATGAGGTAGTCATATCATACACATATCCATACATCTGCTTACATCCTTCATTGCCCCTAGGGTACCAGTAGTCAAAGTTCACAAACACAAGGCAAAGGTGACAAGATACCTTTATTGCTAGGCAACTCCCCTACTCATCTATGATGAACTGAAACCCTTAATTCCTGCTTAACTAACAACCTTTGTAGCAGACCCTGAAGGTCAGTCATTGCAAGTTTGTCCAACCTGGGGAGAAGGGCTGTTACGGGATTCATATTCAAAAGGTCCATTCACATCCTATCTGGTGCACAAATCAGTTCACACAGCCTCAGCAGTATATCCATACCCTCACACGCAGTGCAGACACACAGAACACTTGCAAACACTCTGCACTGGAGATAAAGCTAATAGTTTACATGCAAACACACGCCCAGACGTGTTCCTTCCTGGAGATGCCCCCCTCCCTCTTGTGCTTTACATATTATATAAGCATTTTATTCTGTGGTGTGCTCTGAGGAAAGCAGCATTTTGCCAGATTTCAAAATGGCCTCATTTATCACCTAAATCCCCTATGAAAGCCAGGGAATAAGGTTTGTAAAACAGCCCAGATGCATCTACATCTTAATAGCTTTTGTGTGCACAGTGCTTCAATCTGTGTTTGTGAGTACTGTGTATTTTTGTGATTTATGAACTCTCTTTCTTCATCTTACCTGGTATATCTGTGTCTGCCTACATTTCTGTGTAATTGTGTGCCCAGCACATAAAACCTCCTTCTCTGATTGCAGCTGATTATGCCACATGCAGGTGAAATGCTCGCTGTGAGTATCTCCCATTTTGCAAATGTGATCTGTAGAGGGAACCTATTTATGCTGGGGTTTTGCTATCAGCTGGTATGCTTCTATGTTTGTTAAAGTCACCACTTCAGTGCTGGCTCCTTAGGCAGTGGAGGCCTGTGTTTCTTCCCTGTGTTGCAGGAATTTCATTTTGGTGCTATATATAAGAATTCTGTTGAAATAATTAACAGAAGCCTCCAGAGGTCTGCTTATGAAAACAAAGCTCCGTGTGCCAGCTTCAGACGAACGTTGTACTCCTTGCAAACCCCTCCGGGCAAGGAAGATATTGCAGCTGCAAAGGGAACATAACCCAGGGCAAGGAATGGAGAGCACTGAGGACGTCTGTCTCTCAGTCCTTGAAAACAGCTTTAGCAGAAAAGTGGAAGATGCAGCAAATTAGAAAAGGAGGTTCCAGATGGGATCACAAAAGAAAAGGGCAGTGCGTCCATCAACAGTGAAGATTAATTTTAAAATAACATACAAAAAAACCCTCTTCAAAAGCATTTGACCTGTGTGATTCTACTGGCTCCAACCATCTCTTACAAGGAATAGAGAGAATACTTGAAAATTCTCCTTCTTTCATCCTTTCTTTGTCCATTTCTTTTTCTATTCCTCTGATGAGGAACTGCTGTTGCTACTCCTTTCCTCCTCTCTCCCTCCCCCTGTCTGCTGTCAGCCATTTCACTTGGCTTTTTCTGCTCTTGCATTCACCAGAGCTGAATTCAGTGACAGCCCCTTGGCAATTTCCCTTTGCTGGTGACTCAGGTAATTGGATCTGGTGCCTTGGGGAGCTGCCAGGCATGATGTCACAGCTCTGCAGAAAAAAATACTCTATGTAATTGCTTGATACACTAGCTAATGTCTCATCCTGGTGAAAGGAGGAACTCCGAGTTTGGGGGCTGCCAAGATTTCAGAGACTTAGGATTTTGCAGTTGAGGTGAATAAAGAATTATCCTTTTTTGTTTGTTTGTTTACACAGACACTTACATTTTTACTACATGCTCATTAACTGTCCCCTGAGTAGGGAGTCTGAATGTTCATAATAAATACTGCAGTCCCTTTATGAAAATGGGAGGACGGTGAACCTTTCATTAAACAGAAGAAAACGAGGATAAAACATCAATACACCACAAGAATTAGCAGCTCAACACACAATGGTGTAACTCTATACCAGCGTTTATTCTGCCCTTTAACAATATTTGCCTACCAGCATTTATAAATGCACTTAGATCCTCCAATTCTTCCAAGATTGCAGGAAGCTGTCCCTCTTTTCCCAGCTGCGAGGAGAGGATCCAGAGTAGAGGCTAGTAAGCAGAAGGGGGTCAGTGTTAGTCTCAGACATTACAGTGTATGTGAAATCCATTAAGTGAAGCAGCAACACAAGAATGAGCTAATGGGGGATTCTTGCTAACGCACTAAGAAAATGGAACCAAAGGTTTCTGGCTCTTCCCCTCACTGCCCTATCTTGTTTGAAAAAGAAAGTCTCTGGTGTTTAGTATTCAGAAGAAGCTGACTGTTCCAATTTCTGCTTTTCAGATGTTTTATGTTGACCTTCCTTCTTTTGTAGACTTAAGGATTTCGGCCAAGCAAGGATCTGGCAGGATGAAGTGTTTGGGCCTCAGTTCTCTTCCCACAGTTCATCTGCAAGCTGAATCCTTTGCTAAAGCTATCAAGCACTTTGCCAGAAGGAGGTGATGGGAGCAGGAGAATTCGGAGAGGAAATCTTTGATTGTCTTCACTGGAGGAAACGCTTTCCCCAAGCAAAATAGGACCTGGTTGTAACGAATGTAACAAATGTGCTTACAAATGCCTCAGAAGACCTCACAAGAAAATTGAAACCTTCTGTCAGATATGACCTGCTCTGGAACTCCAAGGTGAACAGACAGTTTGCTGCAAGAGCGTTTTTTGTCCTCTCCACTACTGTGGCTGAAGCGATGTTGAATAACCTGGAAAACTCAGCAAGTCCTGAGAAGCAATCAATCATTTTTTTGATAGGTCACCTTCTCCAGCTAGAAGCAGTCTTTCCTGACTTTCCACTATGCTCTGCCCAATTCAGCAGATGATAATAACCATTTCACTGGGCTGGTTCTCACATAAGCACAAATATCATATTTCTCAGCTCTCTGTCATAGCTGTTTGTTCAGGCAGGTCACCAAAAGCTGGACTAGGTCTGTTGCCATATTCTCTAACAGCCTTTTGTTTCTAATCCTGCCAGTCCAGGCCATCCACTGGTCTCCTGTGGCTTTGATGAAGGGATAAAGTTTCCAACTTTGCTGCCTTAGTCCAGCTTTCCCGGAGTGACTCACTAGTTTAGATTTTCTTTTAGATGTTAGACCTGTGCAATATTCAGGCTGCTCTGAGTGGCTTGGGAATAATTTTGACAGAGTATGGAATAAAGGCAAGAGCATTTCAGTTCCCATTTTCCAGACTCTTACCTCCTCACATTCTGCCTCCAGATGGCATGTGGGTATACTGGGATCTAAATGGTATCACAGCTGCAGAAACCTTAAAGCTGATGGCACCACTCCACTTCTGGAGAAAATGTTAGAGGTCTTACTGGGGAGAAGAGAACACATCTATCCCTAGCCTCTGTTTAGGACCTCAGGATTTTTAGCTGCTGGTTTATCTCAGTGATTCCACTCAGACCCTGGAAGCAGAGCTGATAGCAGGAGGATACAGTTCAGCTACCCAGTGGGGTAGTTAGGACAGACTAGCAATGGTCTTTTTATTTAAGATTTAAAAAATAGGGAGGGAAAGGCAAATGATCCACCCATTCTCCCTGTCCTTAGAATTTTCATCACTTCTGTTACTCCGGGAATTGAAGCACTAAGTGGAGAAGCAATTTGCTCTGGAGAAGCCATTTGCACAGAATCTGAGGTATCTCCCTCTGTCCCTCAACACTGCACAGGAGCTTACACAATCTCCACTGATATTTCCAGAACTACATACACAATTTTCCGTGGTGGTGCATAAACAAAAAAAAAAAAAAAAAATTGTGTTTCTAACATGAAACACAAATCCACACAATTTTATTCTCTCATATTTCCTCCTTGGATCACCTGAGATGTTCAGGATATTCATTCACAGATATTTATTGCTTCTGATTTCTCTTCCTGAAATCCTTAGTCAAACAACAGATGCTGTGTATGGATATAAGAATTTGGAAGTACCAAGTGAGCCATGAACAATCCATATATTTATCGGAGTAAAAAATCCACTGCTGTATCATGACAAGGCAGCAGCATAGCAGAAAAATTGGAACACCTTATTTGGGAGTTGATGTGAGCACTGAAAAAGGTACCACTAGCATACAGCATACAAGGGAATAGAAGCTATTCCAAATGGAAGGAGCAGGTCCAAAGGCAGCTTGGCTAACTGCCTTCAAAAGCATTTTAGGAGACTCCAGTCTGCGTCTGAAGACAGGGTCAGCATATGAGCACCGAGATTAAACCACTAGATAGCCAGAAAAGCAAACCGACTACACACTCAGCCCTAGGGCAGAGAACAATTGCAGCAGCTGACTGCTTCGGCAAGCCCAGAGATCAAAGAAAAAGCATTATTAATTACTGCCATTATAATCATTAGCTTAGTACCCAGTAGTCCCGGTCATGGACCAGTACCCCACTGTGTTAACCAGTGTGCAAACAGAGAAGAAAAGAACCAGCCCTGCCCAAAGAGCGCAGCGCTTAAGTATTAAATGTGAGATGGCTACAATGGGGATAGAGGGAACAAAGAGGCAACCGTGCCGCAGGGAGAGGAAAACTGCTGTGAAAGGGATGCAAACCAACAACTGCTGGCTACTGCCAGGGCTGCCTCTGCATTATCTGGCAACAAGCAGGTTCCCTTGAAGGTTTGTACAATGCACTCTTGTTCTTTTAATTCAGTGAGATGGCTCATACAGGTGCCAGATATTGACGGTTTGTCTCTTGAAACACAGCAGCTGAAGACATTTTTAGATTATTAGAAGGAGGGAAGAGCAGATCTCCACCTGGAAAAAAAAGCTGGTTGAACTTTGGACAGTGTAGGTGCTCCACTATGTCCTTTTCCAGACTTTCCAGCACATGTTGCCTGTTGTAACACTGCCCAGGAGGGCAGAGGGTGACATGCCCCTGCACCAGAACAACTGCTCTTGTGTCACTTGTCTGTTTTCCATGAACAACAACGTCCATTTTATTCTTAAAATAATAACAGAGAGTCCATGTTCTTCCGAATTTTTCTAGTCAATGTTATGGCTAACAAATGGTGGCATTTTTTATCTTCCTCTTGTGTATATTCAATAGCTTACATTTCAGACATCCTTTAATGTAGCCTCCCCATTTGTAATCTCACATTTCCTTGTCAAGGCCACCATTACCTGTCTGTCACCAGTGGAAAAGATGGTGCCTCATGCACACTGTGACTTACTGAGAGCCACATGTCCAGTCACTGGTGACACTGGAATTCGAAAGCTTTAAAAGACGTAACTGTTCACACTGGGTCTGCCAGCTTTGGGCAGAATTCTCCCATCCCATGTGATTCACTTATAACCACATCTATGAAAAAGTCCTGCTTAAAGCTTCCTTTTAATCCTTCTTCTGATGTCTCCACATTCATATCTTGTAATGGTCATGCTCACATTTTGTTAATTTCCCAATGTTGTAACGACTTCCTCAAGTGGTGATTATTCACCCCCTCATTTAATAAGATTCCCATCACTTCTTGGAAATCTCTTTATTTTATGTACCTCTAAGTCATATTGTTGGACAGAGCCTATCCAACATCTCATCCTCAGCATCCAAACATCTCATAATCTTTAAAATATTTATCATGTCAGTATCTCAGGAAGGAGAGAGATATTATCTTGGCATTCTGAAGTTAGGGAGGACTAATCATAGCCACTAGCCAGTGCTAAACATTCATGGGCCAAAAGTCAAAGGCCAAAATATGAGACATTTTCAAATACTAACGTTGCTGTTCATCTTCTGACTCCTGAAAGTGTTACAGGCTACATTCTTCCATCCTTTATCTTAGCTGTGCTAAGGCACAGAGAGGACTGGGAGGTGATATGAGGCAGTCAGCAAAGGCTTTACCAAGAGCAAGTCCTGACTGATCAATCTAGTAGCTTTCTATGATGGAGTGACTACATCAGTGGACAGGGTATGACTCTCATCTGCCTGGACTTCTGTAAAACCTTTCATATGGTCCCCTGGTACATCCTTCTTTGTAAATTCAAGAGACATGGGTTTGATGGGTGGACTGTTCAGTGAATAAAGAATTGGTTAGATGGTCACATCCAGAGGGTAATGGTCAATGGCTCTATGTCCAGATGGAAGCTGGTGGCAAGTGGCACCCCTTAGGGGCCCATAGTGAGAAAGTACTGTTTCGTATCTTCATCAATGATATAGACAACAAGATTGAGTACAACCTCAGCGTGTCTGCAGATGACACCAAACTGAGTGTACAGCTGACACATCAGAGAAATGGGATGAGGCACCTTGACAAACTTGAGAAGTGACCTTATGTGCTTCTCATGAGGTTTAAGAAGGCCAGATCTTCAGTATCATAGAATCATAGAAGAGACCTTAAAGATCATCCAGTTCCACCCACCCACCCACCCCCCCCCCCCCCGCACGGCNNCCCCCCCCCCCCCCCCCCCCCCACCATAGGCAGGGACCCCTCCCACTAGAACAGGTTGCTCAAAGCCTCATCCAACCGGGCCATGAACCCCTCCAGGGAGGGAGCAGCCACAACCTCCCTGGGCAACCCATTCCAGTATCTCACCCCCCTCACTGTGAAGAACTTCCTCCTAACATCCAGTTTAAATCTCCCCTCTTCCAATTTAAACCCATTACCCTTCATCTTGTTATTAGAAGGTCTTGTGAATAGTCCCTCCCCAGCCTTCCTGTAGGCCCCTTTCAGATATTGCAAGGTCTCCTCAAAGCCTTCTCTTCTCCAGACTGAAAAGCCCCAACTCTCTCAGCTTGTCCTCATAGCAGAGGTGCTCCAGCCCTCTGATCATCTTTGTGGCCCTCCTCTGGACTTGCTCCAACAGTTCCACGTCCTTCTTGTGCATGTATCAATACATGCTGGAGGATGATGTGATGAAGAACAGTCCTAAGGAGAAGTCCTTGGGGATACTGGTGGATAAAAAGCTGAGCACAAGCCAGCAATCAGCACTTACAACCCAGAAGGCCAATTAGGTCCTGGGCTGCCTCAAAAGAAGTGTGGCCAGCAGGTCAATGGAGGTGATTCTGCCCCTTAATTCCACTCTGGTGAGACCTCATCTGAAATACTGTGTTCAGCTGTGGAGCCCTCAGCACAAGAAGGATATTGACCTGCTGGAGTGAGTCCAGAGGAGGACCACAAAAATGACCAGGGGGCTGCAACACCTCTTCTACAAGGGCAGAGTGAGAGAAGTAGTGTTCCTCAGCCTGGAGAAGTGCTGAAAGTCCAAAGGCACAGTCCCAATACTCCACGAACAACAGCCTGAAGAACAAATGCACAAAGAAAGACTGTCCTGTGCTCTCCAAAATTTCCACAAGGAGATATCCCACCTGCCTCAGCAATTTCCTCCCCAAGGTGACTCACAACCAGATTTGGTCAATAAGAGCAACACCAATATGTATAATGTCTCTTTTTATCAAATACTCATGTGCATTCCCTAAATACAATCTCCAGTTGGCACCTCTGAAAGCAGAAAACTAAGCTAGGTGAACCATCAATTTGACCCAGATGGGCATTTCTTATACTGTTTTATAGATCTGGAAAACTACAAACCATTTATATTTATTAAACACTTTGCTAATGGATTCAATTAATACAGGGAAATTTAAATCCATATAAAAGGATGTGTGTTTGGGGTTTGGTTGGTTGGTTTTGTTTGTTTGTTTGTTTTTAATAGCAACCCACTCTTTCTTTCTTTGATTTATACTGTGCTGGAATAATTTTCAGTGTATCCCCTTTAACTTCCTGATGCTGCCATCAGTAATGATGTTGGAACTGCATGCTAGCCTATGCCATTGATGTGCATAGACCACAGGTCTGCAGTCATTCTTTTTATGAATAGTTCCAAACAAAGGGCCATAAAATTTCCTTCCTTCAGTCAAAGGATGTAGGCTTCTCTCTAAGNGCAAATATTTAAAAGGTATAACAGATATTTACAGATATATACAATGAAAAGGTAATACAGACACCACACCCCTCACAGAGACCCAAATCTCCAAGAGAGGAGTAACCAACCACCTCCTACCACCTTTCCCCCCTTCCCCAGTCTTATCTCACTACCTGTTGATGCTGCAGATAAGCTGAAGTAGATCGATCAGGAGATTAGTGATAGAAAGGAGTTAGTAGTTTTACTTTGAATTAGCTACCAAGACAAAGGGAAAGGAGACCATGCAAGAGAAGCAGCCACCATGCCGAACAGACAGAAGCCGTCTGCTATCTGTTGTTTTCAGAACAGTTCTTAAAAACAACTCTTTTTTTTTTCTCTCTCAGTAAAACTTGGTGAAGTGACACACTGTGTTTACCTCTCTCAGCCAATAGTCTAATTTCTAACTCAAATTCTCCAATTAGCTCAAACCAACACACCTGGTCATCAAAATATCCCAGCAAAACAGTGTGTGTGTGTGTTAGGTTACAGGGTAAAAATGAGAAGCGGGATGCTGGATGCATTTAGAGCCCACATGGTCTGGTCATGTGAGTAAAAGCGATTATACATGTCTGGGAACAAGACTATTAAAAGAAAGAATGAGGAACTTTATGAGTCTGGCAAGCATTTCAACTGACTAGTTACCCAAAAGATTAAATAAACTGCTCACCTCATGCATTTCATAGTCAGAGAAAGAGAACAGCATCCTAAAGGACACTTCATCTTCTGGGATTTCATCTCACCTACTTTGAAATGCACCTTATAAACAGGCAAGCTGCCTTCTTAGCACAGAAATATAATGCTAGATGAGGTTCGTGTCACCCTGAATCTTTAGTTTCGCTTTCTGTTTAATAAATTTCAGAGTACCATGGCAATTCTAGCTCATTGGAGAAAATAATCTGATGTGTGCAGATAGTTACAGAGATAAATACTGTGCTTTATGTGGCTTTTGGGCTGCTTAGCCTAGGATTAGTTCTGTGAAACTGGGAAGCAGAGAAGTATAAAGAGAAGGTGGCATGACCAATACCAAACAAACACAGCAATATGGAATATATTATCTCACCAAAAACCTTAACGATGTTTTTGATGCATTTACAAATTTGCTTGCTAAATCAACTGGTACTGATAAAATATTTTTGGATTTTGGTAAAGTAGCTGACTGTCTAGCCTGGCATTTGATAAAAATAGAACTACACAAGCCAATGCTGCCTTTATTAAACAATTTCAATTCCCACTCAATGGATATATCATTTAAAAAGTAACTGTCATCTGTGAGTCATGCTACTGAGCACCTAAGAAATCTGTTTGCAGTGCAAAACTACTCAATATCTTTATTAACTAGGAGAAAAAATGGAGAATCCATTTGTTTAAATGAAGAATTGGCAGAGAAATAAATATTGATGGGACATGGTAGCTACAAAGATCCACCTGGAGAGCTTTGTTAGGTGGACTTATGCAAACAACATGCCTGACTATAGTCAAGTGCAAAGTCATACATCTAGCACAAGAGTTTCCAAAATGGGAGTGCATCCAGGACTTCAGGGATCTGGAAAACTATTTAGGGATTATGAGAGGAAACCAAGTATACACATCTCAAGAAAGTATGATGATCAGATGGAAAGGGTTCTGAAGCAAGATACAGGAATAAGAAATGTAAAATGCATGTCCCCATGACAGATGCGGATGCTTAATCTGTTGATTTAAGTTATTTTTTACGGTCTCTAAGTGGCTATATAGGAAAGAGTTCTGACAATACTTGACTGTATATTTTTTTTAAGAAAAAGGCATATCAGTATTTGATGGCTTAGATCACACACAAGACATAGATAAACATGAAAAGAGTTCAGTAATGAGGTAAATTTTCTTATCTAGGATGCAGGAGAATTTCTGCCATTTGAGTTCTTTAACTCAAGAAAAAGCTTAAAAATATGCTTCCACTCAGCTGTGGATCATCTCCTAACTGACCAATCCAGAAACAACTAGTGAGGAGCTATAGTTCATGCTACATCCAGTACAAAATTACCTCTATGTCTTTTATGTTCTTCAGCTGGTCATTTGTGGGACATCAGGAGAGGGGTTGGAGCTGCGTATCCTCCCGCCATCAGTTCACTAAGTTGAGTAAAGTTCAGAACAGAGAAGTAGCAAATTCAAGATAACACAATATGGGCAGAAAGGAGACTGAGCTTCTTTCTCTTCTAGGGCTTCACTGCACATCACTATCTTGATTAAGACCTGACCATCCTAAACCACTGTCACAATCCATTTGCCATGGATGTGATGGAGATGCAAAGCAGAGCAATACCCAGCTCATGTATACTTGGTGTATAAGTAGGCAATTATGTCCATCAATAAATTCACCAAGAACAACTCCATGTTCAGTAGCAAGAAACAGTTTCTACAAAGTAATTTTTTTCAGAAACTCTTAATAGGAGCCTCTGGAGTAAGTAAAAATGACCTTTTTCTTAGAGTGGTACATTAACCTCTCGTAACCCTGTCCCATACTGAAGACAGTGACCTCTTTGCCAAAAGGTACAAACGTGAATTTATGGATCTCATGTTAGATCATAAATATTGACCATAGTCATCTGAGATACAGATTTTTTTATACAGGCAGCTCAGGAGTTTGAAAGCCAGGCTTCAAAAAGACTCCATCCTGGCCTGCATGCATACAAAAGCCTGTGCTACCCCCTGGTCAATCCGGGAGAGAGGCTACATCATTTTGAGAGACAAAACCACCTCATCTTAACTGGTTCATGTGCTCCTGGTCTGAGGTTATAAGAAAAGTTATACAGGGCTACTGAAAATAGCCTAGCAGAACTGCCATTTAATAAAAACACCAAGCAGAAAAGTCAAATAATGAAATAGGAAGTAAAGACATGTAAGACTGGAAGGGCTTGCCGAGATCATTCTTCTTCAACAACAGTGTATCTTAACAAGTGCTCACAGACCTCAGTCTAATCTATGCTAATGCAAAGAATGAGATGCCACTTGCTTTTACTGAATCAACTTTTGGTCATTTCTCCAAATGACTGACTTACTACTACAAACTACTTACTGAAAACTCTCCCTTTAAAATGTATTTCCACGAGGTGTGCTCCCATTTCATGATGATTTAATTTACATGACATTTCTGCTGTATGCTTAGATGAAGGTCAGATGAGACATTGTTGAAAGCCTTACTGAAATCCAGACATAAATACCTATTATTTTGCCATTCATTGTTAGGCAGTTACAATGCCAAAAAGGGATTTAGATTGCTTTGACATTATTTGTTCTTAACAAATGAACCCAAGTTGTCCTTGATATCCTCTAGGTGCTTATGAATTGATTATTTGATAATTTATTCTGGTGTTCTTTCAGTTATTGAAGCCAACTCACTCACTCACTACGTCAAAGCCTGCTTTTGTACCTTTTTAAGCTGGGTGCTCCTCTGCCCTCTATTAATTCTCTTTACCTCTCCATACATGTATAAATGCTGAGCTCTGCTTCACAGCAATGCTGCAATCAACCAGTATCTTATAGTCCACTGAGGCATCACGTGTTAATACATTACTGATTTGGAGCCCTGTTGTGTATTACTGAATCCCGTTGAGTTGCTATGCCTCCAGAAACATCTTCTGCTCATTTGTTTCAGGACAACAGGCAAGTTTTAGTTTCAAATTTCTGTTTAAATATAGTGCAACATAGTCTGCAAAACTAGATCGCACTAACATTAAAATTCACCAAAGCATTTTGCAGCTGACTCCTTGCATCATGATTTTGCACGCGGACTACTTTATACGTGAAAGAGAGAAAGAAGTTTTAGGTGGATTATAATAGAGTGCACCAAAAATAAAAACAGGTGGTCCTATCATAGGTGAAATTAAAACTGCTAATAGTTTATGCAAAGAAAATCTGGAAATGTAATGTGTCCATCAGTAAGGTTAAAATGCTACAAAAAGCACTGAAGACAGAAGGCAGATGGACAAGGGAATGTAGCAGATGCAGCAGCCACTGAGCTACTGTTAAGTTAGTGATCAGCACTGTGAAAATGGTAGAGGGTAGGTGTTCTTTATTTACATTTTTATGTTTTAATTTTAATCAATACTGTGTTTTACTATCACAAACGAATTAATGGCTAACTACCCTTTTCAAAACCTTCATGACACTGGCCCTAAAGCAGTGCCACGGCAGTTCCAAGAATTACAATCCTATTAAGTGTCTTGGACTAAAGGTTTGTGGGCCTTCAGAAAGGATGCATGTGGGAGTGCAGATCTCTCTCCCTAAGCCAGACCCTGCCGTTAATATAATCTCACTGTGGCCCTAAGATCTGCCCAGTATCTGTAGATATTTGAGTTGTTTAGTATTGGTACACTGTGTGATGTGGTGTGACCTTGGAAAAGAGTCCATCACTAAGAGGATAAAAGATCAGTTTAAATTTGCAGGATGGAAATATGAGAAAGGCTAAATGTTACATGACATTAAAGTCTTCCGATTTAGGGTGCAATGTCACATAGATCCTTCCTGCCATCAAGTCAAACGTTCTTGCGAATAACAGTAGAAAACAGTTGGGAAACCTGTAGCAAAGGACTTTATTTTGGTTGTACACTGGACTCGAAAGTCTGCAGAGAGCTAGATTGGCCTAGGGTGTATAAGCAGAGACATCACCTGTATAAGCATCTCTGTTTGTACTGCATGGAATTCCTTTCTCTGTGCACTCATAAACTCCACCTCAGGGTATCTGAGAGCAGAGCAATGGTAAGGTAAAGAGGAAAGGTAAAATATTTTTTTTCATTATAAGTGATTTGTCATTTTCAAGGTACTTCTTTCCTCACTCCCTCTCACTGCTATATCTATTTCCACTAATGCTTTCTTTCAATCTCTTTCACCTTCTTGTTTTTCTTTGCTGTTTTCAAGCCAGAAAAAGGAGATTTCCATCTTCAAGCAGAGTGATCTGTAAAGCCATCAGCCTACTGTAGAGAATGCCTTGTCTTTGTTAGCACAGAGGAGCAGTACTATCAACATGCGAAGAAAGAGGCTTTTCTAAGATATTCTTGGATAATTTCATAGAAGGTCTTGAAAATAAATGTCAAGACCTAGAACTGATGTAGAAAGTATTGGGGGGAAGGCTAGGTTTTCTGGGGCTCTTCACATGACTTCTTTGAAGGCAGGGAAAGCACTTATCCGTGACCATCTCATGCAAACAAACGTTCCTACAAAAAGGAAGGATCCATTTCACAGGCTTTCTAAATAACAGTCGTATCTGTCATAACAAAGCCTTGCTGAGGCTAGCTGTAGCAAGCACTGGAGGCAGACTCAGAAGAATTAATCCAGAAGTCCTCTCTCTGTCGGTGGATTTGAAGGAGGTTGGTTCTGCTGTCCTCCATACCATGATCAAAGCCTGAACCTCTGCTGAGGACGGTTCATTATGTCATGGATGGATGCACAAACAGCAATTCTCAAAGGGCCACTCTACTATCTTGTTTGAATATGGGAGGTTTGATACCAAGTACTAGCATGGAAGATCTGATTGCTCCAGAGATGGTGCTCATAGGACTGGCTGAACAACAGCATAGCTGAAAGCATTCAGAACTTGACCTCTTCTTCACAGACAGTGTTAACACTTTCTGTCAGCTGCAGCCTAAGCTGCTCCCAGGCATCTTTTACCAGCTGTCCCAGTCAGAGCAGACACGGGTCTGAAATCCAAGCGATGACCAATGCTTTACAATGCCTCAAAGGGGTCTTGTGATACCAAAATGATATAAATTAGAGAATAAGAAATGTTGTGTAGTACCATTAGTTCAGTTGAGCTTCTGTAAGCAACACCTAAGTTCTCTGTGCTGTCAAGAGCAAGTCACTCTAGGGACATAAAAGCACTCATGGTTAAAAAAAACCCACAAAACAAACAAACAAAAAAAACCCCCCACACAATTCAGATGTTGTAACTGCAGATTTTTTTTTAAGGACATCATGCCCATAACTGTGTAGAGTGGAGGGGATGAGCCTTGCCATACATGGCTTTCACTACCCATGTAGACGCACACTGTCTGAGCCCTTACTACAAGACAAATGCAGCTTCCAAATCTGCATACTCAAGTAATGAGAAACTTAGTGTATGTATGGTTTTTATCTCCTCTGATTGCTACAACACCCAAAACACTGAATAAATTCAAATTAGAAAAATCATATCTAATCCCATTTAATCTGTCCCTTTACAGTCAGTACAGAATGGCTTCTTACAGTGAAGTCCCCAAGCATGTTTTCACCAGCACTTTCACTGTATCCCTCAGGCTTTTCTTACATTTGATGTGACAAAGATTACCCACAACCACTTTGAGCAATTTAGAACTGACTTCTTTCTGTATTGGCGTGTATAGGATTTCTTATTAACTTCCTCAAAACACTTAGCAAATTAAGTTTACTCATGTCTGCATTTGGCTACTCCTACATCTGTCTACACAAACAGATGTCGTATTCCAAGAGATTATTTCTGTGCTGATTTGGTCAGAAGTGGTTTTAACTGTACTACTGACATTATGCAATACAGAATCATTTAGGTTGGAAAAGACCTTTAAGATCATTGAGTCCAACTCTTAACCTAGAACTGCTAAGTCCACCAATACTTTAAAAAAACTGCTTTGGGGAGTTTTTTGCTACAGGTGCCTATTCTTTCCTTCACAAATGAGCTATGCTATTGAGTTGAAAAGTGCCTTTTTTAGGATTTCGTAACTTCTTCCTGTTATGAATCTACCCTAAAATTCAATTGGTTTGCTTGTTTGTGAAGATCATCTCCTGCCACACCAGACAAAACTAATTCACTGCCTGTCAGGCCTCTCTTACGTATCTCTGCCCATTGCTTGTCTCTTCTATTAGGCTATAAACATTGTGGGGCAAAGACCAGTGTTGTGGTACAAAGTGGTCTTCATCCACGGTCAGGACTCTGAAGTGCTACTGGAAAAAAAGTGACCATGACACACAAGCTCTCTGAAACATCATTTGGCAATTTACAATTCTGAGCTTAGTACCTTAACAGACGCTGGACAAAGAGGAGCAGGGAGGCTGGGCTCTGGAATTATTAGTTTTGTTATTAAATGGTATAATGATGAGTTATTCCTTCACAGTGAATGATGTCCCCAATGTCAGAGAGGGAAGACAGATACCATACCCTAAAGCTAGATGTGAGTGGAAAGATCTAAAAGCCTGAATATATCTAGCTTGTTGAATGTCATATATGGAGAAGGGAACAAAGGTAACTGCAACATCTACAGGAAGCAACTACCTGAGGTGGGTAAAAGGAGAATAAAATTAAGCTGATGCACATGAAGAAGTGTCTCCTCTCTGAGCAATATGTGAGGCTGCAGAATACTTTCAAACTTGACAAGGCTTAATGAGAAATGTCATTAATTTCAGTTATGGGCCTCAGAAGCGAGAAAGTGCTCCCTTGCCTGCTGATTGAAGTTATTTATTCCCTGTATGAAGGGAACAATTCAACACTGTCCCTGCGAGGAGTGGAATGCATAAATGTTAAGCCTGTTCCTATACCTCGAGGTCTCTGACTCTCTGATCTAAAGCAAATGTGATGAAATAGACAGAAAGAAAGCTGTACAGAACCAGTGCCTGGACTGTTCACTATTTGAAACACCTCCACGAGTGGGTGGCAGAAGATCCTTGAGAGTGAGGTAGGTTTAGCCCTGCAAAAGAAATCCACAGATACATAAAGCAGCTGCTACAGGGCACAGCCTGCCCCATCTGTGTATCCACACAGCCAGTCTGGTTGCTCATGACCAGCAGGCTGTGTTCTCGCTCCGAGCTGGCCCCAGCTGCTGTTCCTTGCTCCTTTGACGTGTATGTGTATGTGTTACATGACTATAGAAGGAGCAATCAGTCAGCTCCCAGGAATCTTAGCAACAGCCGCGTCCCCAGAAAAGGCTTGTAGCAGCTGGAGTGGTGATGACTCAGCAGCATGGTCTCTCTGGCCTCTTGCTGATCCCTGGCAAAGACTGCAGTCCAAGTTCTGGCTCCCTTGTTTGGGTCACTGCTTTCTCGCTGGCACCAGTAGATGAATTCCTGGATCCTGCTGCCCTTGGCGTTAGAAAGCAACCAAAAAACCGAGGTGATAGCTGCAGCCGGAAAAAAAAAAAAAAAAA